>CM061040.1:144296437-144614648 GCA_030762985.1 Adelphocoris suturalis | reverse complement strand
AACAACGAGCAATACTGGAGGAGTGCAGGGGGGTGGAAAAGTTGGAGATCGGTATTTTCACCAGTACTTTTTTCGCGCCGTGACGGGGCCCACATATTAATTGGTTACAATGCAGCAATTCGCATAGAATTAAATTTTTACAGCTATTCCTGGATTTAATTCACACATTCCTGAAGACCCGAACGAACGGTATTTGCTTCATGTTTGAATGTGATGTCTATATATTTTAAGAATTATAAACTGAAACTACTTCATTTGGTCCACATTTTCATCTCAATTTGGTGCATTCACCACTCTTCTTTTTTTTCCATCCAGGTTTCCCAATTTTAGGAAACCGCAAAGAAAACAGAAATGTACTAGCACACAACTCATGTTTCACAATGACCCCTACCATCCGAGAAAGTTTGGTTTATTTTCCAAGAAGACTGCAATAGAGACATCGGATTCAGTCGAACACTTTTCCCATTTATCAAAACCAGAGAAGCATTTTGTGAGAAGGTACGAGGCGGCAGAAAGCAGTTGTGGTAAGGTGGTTGTAATGGACGGGAAGGGGAGGGGGGGGGTCGCCCTAAAAATAAAAGCCGCGAAACACTCGCTAAGCGATAAGCCAACTTAGACGTCAGTACCCTCCTGTCCCCACAACAATAATTCTTCTTTCTCTTTCACTCATTCTTCCCATCTTTCTCTGCTTTCAACGGTCGGGCTCCGAATTAATGATGGCGACAAATCTATTGTGTTACTTCTGGCGTTGTGCCCCTTTTTTTGTTTCTTTTTAAGGAGAACAACCCAAAGATAACTCTCCCTGCTTGCTATTGTTATTTTTGATTTAGTTACTATTATTATTTTCGATTTTTTTTCCTCCGTGTTTCTAAGTTTAGTTTGGGAACAATAGTTTTAAAGATGATTTCAGGATGGCAATGTCTTGTGACCTTAAACTAATTCAACATTTTTATAAGGGGAGAATTAGTATGTACATTTTTTTTCTTTCCCCCCTCTTAACTCTTTACTACTAAAGAGAGAAAAGCCGTAATTATTTCCATCTTGTAAGATAGAACTGTCTGGTTAGAACCCTTCGCCAACTTCGCCCTGAAGGATCAAACTTGTTCTTCAACCCAATTAAACTTTACTCGACCATTATGCCTTTAAACGTTCGTACTGGCGATTTCATTAGGTAGTCAACTAATTTGAGAAAGGAGTAATTCTTTCCTGAAGAGTTGTCGTTTTATCTATCGCTTTGACAAAATGATTTTACTCACTAATTAACGCAATGGTCGTTGAGAATATTAGCATTATCATCATCATCAATTTCATCATCTTCACTAGAAACATGCCTTGCCTTCAGATTCATTCATTTCAGCATAATGCATTCAAGAGCAAAGTAAATATAAGATATTATAGCTTTTCATTCCACACCGTAAACGTCTCGAATACATTTCCGGAATGATTTAAGCCAAAGAACAATTTCATGTCGGAAACGTTTTCATTATCCTTGCATTAACGTTGACAAATACAAAAAGGCTTATGCTGCCGTAGCTCTCTGATCCCCGGAGCTAATTTCTTTGCTATTCAATCTTTGAAGCTAAAATTTAAAATGATTATGAAAAGCGTATTCTACGTTCATCAGTATTTATCCTTTAGGCGCAAGATTTTTTTTTTTTTTTTTTTTTTTTTTTTTTTTTTTTTTTTTTTTAAAGCTTTGTTTTTGAGTATGTTAAATTATTTTCTGTGTTCTTTACCTTTGGACACTAAAACACCTATAAATCTCCATAGGCTCACTATAAAATCAAAATTAAGGAGCAAAATGCTATGCTCTGTCTAATGCAAGAAAGAACAAGTAAAACAAGAGATAATATGTCAATCTCTTCCCTCTCCCTTTTAATGTCAATATTATTTTATTAGTTTTATTGTTTCGCTTCTGAGAAAAGCTTTATATTGCAGTTAGCAGAATTCAATAATCGAGGTTTAAAGTATGAACATTTACACACAAAAATTACGTTTCGTAAGTCCGTAACAAATTGAGCGTTACGCAAATCCGTAACAGATCGTTATTTCTCAACAGACCAAAGTTCGACCGACTACCAGAGCCGTTAAGTATGGTGCACAGTCTCTTGGGGACATGAGGAACTGATTGCGAGGAAGCAAGCTCACCTGGGCGAGCAATAGAGATAACTTCTTCCCTGTACATCCTAAAGCCCTGTAACTTCTCTCCTGTACATCCAAAAGCCTTGAAATTTGGTACACAGCCTCTTGGGGACCTGTGGAAGTGATAACGAGGAAGTCAGATCAGATGTGTGAGTAAAGAAGCTAACTTCCCTCATTTACATCCTAGTGCCCTGAAATTTGATACACAGTCTCTTGGGGACCTCTCTGGGTCAGCTCTTGAGAATAAAAGTACAAAATCACTTTTCTCTTTTTTTTAAACACAGTTAAGTAGTTTAGTAGATCCTATGAATGAGTCCTTATTCAACACTTATCCAACAGATAAGAGACTGCATATAAAAATTTGTGATTGAGATTTAAAAAAAAAATCATGTTTCATTATGCCTACGAAAAATGCCCACATGTTTCTACCATGACTTCGTTTGGTCGTCTCCCGGTCCTGCAAAACCTGGATAAGTGTTTCTTTTGGATAATTGGTTTGACCTGGGTGTGTGGTTCGACCTGGATAAGTGGTTGAAGTACGTTTACTTGTTCCACGGTCCTGCAAAAATCCAAATCACGGGCCACCCTAAAGACATGATACATGCCAACAATGTTAGGGGGGAGGGACTTTGTTTAAATAAGCTTGACAACATTATTTGATCCTAAGATGTGTTCAATAACTCACTCCAATCGGGAAAGGAATTGAGACGTCAGAAGGTGTGCCGGTCCTTTTTAGGTAATCTAGGCCCCGTTAGCCCGCCTACACGAGCATGGCTAAAGGACATCAACGAAGGCTAAAGAATTAATCCAGATCCAAAATACGAGAAGGAAGATTTTGTAAGATTTGCTTCTACATATATTGTAAACTAGCTGAGTTCCTAAGGCTATATAATACCATTATCAATAAATACAAAATTGAAACAGTCAGTATTTGATTTTTATCCTACACCTATCACTCATTAATGAAGTCAAGCTCATAATATGTTCAATTCTTTACATGAAATGCTTATGTTGAAACAAATAATAAGTTATAATAAACAGTTGCATGCGTTGTATGCTTCAATTTTATGAAAACAGGTTATTTGATATAATTGGCTTCTTTTTCAACGACCTGTTTTTGACATGGATATAAATATCTAAGCTCTGAGTATAATCCCGAAATTTCGCCCAGCAGAAAAAATGTCACGCTTTTCTATAATTGTTACTGTACAACTAATCGTTGTACGTACGTAGGGAGAATGTTTGTGTAACTTCTTGATTTCTCATCCTGTGAAATTCGCTCTCCTCCCGACGGAAAGCTGTGAATTAATTACGCTCAATTACAAATTTCAATAGGACGATTTCTCCCTCCTCACCCCTCCTAAGAATTCCTAGGTCACGCTTCGTTACGTATGCAAGCTAAGTATTTCCAACTCTCACTATTTCAATGCTACTCTGCTGGGTTTGCACCGTAGATCAATACTCAGTTGATTTGTATCACATATTGTTGACTACTAGGTTACCTATGCAATAATCAAGGGAGCCATAAGACATATGTATGACTCAATGTATCAGCGTATAGCGTTCATATTTTCATTATGAATGAAATTTTAATCAGTGTGACATATTATATGCATAGACTTGAGATTTTCACAAACTGGCTTGACAAGGTCGTTCACAAGTTGAAGCGCTTAGATAGCTGTGCTGGATAGGAGTAGTTCCTCCTTCTCGATTCGTGAATACGCTGCAGCTGGAGATATCCCTGACGTTTATCCAGCGTTCAGAAGAGCCACTAGGTGCATGTTAATTGCTTCTCACGTTTGAAGGAGTTAATTACTCCGATTCCATCACCTCTCGTTGTCACATGGTAGCAGAGCGTGGTTTTGAGCCACACCCTCGCCCCCACCCAGCCCCTCTATTATTGAATGTGCTGATCCCCCCCCCCCCCACCCACCAATAGGCATAATAGGCAATATCCAATAAAACTAAAAAAACTAAAAACTAATACAACTTCAACCCCAGCCCTGACTATTTAGAGCCCACCTTCCACTCTGCCCCCCCCCCCCCACCCATCATCTGCCCCTCCATCACCACCACCTCTCGTTGCCACATAGCTTACACTAGACAGTTTTAATGCACTTAATTTTACAAATATTCCTGAGGTAGGGCCCAGGACCCTCTTTTGGGATTGTTTTAGACCCCTAGCAGTTCCTACAGACTCGACGCCTCTTCTATTTACGCCACTGTCTATATTATCAGGACTGGAAATGAGTAGCAAAGAGAATCCCGTTGCCAACACTGGTCATGGAAAAGATGAAGCTTCCTTGATCCAACTCCTATATGAGAAACTAATGATTCCTCCCACGAAGAAGTAGTAATAATGAAAATACTATAACGAACTGGGATCTCCAGTTACAACGGTTAAACATCAGTGTGGCAACCCTGATGACAATGCCCTGAAAAATATATACGAGTATGTCTTGAAATGAAGAATGCCATTTAAATACCATCCAATGACATTATCAGAGACGTTGAATTACTAATGGGGTGTTCTAGTACGTTGAGATCTTGCACTGTTGACCTCAGATTCGGAAATAAAATTAAGCACCTCGACTGCCAACTTTTAGACTACAAAATTCAGACGGTTTGCTATACAGCAAGTAGAAAGAATTCAGCGTGTATATGCATATATGGAAACTTCAAATTTTCGCTCAAGCGAGTGAGGGACAATAGCGTAGGCGTATCACCTATTATCAAGATTTTTTTAACATGGAATCATGTTTTAGCGATGGATCCCTCACCGAAAAGTGAGACTATAAAGTGAGATGAAAGTAGCGCCAATAATTGTGATGATTTCCAGGGGTCCAGCCAACTTTTAGACTACAAAATTCAGACAGTTTGCTATACAGTAAGTGGAAAGAATTCAGCGTGTATATGCATAGTAGAAAACTTCAAATTTTTGCTCAAGCGAGTGAGGGACAGTAGTGTAGGCGTATCACCTATTTTCAAGATTGTTTTTCACCCACTTACAATCACCTAAACCCCACCACTTCCTCCATTTCGGAAAGCCCTACTATGGTCTTTCAATTAAAATTATTTTAGAAAAAGGAGTGGAAATCCCATTTTTACATATCTATTATTACTTCTAACATTGTCTTGCCTCGCTATTTTCACGTCATCCTGTGCTTTCTAACTCGCGAGGATCTAAAATGAGGTATACCTTGAAAATGAGGTATATAGATTGAGTTTTTGAGGCGTACAAGAACCAAAATAATATGAATATTTTATGTTGGTTTTTGTTCCTACGCTTCAATAACTCGAAAAGTTCTGCATCGATTGAGCTCAAAATTTAGACGACACACAGACCGCTTCACTATCATACCCATTCGATTTAGTAATATATTTTTCGCGTCAGTTACATATCCGCAACCGTTAAATTTTATTTTTTATTTCAATTTTTATTTATTTTTTATTTTTTTATTTTAGGGGACTCGATCTTTAACATTTTTCAAAAAACTATTTTTTTATCTTTTGACAATTTTTAAACTACAATTTTCAGTGAACAATATTCTGAAAATTTGGTGTTGAAAAAACACTAGGAAAGGAGTGGAAACTCAGTCCAATCGTGGGATAATCTTCGCGGCCGCTTCTTACAATCGCCCTTTACAGGAACCCCTCTCACCTCCAAAACATCATAAAATTAACTTTAGCAACCGCATGAAACATTTTCGTTCTTCTTCTTGATCTTTCCTTTTCTTCTAATCCATGCAATGAACTAGAAATACTAAACAGGAACCAAGCAGCTAAGCAACAATCTATTCCCGCGCCAATGAAGTGCATAAAGGCGAGGCTCCCGTTCTTTATAAAATCGTGCGTCCTGCAAAATCGTTTTTCGGTATACATGTTCCCGTTCCTCTTCGACTACTGAAGATATTGCAATTCGGTTATTTTCTTCTTATAGATGGGTTTTTGATGAAGAGTAATTAGAGCGGAACGAATCTTGAAAAAATACATATATTTAGGAGATGTATTATCCCAATAAAATCTGATTAAAACATTTGACTTCGAAGTGTTTCAATTATAAAATAAAAAGATTTATTTTGATATAGACCAATGCACTCAGATGAAAATATACAATACAAAGAGCAAAATGGTGGAAGGAACTACATAATCGGTTGAATAGATCCCATAGAAAAGGAACAAAGGTGGATAGGGGTGGGTTCCGAGCCTCACTTTAGCTTAATTTGTTCTTATTCAGCTTAAGATACAGAACTTTTGAACGGGACCTCTCTGGGTGTGGATTGTAGTAGAAAATAACTTCTACAACTTGGTGAACCACTCTAAACTGCAGAGTGTGAGCTTCGTAGCTAATTTTGTTCCTACTCAACGTGGATGCTGAGCTTTGGAACGGGACCCCTCTTGGTGTATAATTTAACGAACCATTCATTCTAATCAGCAGAGTGAGTTCTGTTTTTGTTTTAGTCCAACCTGAGATGCTGAAAATCGGAACGGGGCTTCTCTGGGTGAGGAGGAGTATAAACACTTATTGAAACTTGAGAAACCATTCTATTCAGCAGAGTGGGCTATGAAGCTTATTTTTTCCTATTCAGCGTAAGATACCTACTTAATAGTGTTTCCTAGGCGGGACTGACACAATTGATGGTCGTGGACGAGCGAGCGGGCACTGCTAGTGTACGATAAACAGTTTCCTTTCTCAGACCCTTCAAAGTTTTGGCGATAAGCTACGTCATCAAAGGTGTCTAAATTCTCATAATTAAAGCTTTCATTTAAAAATAGTAAATGTAAATTATTCTGACCGTTGGGGAATCCTCATTGTTCCCTCCTCAGTTTGAATACTAGAAGAAGAAAAACGTTTATTGTTAATAGTGAAATACAAAGTGATACATTTTTATTTTGTAGTTAGAATACTATCTAGTGATCCTTTTATTATTGGCTAGCTCGCAATCGCTTTTTTAAACAAATTATGGGGAACTTTCACGCTAAACGGAGGTCAGAATTTTGAATTATTGATTTGATAATAGACGATGTTTTAGTCTTGGAATGTGGCTGCAGGCCTTTCTCATTTTTATGACAAGCTTTTTAAAAAAGGCCTTCTGTCCTTAAATTGGTTTTTTAATTAAACTCCAACGTTTCTCCCCAGGAACTGGGGCTTCTTCAGGGAGATTAATATTCAGAAATGTAAAATATCTACTTACTTATAGTTTCTTATTGTCTTATTGTTGTTCTTGTTGTTGTTAATAATCAAATTTGAAGTTATGAGTTTTTTGAAAATCAAATTTAAAATTCAAGGACAAGGCCTCAAATTAAATTAAATTTGTCATACAATTTAAGACAGAATGCCTTTTGTATGATGCTCGTTATAATCTCTAGAATAAAGAAACGTTATTTCTCATTTTTGGCCGATTGGCAACCAGAAATCTATTATAGCTAAAGGAATGTTAAATTATCATACTTTGTTTTTACAAAGTTCCCCTACTTCTAGGGTTGCCAGATTTTTCCGGATCATATAAAGTATATCCTGGCTGCAACCTAGGAAAAGTAAAGTATTTCAATGAAAGTTAAAGTATACCTACATTAAAGTTAACGCTCTCGACTTACACACTAAGGTATTTTTCATTCAGCATCTGCACACAAGAGCTTGAATGTGTCAGATTACTGAAAATAAGAAAGTTCGATTTGAGGAATTAAAAAAGAACCATGGATAGTAATATTTATACTGTACGTAGGTCACACAATTTTTATTCCGAAGAAAACATTTCAATCTTAACGAGTCCATATTTCAGTAAGGTTGTATTACATACAGAAATGTAATTAGGAACATCATACATTTTGGGGATGATGCGTCAGTGGTACCGATGATACAGCTAAAGAAGAAGAGGTTCTAAAAAAATCGAATCTTTCTATTGGGAGTCATTTTCCACTAGTTTAAGCAAACAACATCGTATATAGGCACCTGCACCTACTCATTAAAAATAACCAAAATAGCTGAAGGAATCCTCATCACATACAGAACAGACCCTGGGTATCACATTATCATGACAGATGATATCCAAAAAGTAAACAGAATCATTGAACTGTTCGTTGCTGTTGTTGTAGTGTATGGGGTTGAGCGCCCGGCGGGAGATGGTCAGCCTTCTCAACTTCTCGAGTATACGTGAGCGACCCTAGACCAATTTTCGTCCATGCAGGTTGGTAGTTTGGTTTAGGTAGGTATGGGAAACCTTGTCCTTGACTAGTAAGTAGGTGCGGGGGCTGAACTTTTCTTCTTCGTTTCAAATTAGGGATGAGTCGATTCCCGATACCGATTCTCGATACCACTGATTCTTAGGCATTGGTATCGGTATCGAAAATCGATCGCCTAAAGCCGATTCCGACCGGTGATGGGCGTTTTATTACACTACGGTACTATTGCAACCATCTAACAACGAAGATGGTTGTACCGTGCAACCGTTGTGTGAAGTGTGAAGTTAATTGTCCATAATACAACTTACAATTATAACTTTGTTTTGATACAATTAGGCTTGTGTTATTTTTTGGTGACAACAGAAGCATTAGACAAAGTTATGTTTTCCAAGTATAAAAGCCTAGAGCCACTCTTATTTGGAAATACCTTACAGTTACCGACGAAAAACTAAAAAACCAAGTCAGTCTGCTTAACTTGTTTTATTCAGAAAGAAATCAATCCTTGGCAATAAAAGTTGCCTATTAATTGATACTTGATAGATAACAAAAAAATATCAAATTTTATATTTGCGCAATCAAATTAACTAAAGCCTTGAATGAAAATATAAATCTGAAATTTAGAATTGTAATATGAATTAATCTTTAAAATTTATTTAATTTTAATAAGTAACTATATTAAAGCTTCATTGGAACAAGAACTCCAGTAGATTGCAGTACATTGCAGCCTCCAATGGTGGGTAGTCACGAAGAGCTGTCGCAGTATTTGGGAGAGCGGCTATTGGATCCAAAACAAGCTGAAAAGTTAGGGTCGTACTGGTTTTCTAGTCAAAACTCAAGACTTAGAAAATTAGCTGTAAAATATTTGTGTCTGCCTCCTTCTTCTGTTTTTAGCGAGAGACTTTTTAGCATGGCAGGAAACATCAGCGACCAGAAGAGAAATCGTCTGGACCCAGACAGAATTAAAATGTTGGTATTTTAAAACAAAAACCTTAAGTAGAACAGATGGAGAATAAAGGTTTTATTATCCATGTTTTGTTTTTATTTAAAAATTACTTCATTTGCAAATATATTGGGATCACCAACGTAAATTAAACATTTGATACATTATATTTTGACTCACCTTTGAGTAAATAACGTAGGTAATCATATATGTTGATCTTCGTATGCAGGTACCTATCCTTGTCTGTTAGAGTTGTGGTAAAGTACCCACAAGTTAGTACTGCCGATTACGATTTCAGAAATCAATCTTATTTATTTTAGTAAAGTCAGGCTCACGTTTAGGTATATATAAATATGGATATATATTATTTATACCACATTTACAGTTCATAGGACTTGTAAGCCTACCTAGAATTTTCGTCACATAAGTAGCTTACCACTATGACAACACCTCTTAGTCCTAGTGTTGACGAGTCGGTCAAAACCGAACAATATAAGCTCATTAGCGAACGTGAAGTTTTGTTTGCATCACTTCAACAATTATTTGATAAATCAAAAAAACCTTGGCTCTGCTAAAAGCATTCAAGCCTTTTCTGCTTCATACGATAGACTTGGTGTCATCGAAACTAAGTTAGACCACCTGTCGGACCGTATTAGAACATTTAATGCTGATTTATCCGAATCTTCTCAGAAATGGAGGTTGGACATAACACAATTTTATTGTACTGCTATTGAAATTATAGATAATGCTCGTTCAAATTACTTAATTGCTAAGAAATCTCATGTAACCCCTGACCTACCTCAAAACTCAGGTTTACCTACTGGTGTTCCTAGTTCCCAACTTCCTCGAATTCCTCTACCTACCTTCTCAGGCAAAATCGAGGAATGGACGGAGTTCCATTCTCTTTTCCAGTCGCTGGTACATACTGAACCATCACTTGAGGGCAACGACGTAAAAAAGTTCCAATATTTGCGTTCTAGTCTGAAAGGTGATGCTTTCTCCGTTATCTCTAGTTTCCCTCTGATTGCTGGAAGCTACCCTTTAGCTTTAGCCGCCTTAGAAGCTCGCTATGAAAACAAGCGTCGTCTAGCTTCGCATTTTATGAACAAAATTCTAGAATTCAAAGGTATCGGTATCGAGAATAGGGAATCGATTTTTTAGGTATCGGTATCGGGAATCGATAAATTTTGGTATCGACTCATCTCTATTTTAAGTATAAGGTATTTTGGTCTACTTTAAATTTTTTATAAAGTATACAGTATTTTGAACAAAAATAGAGTAGGATACTTTAAATTAAAGTAGATCTGGCCCCTCCACCCTACTTCACTCCTTCAAATGGTGATTCCTTGAATGTATTGCGCATTGTCGAGGTCCAAACTAATGTAAAGGTCCCCAGCGAAGGAAAGTTGTCAAGAAAGAGGTGGGCGTAATCGAGAGTAGTGTGCTCTGGTGAGTATAGTAGCGGACGTGGAGTAGTAACGTACAACCGACCGACGGTGGATGGGATGGGGGGGGGGGGGGGGGATTCTCCTTGACCCCAGAAAGGGGGGCCAGCAGAGAAGGCAGCAGCGCGGTGATGAAGAGTTGGAGAGGAAGGTGAGGGGTGTGATAGGATGGCAAAGGTGGGAGGGGGTTGAGGCGTAGGGCCCCGGAGGAATGTCGATCTGAGAAGGTCATCAAGGGGTAACTACCTCGGGAGGCTCCTGGGGTCCTCTTCAACAGGATCCCAGAAAGAGGCGAAGGATGATGGAGGAACTTCGGGGTCAGGTACGACAACTAGACGGAAAATGGGAGAAAAACAACCACCGGCACTAGTCATCGCTAGATGGCCACTTTCGTTTACTTTCTTACGGCACCTTTTTAGGAAGCTCGCGTCGAGATCTCTCAACTGATAGAAAACGGAAGTTAGTGAAAAACGTTGTCTATTTCCACGAAAAATATGGTTGGGTAAATCGAGAGCTTTCGAACGAGAATGGTCACCGAATTTTGTGGGATGAAAAACGACTCGGTTATAAGCGGAAATCATCATAAAAACTACTAAGTATCAAAAATCCTCGAGGTACGAGTATAAACGCTTGTATACGAGTCTGTAACACATTAGGACATTTTGTGTCTTTAGTTGCAGACTCGTATGTGTTGTAGGGATGGGTATCGATACACGATATTTCAAAATATCGATAATTTTTCACTGCATATCGATGTTTTTGTAGCCTTCCTATATTATTGAGTATCGATACTTGCATTCCGATATTTTAAAATATCGGGAATTTTTTTCTCAACAACTCCTAACAAACTTAATTCAATTTTTCTTCCCTTGACAATGGGACGATTGCCAATCTCCGTTTAGCCGTGATAACAATGATATCGAGCAATATGGCCGATATAGCAACAGCTGATACCTACAGTTTGATTTCGATTGGTAGGTATACTCGCGATCAAGTATTAGAAGTATAGTATTAGAAATCGATCGAAATAAACGAATATTATAAATTATGTAAAATAAAAACAAAAAATCAACGAATATTATAACTTATATTGAACAAAATATTAATGATATTAAAGAAATTAAATAGGTTTTACGTTCGAAGCTCCAAACACGTTCTAGAACATTAGATGGTAACTAGGTAACTAGATAAAAACTCAATAAAGTAATTTTTAATATGAAAATAATATAATTTTTTCCAGATAACATATCTTCAACCATAAACTTTATTGCACAATGACCTCCATCCATCAAGATATGAAATTTTTTGTTGGGAAAGACGTATTCTTAAGTAATATTGTGGATGTGGTATCGGTACTCGATATTTATGAATATCGATATTTTGCTCAAGCGATATTTAGTGTATCAGTACTTGCATCCCGATACAGTATCGATACATTATATCGATACTTTTGTAACGATATCCATCCCTATGTGTTGCAGACTCGTATGCAAGCTCTAAGAGCCACTCAGCTGATCCAGACCCTGGGCATCGTCAAGTAATAATGTCCTAAAGAGGCTACATACGAAATTACAGCTTCCTAGAGTGTAAAGTATAGAAATTACCTATTAAAATTATTTAACCACCGCTTCACAAATCAAACCGTTCTCGTAATATTCGGATCACCTGCTATGAATCAAATCATCGAAACACCAGCTCAATGAATCATGTTTGCAATTTCAATTATTGAGAATGATCACCTGTGTGTAAACAATTATCCAAATAACCATGCTCATAACTCAGTTTGCCACACACTTCGCAGTAGTTAACATAATATGGTTGGATAAATCGAGAGCTTTCGAATGAATGGTCAACGAATTTTGTGGGTTGAAAAATGACGAAGTACCATTTCCATAGCACCGACTCGGTTGTAAGCGGAAATCATCAGAAAACCAACCGTAACGCATTTTGTTAACGCTTTTTTCGTTTATGTGCCAAAGTAAAGACATAAAATGTCAATGAAGAGTTGCAATGTTAAATCAATTTCGACGTTTAGGCCATCACCAGTACCAAACAATAACTAAGTTATTGTTATAACTTGAATGTTATTGTTTGTTACTGATGATGGCCTAACCGTCGAAATCGATTTTCAACATTGTAACTCATTATTATTCGTGGAAATAGACAACGTTTTTTCACTAACTTGCGTTTTGAATAGGGTTTCCACATTTTCGTCGCGAGTAATTTAGTTCGTAACTGATAGAACATAGCAGAACAGATTAAGTTACTTATTCAGGTGAATTTAGAGCTTGGAAACAATCCAGTAAAAATGACTGTGTGGTGTGTAGATAACGCCAGGATTAATACAAATCAATTTCTTATCTCCTTATTGACATTGAAATCTTAAGAACAGGCCCTTATAAGTCAAGAAATAAAAGTGTTGAAAACTTTGAGCGCTTATTTGTACCAAATACTATCCTAAACGAATCAATCATAGACCGACAGTCGATTTAGAAAAGAATGGAGTACAGTGAATCCACGTAAAATAAATAAAAGAGCCAAAAGCGTTAAACCAGTGTTGGCGATCAAGCTATCATCAGTAAGGACGACAAACTATTAAAAATTAAGTTCTCTGAAAGCAGACTAACGCTGTTAGCCATTTAATTACCAAGCTCTTTATTTAATAGCCCTTTAATTAATTTTTTTATCATACATCTTTGTAGGGACTAGAACTTAAGGGGGACTAGTCCTATGTTACTCTTTTTCCTCCCGAATGGAGGTACTTGTAAAATTTAACTTGAATTTGATCAGTGCGTAATGATAGGAAAATGGAGGCGTTCCCAGAGCACCTCTTAGTGTCTGCCGTCACCGTCTGTTAGGTAATTAGAATATTAGAATTAGTAGTTTTACATGGATATCTCGAAAATAATGGATACAATTTAGAGGGGGGGGGGGTTACTTTTGGGACACCCTATATATTGATTGATTTAGAATTTTTTTATCAATGAGATGCGAGCATCCAGACCACCGAACTATTGATAAGTACATATCATTCTGACCTATTTGTTACAGGTTTATAATATTTGTTTCTTAGTTTCTGTGGTTGTAGCCATCACAAGACGAGTATGTGGGTTGAGGGTGGAAGGTATGACAGACTTCTTCCAGTATCAGTTTTATTTATTGTAGGTATGTACAACTAGTTTCGCCTTTGTGAGGCCCTCATCATGTACTGCCTGTTTATAGCTATTGTTTATCATAATCCCCCGCACCAAGTTCTTGCAAGCTTTCATACTTCTTCATCAGGTAATACCATGGAATAGTGAATACTGCTTGGGAGCTTCCCAGAACCATCACGGAGTCGTCGTGCCACCAATACCAGTTGGGTAGTACGCTTATGCTTAAATTATGCGACAATTTTATGATATAAGTGAATCAATTTAAAGATAAGATTTAAAATTATTAGGAGGATTGTCTTTACTTTCTTCAGACTTGAGAGTCATAGTGAAAATATTGGCGTGCTGTAAGTAAAAGTAAAGTAAAGTAAACAACCATTCCAGGTTGGGCTGTGGGGCGTCGCGGAAGTCATCAGCTGTCCTCGAAATGGAGGATCATAATGCAGCAGGTAGGTAGGTCAATGTATGTACCTAGGTATGTAAGTTTTTTGATAGAAACACTAACTATTTCTATTGGCTTGTTTCTAAAGACGGAAAAGTCTATGTCGATATTTAAACAAACCTAAAAAGACGAAACAATAATCACAATGCAAATGTGGTGCGAAATTGTAAATAACCCGCCTTTGCAACATATACTGTCGAGTCGAAAAAAATAAAAATAAAAATAACAGTGATAAAGCGATAAGAGGAAAGGAGGAAAAGAGGAAGGAGTGGAAAGACACTCCGTGCTGTGGAAAGACACTCACCAATTTTAATTACTTGACTCACAACTCACCTAATTATTCGATAAGGATTCATGGTAGGTACTGATACCGAAACATTATAATGGATTGCCCTTGGATGTACCTACTTTATATCAAAGTCAATCTTGAAACTGTCATTCATAGCATTCAGTCAACTTCTGGGCCATATCGAGACAGATTTGTAACCACTTGTGTGTATATAAATAGATAGCGCAAATACTGCCCGGACTCGAAATTCCACTCAAGCCATGACTTTGTTGATCCTCTGCTCAACCAGAGCAGCCAGCCTTTGATGGAGCCCGCCGCGTTCTTCTAAACATTAGAAGTGTCATCACTGAGGGAGAACTTTTAGATTGCAAGAGTTGCTGTTATTGGGCAGAGGTCCGAAAAAAGAAAAAACAAACTCTTGAAAGCTTTCGTTACATTTTGACGGCGGGTGTGAAGGTGGAAAGGTTCTTTTGATGTTCATTTGAGTAAGTTTATTTTTGGGAAATAGAACAAAAATAGAAGAGATTGGAGAACTGAGAAATCCCACTGGTGCTAGGTGCATACTTTTTGATCTAGACTTCTGCTTATAGTTTAAAGTTTAGCTGAGAGTTTCAGTTTAGCTGGCCATATTTATGCGTTGACCTTACCATAATTTGATTTTTACTTTAATGTTTCTTAGAACGTCCCTCTAAAGCTATGTCTTACAAGCAAGGCTTCGTAAATAAGAGGGACGCCTATTAAAATAGATCCATTTGTGTGTGGGACAAACTACCCACGAGGAAAAAAAAAGGCAATACAAATCCTTTTTAGGCCATTCCAAGACCGAATCCGTGAAAAACAATGGGTGTATGTCTGAAAGTGTTCCCTCCCCTCATGCTAGTTCTCCCTAACAGGAGGGACTTTTAGCGAATTTTCGAAGAAAATTAAGCTATTGCTCTCGCCTCAAAATTTGTAGAATGTGAATTTTTGAAAAAAATTTATGCAGAAATCCGTTTCAGACTATTCTGAATCATATTCTGAAGTTTAACGCATTTTTTTATGTATGTATGTATGTATGTATGTATGTATGTATATATGTATGTATGTATATATGTATGTGTCATTCCAGACGATAACTGTCCGTAGAGTTGTGCTAGAAACTTCAAACAAATTTTAAAATGTTAAGGGCCCAAAACGAAAGTTCAAGTTCGTTGGCCAGCATGATCGGATTACATCTTCGGGTTGAAATTTTCAAAAATGTAGTCAAAAATTTCAAAATAGCTTGTTTTTTGCGATTTGTTGTGCGAAATAATTTTTTCAGCATACTAACATGTGGTATATTTGGAATCAGCGTAAAATTTCCTATAAGAAAATGTATCAAGTTTTCAAAAATTTCAAAGTTGAAAAATCAGTCAAAAATCGAAATAATGCCGTTCGCTAGTTGTAAAAATCGGTAATATTTGCATGAAATATTGTCCAAATTCAGATTGAACTACTCTTATGGAAGTAAGAGTACCTCCTAATTATTTTTAATAATTTGATTCCATGTTCGTCTATCAAAATCATAAACTGAAATTTCTCTACACGATCAATAGCGACTGAAATGTCGAAGATTTCTTCAAAAATTCGCTCATGGGGTCATGTTTCTTCCCTTACCAGATTACGAATGCATGCTTATAGATCGCGAATGCATACATTATCCTATTTTTAACTTATGAAATTAGTATTTAAGACATTTACAAAACTTTCCTCTGAAATTATTGAAAGGAAAATAATAATAGTTAGTAATAAATTATTTTTATATACATTAAAAATATAAAATATAGTAAAGAACCTTCTTATTTTAAACCAAAATCAAGTTCATATATGAAATGTTCAAGATCCTTCTTATATTTTTTCACCGAAATACTCATATATGGGGGCCATCCTTCACCCTGGAGAACCACCTGGCGTCATATTAAACGAGCTCGCTGGACCACGTAGTTCGGACAGTCGAGAATCAGATGGTGCCATATCTGGCTACGTCCACAGCTACAATTATCATCATTAGCAATTCCAAAGCGGTGGAGATAAGATCGATGCTTACCGTGATTTTATAATATCATTGTAATTTTCCAATTGATAGGTTTTGGATTTGTCAGCCTCGACTGCACCGCAGAAAAGAACCGACTGATATGTTGCCCGTCTATGCTCGACTGCCACATGCCTTCCAACTCCAACATGGACCTTGTTTTTTCTATGCCCTTGAGGTAAGAGAGGGGAATATTTTTGTAGGTTTTCAGTAGGCTTGTATTGGCTGCAGATAGTTTGTCTAGCACATCGGCCTCCTCATTTTCAGCTGTTCCGAAGTGGTCTCCAAGCCATCTTATACCCAACCGCCATCCACCTAGCCCTAACCCCTTCCTCATTATTCTCACATCATCAACCACTTCATAGTGATCATCAAAATCCCTCAGAATGTTCAACGACACAGCAATGTCTGTCCGGATCGTTGTTGTAAAAAGACCCAGTGCACCTTCAAAAAACGTCAGCTTTTTTTTCAGCAGCCAGTAACCCTGAGCTGAGAGAATATATTTTCAACATGCTCCCATTTACATAATCACATGAATTTCACAAACAAAAATTACCTAATTTTTGAAAGAATGACATCATCTACTTTATTACAATTTAACTATTCATACATTAAAGTTCATTCCGTTTATGAAAGTGAAGAAATGTTTTGATTAAGAGTTGTGGTTCTGCCGACCACCCCACACCTGACACTACCACTTTTCTAATTGGCCTGCTTCTTCCTTGTTCAAATATTGGGCAATCATTGATGAGGTACTCCCAAGTCTGCTCAGTAGCGCCATCACATCCACAGAATGTATCCGACAACTGCTCAAAACGAAAAAGAGAAGCCTTGTTTTGGCCATGGCCTGTAAGAGCTTGTTCATCTTGTATTTGGAATTCAGATAACAGCCGCACATTGATCCTGGGGAAAAATCGCCAAGCATGCCCCCTTTTCTAATTAATTTTTTAATTTCTGCTGACTGACTCATACTGCCATCTTCTTTACAAACGTTGCCAGCACCATGTGGAAGGAAACTGGCACATACTCATCCATTGCTGCCTCGCCAATCGATCCGCCTCTTCATTGACAATCGTCCCATCATGTGCACAGACCCAACGCAGCGAAACATGCCAATGATTGACCCACAAACTCCATACTGTCCTTCGTGTGCTTTCTACAGTACGCGTCCTGATTTTTGAATTTCTCAAACTATCTAAAGCCTGACTATCTGTGAACATCTCATGTTCTCTCTCTGTATTGTCTCAATCAAGCGCCTAAGAGAGTGCCAATAACTCGGCCTGATTACCTAAACACCAGTTCTAGATGAAACTCGGTGAACAATTTCATCGCCAGCCTGATACATCACAAAGGCGCTACCTGTATGTCCATTAACGTGGCAGCCGTCACTATATCAGGACCAATAAAGCTCACAGGCGGTCTCCATTAGAATGGTGGCAGCCCACACTGGAGACACCCAATCAGATGGGTCCACATTGGTATCAATTCCCAATCTAGGGCCGAAAAGCCTCTTGCTATCCTCGCGGAGTGCACCAAATACAAAATATATCAACTATCCCCGCTATCTTGATGTCGACAGGGAGCATCTTTGGCATGTGGGGTGTGTGTTCGTGTGTCATGGTGTACCCACTCCGCTTTTGAGGGGAGTTTTGTACCGTGACAAATTTTGTTGTTACAAATTTTGTCGATGCTGCCCAGGTTACAATTTTCTACCGATTTTCGAGATTCTTTCTTTGTTCGATCCCAATGTTAGTCTAGTTGTGCAGCAAACCTTGGAAACTTTGGATTTGCCAACAGGAGGATGTGGAATGGGTAATAGCCAAAGCTACTTTACTGTGAGGGTTACCCAATGGGTCGCCGGCTTGTCGCTCATGCCAGAGGTGCCTCGTCCTTCCCTTTTTGGAGTCTGGGTATCCCTCAGGGCAGTCATTTGGGGCCGTTTATACTGCCTCCTCGTGATAAACAGTGTTACCAGTGTGTACAAGCCTGGCACTCACTGTTCGCTCTTTTCCAACGATAAGATCTTCCGTCACATTATCGCTCCATCAGACAATTGGATGTTTGGAGGAACGGAGAGAGCCATGCGGTTACTTGGCTTTGTTAGAAAAAATACGAGAGAGGTCTCAAGTATCCCGGCTATTGTGGTACTTAACAAGGCACTTTTACTCCCCGTTCTTGAGTACGCTTCGCCAATCGTCTCCATTGCATGACATTGAATATGATGAACTGCTGCAAAGATGCCATCTAAGTATCCTGGAAAACCACAGTTGTTGTGGAATGACAAGATTGTTATCAACTTCATTGATTCTTTGAAGCTCCTCTCAATAATACGATAACACCTCGTAATACCTACCACTCGATCACCTCTTCTTTTCTACGTTCTATTTTAATGTAACAACTGCCAGCAGAACCGTATTTTTCATCGTCTCCCCCGCAGTGCCAACTTGTTTTAGACTTCAAAACCCGAGTTCGATTTGTTTCAATCCCACCCTCTCAAAATCAAAGACTCCAATCATCTCCTCCACAGTAAATTTCACTTAATTTATTATTTTAATTTCAGCCAGATGGACGTTCTAATAATTTAAATTGTATTTTGAAGTACAGCTTTTTGTAATGTACTGTACATGATAGCTATCAATAATGCATATATTATAGAATAATAATGTATATTGGGTTCTCGTTGAATAAATAAATGAATAAAATAAAAGCTTCTTAGCGCTGCTCAAGCTACAAATCTCAACCGATTTTCGTGTTTACTTTTTGTTTGATCCAAATTTTAGTCTAGTTTTGCAAAAAGCCAAGGAAATTTTGGATTTGCTATCGGAAAGGGGGGCGCAGGCGAGGGGGGGGGGGGGGGGGGTAATACCAGATTCTAATATGCGATGCCCATACATACTATTCTAAACCAATTTTCGTGATTCTTTCTTTACTTTGTTCGTTCCCAATTCGCATCTAGTTGTGCACCAAACAATTTTTTGGATTTGCCATCGTGATTGGGAGTTGAAGGGGTTATAGTCGATCCTTTTAGGTGCTGCTCAAACTACAATTTTTTGTTGTTGTTTGTTTAATTAGGAATTCGGTCCAGTTATGTAGCAAACTTTGGGATTTTCAATTTTATTATGTAAATGGAGAGGATAATTCCAATAAAATACATCCAACCGATCTAAATTGTCCAATTGGACTGATTTCGGTTGAAATGCGATCTATATCTTTCTAAGCAGCTTGACTCATGATTGTATTACACTGAATGTAGGCACCTACATGAGGAAAACAATTAACAGCAGTCATAACTTTTTCCCTACTAGGGTGATAACAGTTCGTCGCAATTGGCACTCATTCATCAAGCCTGACTTCAAGGAGAAGGAAGAAGGATTTTCTTGTCACATCAAGGGAGACACTACAGACAATGGGGCTCGACGGATTCGAATCGCGGTCGCAGCGAACCTGGCGGTATGTCCAACTAATCTGAATTTTCACTGAAGGATTGACTACTTGGTGCTATTTAATTTTGAGATGCAAGCTTGGGAGCATTCAGACCACCAAACTATGCCCTTCAACAAATTTATGTTGGACTGAACCTACCTCCATACCACCAGGTTCGCTGCGATCGCGATTCGAATCCGGCCAGCCCCCATTGTCTTGTACAGGACACTAGTCTCCCATTGTCAAGCTTTCATTAAACCATTGCAATCACATTGCCAACCTTTCAATAAACCATAGCAATGAGACGCTCCGAGATAAATAAAGTAGAGGTTCGGCCCAACATTGGCCTTCTCCCAACCGTACCCTATCGGCTCAGGATCAATTTTCGATCGGTTCTATATATGCTAAAACGAGGCGTACAAATGCATGATTTTGACATTCTTAATTGTTTTTCTCGTCTCACCTTGTTTTCCCCCACCCACATCTACCAGTTCTCCTCAGCTAATTTTGATGAAATTTCAAACATAGACTACCCTTCAGGGTTTTGGTTCCGCTATGACTAATACCAATTAAATTCTCTTCCACTCACCCTAGGAAGTTGAAATTTGATGGCGAGACTCTCTGGGACATCAAAATCCGAATAAACACAGGGGCTCTTTCCTGATCAGCTTAGTGTGCCTATTGTGGGAGATTCTACGTTATTATAAATTGTTTGGTTACCAGTCAGATGCAGTTTGTTAGTTTACACAGAGATTCAATAAATGTTCAGATCGTGTTTTTAATTCAATCAGGTTGGTTCTTATTAACTAATTATTAATTCGTGCTACCTATTATCTGTTCGTAACAATATTTTCTCCTGTTTACTCTAGGAAGTTGAAATATTGTAGGGAGACTCTCTGGGACATAATGAGACAAATGAATTTATGGGCTCCTCTCCGATCAGCCGAGTTATCTAAATCATCACATATTCACCCTAGGAATGTGAAATTTGATTGGGAGTTTCTCTAGGGCATCAAGGGACGAACGTAATTGCGGGTTCTATCCTGATCAGCAATGTAAGCTAACTTCTCCCCTGTTCACCCTAGAAAATTTAAATTTGACAGCTTCTCTCGGACAACAAGTCGAATGAAATGGCTGGCTCCATCCTAAGCAGCCCGTAAATTCCAACCTTTTCCTCATAGACCAGTAAAAGTGTGTGATAAACCCCCAAATAGACGATCTGCGTGCAAGTCGCAAAATGCATGATATCATCCATTTTGGGCCAAGCCAATAATCGGATTCTCATACTCTTTTTTACTGCGTTTGGGAGTGGAACGCTTCTTTAACGGATTTTCACCAACTACAGAATAAACACCATTGTTGTTCTCTAAATTTGGTGGGGGGATATCTCCTTCAAGAGGTTTTCCATGATTTTCATTTCATTTTTATATGGAGACGAGAACCCACGACCTACTATTACAGGACAGGAATATACAACTTTTAACACGAGACCAGTACGAAGTATGGTTTCATATCCTTGTTATCTCATTTAGTGAAACTACTTCCATTCCATTGTGAATGTCGTTCTCTTGAAATTATATCAAACAATGTCATTTGCGTTACGTATACTCCTTAAAAATTCAGAGCTAATGTGGGCTGTAAAGAGCGCTGTACTACACCAGAGTAACCTTAAAGGTTTCACATCCCCATACAATTTATAAATGAAATATATTATTATTCAGAATTAGGAATACATTTTCAGTTTCAGTGACGTGTGAATCCACCACACTTTCTAGTACGGTTGTGTGGTACCCAAAAATCGGCCAAGCAGTTGAAGAAGATCCTGACTTCCAAACGTAGTCAAAAAGGGTAAGAGAAACCGACTATTCGCTTGACCTAAAATGAATGATATCATGCAATTTGTAGCTTGGCATCTTTAGTACGCGGAGGGTCTCTTTGGGTTGCTAACTACAGTCAATTAAAGCACAAATAATCATCATACACCTCAACTTTCTATTACAAAAATAACTAAACTGGGTCAATTACAAATACATTGTTAAATGAAAAGAAAAATAACAACTTAAAAAACAGGCAGGAAATAAAATATGACGTCTTAATTAAATCAAAATCCCTACAATTGCACGTCACACAATAAGCACAACCAGCTTGGAGGTAATATGATGTGCTTACTTCGGAAATTAAGTAACTACTTACCTAGGTACTTTGTAGCCTGATGCACCATTCAAGCTGTATCCGACAAAATTGTTTCAACATTTGGAAAAATAATTTAATGATTTCAATTGTTTGAATTTATTGTTCTAAAGTTCCGTGGAGGCCCATTTTCTTAAAGTAGCACTCTGCAATATCTAGCAATTACATTCAAATTAATATTGATCATTGACTTTCAGTGCCCTCGGATTTCAAAGCCAATTTAAAGTTCCAACTACTACGCTTTTACATTATTTCTCCAATACGCCTATCTATTCTCCTTAATTAGATGAAGAATTTTTGTATATCAAAACAAACTATTTGCTATTCAATAGTAGGCAAACGATTTCTAAGAAAATACATTTATCTCTATTGGCTTGGTGATGTCGTTTGTTAACAGATCTGAAAGATAATTAAATACTCAGTATTTTGGACCAGTATATTTTTCTCAATCTGGATCACCCACTGCAGACCACACCCATTGATCCGTCTTTCGCTCCATTCCTGACGGTGTTAATCCATGTTAATGCTATTTAAAAATTATATTACATACTTAATTACGTCCATAATATTAATTAATTTTCTGTATTTAAATTCATACGGAAAGTTACGCATTTTGTATAAGTTTATTGCTTCCCAGCCTACCTATAAGTATTGAAAGCATTTTTTCACTTTAGGGAGGTTAAAAAAAAAAAAAAGATTTAAAAAAAGTTCACTGAAATCATTATTCCTACTCGCGTTTGACGTTTTAAACCAGTAGTTCCTTTTCGTAGAGGTTCCTCAATAATCCCAACTGTTCCTAATTAATGTGTATTTACGTTTCGTTTTTTTTTCATCACAGTTTTATGCATAAATTTTGTAATATTCCAGCTCATAGTGGGTAAACTTTTTGTTTTATACGAGAAAGCGTTAAAATCCAAATATCGTTTCAGAATGTTACAAAAAAGATTTCCATCTAGAAAATTTTGGAAAATTTTTATTTTAAAATCTTTGAAGTCATTTCCATAACGTTCTTTTTTTTACGAAAAATTATTACACGTGATTGGATATCGCAATATTACCTGACTGGTTCTGGACCCTCCATCCCTCCCTCACTCTCGATCTCGGGTCCTGATTGACCATTGATATCAAAACTTAGAACCTTTATTGATGTGACTGTAAATTGATGTGTATAATACTGTTATTATATTACTGCATTAAGGCTTATGTTAAGAATTGCATGCTTTAAAGAACTGTATAGGTACTATTCTATAGAATATAGAATAGATATTAATTTAACAAGCTATTCTCAAAATGTTTCCCATTAGTATTTGACGTGTGTGTTGCCAGTTCATTGATCAATTATTTGTGCCAATTTCTTTCTTTTCTTTAACCGTAAAGAGGCTTTACTTTATAGGAATGCAACCGTTTGAGAAGACAAAAGCATCTTAAAAACCGCGTTCTTAAATTCAAGTGTGTGCAATTTGTAAAATCACGACTCTTTCTAGTTCAGGTATAGTAAAACTTCATTCATAACTGCTCTGACAAAATTATACGTTTTATCAGTGGCGTAGGTAAGTCATTTCTTATGGAGGAGCAACAGTCAAGGATTTCAATTTATTTTATAGTTTTAGTATTCATTTCTAGCAGGCACTTTTTGTTGAATATACGAAGACGTTCATATTCAATGGCTTTTTGTTATGATTTTAAATCACGTACGCTTTCATATTCACGAACCTACCTATGGATTATTAAAGCATAATGCAGAACGTTAAAAACTGCGATAAATACGAATAGGTACCTACCGATGAATGGCGAGCACTAGGCTTATTTTATACTAACACACATACTACCACATCAAAATATGTGGCCTGCTAAATCAAATATGTGGACGTTTCTCCCTTACAGCTTTATCCTCAATTGTTACTTCAGCGTGAAAAACGCGCTATTGTATTATACAAGTACACGAAATAAATTAGGGGGCATGAAACCGAGAACGAGAAACATAACGAAATGTAAACAATCTCAAACCAGCATTATGCTAGGTGAGATAAGATATATTGCTGCACTAAATTATTTTAAACGTTTCTATTAAACTATTTCAATCATCACTGTAGGCTTCTATTTATTATATTTTTGCTTTATTTTAACTGGGATTTCATAAGTAGGTAAATGGTATAATACAAATGATTTACCAACTATCAAAAATTAGGTAATAAAAGAATACGGGAAACTGTTTTGGATCGAACAATCAAGCTTGATCAAGTAGGCAGTGAAAAGTAGAGGAAGTTCGTAGGGGAATTTTAGCGGATACTGAACGATGGATATTTTTCTTTGGGAAAATCGCATATGGGCTAGCCCCAAGAGGTTGTGGGGGACGACTTGATTTCAGTTTGCACTAGGTACTTATCCACATTTTTCCGTTTCGTTGACTAGGTGATTTTACACCTCTCCGTGTTGGGCTGTACAATATCTACGCTATTTGGCCCTAACACAAACGAACCTAACATGTAGAGCGAACCTAACATGTAGGACGAACCTAAGTAAGAATTATTTCTTCATTTCTAAAAGCGTTTAAAGTTGCTAGGCAACCGGATCTTTAATAATAATTGTGTTTAACGAAAATTACATTCTCAAATAGTAGGTGTTGGATAATGAAGTTAGAAGCGTAAAATTATTAATTTTGATCGTCCATTCAACGAACTTCTGCATCCTCTATGATTCACGGAGGGGCTTTGCCCCTCCTCAAACTACGCCACTCCGTTATATAAATTAACAATTTCTCCACTTCCTATTACTCTTATTGCTAATTTTTGTTCCAGCAACCTTCAGAAAACAGCTGTCAAAGATGAGGGAGTCCTTTTGAATGGGAGCCACCCAGACGTTCCGAGACGAGATCACAGGGACCTCGAACGAGACAAAGTAGTTTACTACGCTGAGTCTACGCCTTGGCATCTATTTCCATCACAAACAAACTTCTTTCTCCAAGGGCAGGGCGAAAAAGCAGTTGGTAGACGTAAGCTCTTAAAAGAGGCACCGTGGCAACATAAATCTCGCTCTTCAGAGGCACCTTACACTTAAATCTACAACACAAACGTTCCTCACCTCCTTCCAAACTCACTTGTTAATGGCCGTTGTTCTTTCTCAAAGTGGTTGTTCAGGGGAGGGTTACTTTAAAGCGCTGCAGGCTCGAGGGTTGCACAATGGTCTAGACAAGGAAACTCCAGCATGCCAACACCATCATTACCAACGTTTTCACATCACATGTAGTTTAATTGAAACTAAGATGAAATTAAGTATATATTACACATGTTGTCTTGCATCCCCTGCGGGTACTGCGTGTGTTCTCCTCTTGTAGTTATCAACAAAGTTCCAATTACACGATGTTATTCGGAGAACCTGGTGCGAGCCTTTGCTATTAAATGCTCTATATTCCAATCAACATCGGTGCCGTTAAATTTTTTTTTTTTAACATGGAATCATGTTTTAGCGATGGATTCCCCGCAGAAAAGTGAGACTATAAAGTGAGATGAAAGTAGCGACAATAATTGTGATGATTTCCGCTTACAACCGAGTCGTTACTACGGATATGATACTTCGTCGTTTTTCATCCCACAAAATTCGTTGACCATTCGTTCGAAAGCTCTCGATTTATCCAACCATACTATATTAACTACTGCGAAGTGCGTGGCCAACAAGCTGAGTTATGAGCATGGTTATATGAATAATTGTTCACACACAGGTGATCATTCTCAATTATTGATATTGTGAACATGATTGCAACCGCTTGTTAATTTCTGATGATTTCATTGAGCTGGTGTTTCGATGATGTGATTCATAGCAGGTGATCCGAATATTGTGAGAACGGCTTGATTTGTGAAGCGGTGGTTAAATCATTTTAATTGGTAATTTCTATACTTTACACTCTAGGAAGCTGTAATTTCGTATGTAGCCTCTTTAGGACATTTACTTGACCATGCCCAGGGTCCGGATCAGATGAGTGGCTCTTAAAGCTAATTTCTATGCTTTACACTCTAGGAAGCTGTAATTTCGTATGTAGCCTCTTTAGGACATTTACTTGACAATGCCCGGGGTCCGGATCAGCTGAGTGGCTCTTAGAGCTTGCATACGAGTCTGCAACTAAAGACATAAAATGTCCCAATGTGTTGCAGACTCGTATGCAAGCGTTTCTTTATACACTAAATAAGCAGCAACTTTGCCGAAGCGAAAGAAATGAACTCAAACGGATCCATCCAAAATGACATTCGATTTTTTTCATATTATTTTAACCCCCCCTCTGAAAATGTTTTGGTTTACGTCTCAAGACGCGTAGAATCCAAAACTCGTATTAAAAAACGCTGCAAATTATTACACGATGGTTCATCATTTCTGTGTTAGATAGCCCTTCTACGCAGATCATTGGTCTATAATATATGATCAGAACAAGACGCATTGTGCCTCAGAGAAGGGTTCACACTTTTACAGTTCCAACTCCCCGCAATTTTACGCTTCACAGTAAAGATGTTTTAAAAATGCAGGAAAATGATGCTTGAAGTAATTTACGTTAGCGCACGCGCAAAATGGAATAATGATTTGAGAAGTGGGGAATCAATGGTGGACCATTTATAGCCTAACCTGTACATCCCCTGAATATTTTATCAAAATTAGATGACAACTGTTGACATTAGGCTCGTTTAAAAGGAATACAGATTCGCGCATGCGAAATAGCTACTTGTGATAGGATTATGTTGAAATTGTTAGAGAATGCTAAAATGAACGTCTTCCACCTATCCTCCAAATTTGTAAATTCCTTCAAGCATAATTTTTTACACCCTATTCGTCCATTCCCGCTCAAATTCAGTGCATAATTGGGGGACAACGGTTTAATTATTCCAAGTTAATTTCAACCTGATTGCATGATTATTAGTTCCTACACATGCGCAAAAATGTACTCTGAGAACAAGTTCTTATTTTTCATCAGATTTTGATTGTAATTTCTGGTGATTTGTGGGTTAGGCTGTAAATTGTACGAACTAAATCACTCGCGACGAAGTTGTGGAAACCCATTACAAAACGGAAGTTAGTGAAAAACGTTGTCTATTTCCACGAAAAATAAAGAGTTACAATGTTAAATCGATTTCGACGGTTAGGCCATCATCAGTAACAAACAATAACTCATCATCATCAGTAACAAGCAATAGTTATTTTTTGTTATTGATGGAGGCCTAACCGACGAAATCGATTTAACATTGTAATTCTTTATTGTTCGTGGAAATAGACAACGTTTTGCACTAACTTCCGTTCTGTAAATTGTACCCTACCAATTTCATTTTTCTCAAATCATTAATCCAATCTGCACATGTGCTAACGTAAATTACTTCAAGCATCATTTTCCCGTTTTTTTACATCTTTACTGTGAACCGTAAAATTGCGGGGACTTGGAACTGTATAAGTGTGAACCCTTCTCCGAGGCGCGATGCGTCATGTTCTGTTCATATATTAGAGAGTTCCTAGTAGATCCGTCGGTCTCAATACGGCGTGCGGTAACGAGGACGGTTAGGGCCAGCAATTGAAAAGCTAACCACAGCTGAGCAAAATGCACCGCACCTTAAAGTCATGTCAAGTCTTTCACGGATCTAGTTGTAACGCTACATCCCTTTTTGCTGCTTTCTACATCGCCATTTTCAAATCCTCGAGCTCACACTTCTCCCTATTTCTCGTGCTTTTTTTCGTTTAAATTTTATCCAGTTCTCTTTATTTTCTATTTCAAAGGTTCTTATAAGAACCATCCATGAACGATATCTAAGATTTTGCGGAGTTATACGTGAACGGTTTGTTGTCTGCTGATGATCTAATCTTGGCTTTCGAGGGGTTTCTTGAACAGCATACTTCGAGGGATCCGCCTCGCCAACTCCGTGAGCTATACGGAATCTTCTCTCTGTATGAGTATATCCACAAACAGGTATAAAAACCGAAGGCAAATAAATACAGGTTAAACAAATCGGGCGAATAAAAACCACAGGAGACTAAAACCAACTGACAGGAGAACAGCGGGAGCGGGAACGCTTGTGTCACCTGAAAACAAAACAATCGCGAAAAACGCATCGGAGGTTATCTGTGCAGAAGGTTAGTTAAGACGATTACGTTTTTTCCGGATTATGATCCGGTAACGCATCTGTACGGAAGGATGCGTCTCCGCAACTCATTGCGTCATAGTTACAGTACCGGATTGTCAATACCGCACGACGTATTGTGTTTTACGGATTTACTAGGAACTCTCTATTACATACTGGTTTTAATATTATAGACCAATGATCTGCGTAGAAGGGCTCTCTATCACAGAAATAATAAACAATTGTGTAATAATTTGCAGCGTATTTTCTTTCTTTTTAGGACACTGTACCGAACCATTCACGGTGATACGCGAAACGTTCAGACGTTTCTAAGAGAATTCACATCGCAGACTTTTATGTGTCGAATAAAAGAGACAAATTATTATCAAAGACCCTCTTCAGTCCTTTCCACTCCACAGCAACTCTAATCATGTGTGAAATGCATTGACGAGAACAGACTTTCACTACACCCGCCTGGTAAAACATTTTACCAAAGAAAACTCAGCGTTTGATGTACTGAAAAATGAATTGAGACGTGGGTAGAGGAATGACGTTCACTATATTATTGTGTGAGATTCCCATCGAATCAACAACCTGTTATTTTTTATCCTAGGAATATAGGAACGTATTTAGTTATTGTAGTTCAATATCGATGATTGTGGTTGTTGATTGACTATTTTCAATAATCATATATAGGTTTATAAAATGATTAAAAAATATGTCTAAAATAAAGTCCTTTAAAGCTTATTGGTCTAAGTTTTTAGATGCGCGTAAAATTCAAAAAACGAAAAAGAAAAAAAAAAAAAAAAATCCGCGTACCGTCGTGTAGCACAACCGTATGAGCGAATTTTTGTAAGATATCGACTGTATTTCCGCTGGATTATTTTGAAATTTGAGCAATAAGTGTGCACACTTATTATTGACTACAAATCTATTAAAATTTAAGTACCTATAGGTATTTTTCTAATTTTGGGCGAAATTTGTTTATTTTTCCAGTTCATAGTCGATCAACTTTGTCGGATAGTATTCTGATCAAAAATACAAATTTAATGATTTTTAGCTTTTTGTTCTATTTGTTCTAGCACGTTTTGCTTTTCAACTACCGAAGGTCGACCGTGACCGAAGTCGACACAAATGAAAATGTCCTCGAAAATGAAAATGTCCACTTGCTTTTTGTGTTTCAGAGCTTGCTAATCAATTTTGGATCCGTGTCTGTCAGTCAGTCGGTCTGTCTGTCAGTGGTACACGCCCAAAACTGTACCAGTCAGACCTGACAGTCCCTTTTTTCTGTACCTGTCGGTCCGATTCCGATGAAATTTTCAGGGATTGTACAGGTTAGCTCCTAGACGGTCTCCTATAATTTTCATAGCCGTCGAACTATCAGTACCTGGCATGTGCGGATACGCAAACGTGAATTCCTCATAACGTGGATTTCATATCATCAGTTGGTCCGATTAAAGTTCAAACTCAGTAGGTAATTGGGTACATGTTCTAGGAAAATTCCCTATGAATTATATCGTGATTGGTAGAGTAATAACTATTGCGTTTGCTCGAAACCAATATCGATTGACATAGGCAAAACTCCGACTTTAATGGAACGATTTTGATGAAATTTTCTGGGATTATGCGGAATAGCTTCTAGATGTTCCCCTATAACTTTCATTGCCATCACATAAATAGTAGCTGTGCGTATGCGCAAACGTTGATTTATAATAAGTCAATTTTTTTAAATCTATCAGTTTTATTTCGTTCAAACTCCCTAGATGTATGTTCTTGGAAAACTCCCTATATATAATTACATCACGATTGGTGGAGTAATAACTATAGCGCATGAGCAAAACTGAAATTGATCGACACTGACAAAACTGTTTTTTTATGAAATTTTCAAGGATTGTGCAATGTAGTCCCAAGACGTCCCCCTTTAAATTTAATTGCCGTTGGTGTAATAGTAGTCTGTGCGCATGCGCAAACGTTAATTTCTTATAACGTCGACTTAGCAATCATTTCGATTCGTATTCTGTTCTTCAACTAATTCTATACGTCCATGTTACAATATGTGAGGAAGCTATATTGCCCACCCAACTTGGTAGACGTTTGGTTTTTATATGTGACCAATTTTTTGTACTCTAAAACGGCTGTCCAACGAACTAATCCTTTTTTTTTAATACTTACCTGATTTTTTGTGAAAGAGCGGATTTGTTATCTTCTGAGGAGTTATCTTCTGAGGAGTTATCTTCTGGGATGACACATTCATATGCAGAGTGTCCCAAAAGTAACCCCTCCCCCAACTTTTTTCCAAATTTTTGAGATACCAAAGTGAAACTCGGAGAGCGTTTTTGGAGAGCCTGATACTAAGTTTTAAGAAAACATATCCAAGTTTTTGGACTTTTGGATAGGTATATACTTTATTCTGGTTTCACCATCGTGTTCAGCGCTAAACAATCTTTAAAATGAGGTACCACTCGGCAAAAAATGGGAACTAAATTTTCAAAGTACCCAGCACTCCCTTCAGGTAGTCCAAAAACGTTTGATTTGTTTCTCCTTTATTTTTCGATTTCCTTAATGCTTAATATCAGGAACTCCAAAAACCCACTCCAAGTTTCACATCAATATCTCACAAATTGTGGGAAAAGTTTTTTTTGGGTAGGGGGTGGTTACTTTTGGACACTCAAACATATGAAGGGTTCAGGGGAAAAAAACCCGTGATCACGTCACGGCTGAACTCGATAAAAACACATTTTAAACGTCACGCTCTAATGGAAATCGGAATTTTCGTGAAAAGAACAAAGGAGAACAACAAATCAATGCATGGGGCAAAACCGATAGCTCCATCGAATTCTACAGCCCAAAAACCTTTAGTATAACTCCACGTCCACTTCAAGTCCGATTTCACCGAAAATGTTTATGATGGGGATTTTCTCCTGGACCCTTCAAACGTAAAATATGAATTTCATATGCATATACCTACATATGGAAAAGCGCTAACTCCAGGAATCATTTCACAATGCCTCAAGACGAATTTTGATGAAGATTCGTAGGGATTTTTTTATTTGAAATATATTGAAGCTATTGCAATAGCTTCATTTTCTACTCTTAGATAGCATTTCAAAGAATCGAATGAGACCATCCTGGTTTTCTCTACGTTCATTCGTTCGCTCTTCTTTGTCAGGAAAAAATATCGTCAACATGAGTATCAATGTAGGTTGTAACGTGAAAATCGCCTTATGGACCACGACGATCGAACCAGCTGTTAGAATTACAATGGAGTTTCTTTGCAAGAAATCGAGTTCATTACAAACATTGTCACATACAGATGAACAAGTGAAGCATGGGTAGGTATAATCAGATTTTCATGTACTGCAGTATGTATACGTGCCTACATCTATATATAAGAATAAGATAAGTTATACTTGGATATTACTGCCATAATACTAACATTTTCCCATGTTGTTTGAGGGGGGGGGGGGGGGGGCGGTAGAAGGGGAAAGCATCAATATTCAATCATATAATTTAAAGAAATAAAAATATATTCTAGCAATCACATGAATATAATCTCCGTGGTGATGCGGCCTTGTACTGCGATTAAGTTCACGGACGAAAGCAAAAATTTTGATTTTAAAATTATATCAATTAATAAACAGACGAGCATATTTTACGTCGTGTCCAATCTAATACTATAGGTACCAAAGGAACAGGAACTCGCGGTACGATAACGAGAGCATCAAAAGTCTTCCAAAATATTTGGAGGAAATGTAAAAGTTTTACAGAAGATCGTTAAAAAAGAAAACCGTACCAGCTTATTTTATAACCTCAGATGTGATTATAGGAACCTTTTTTTTAAATCGTTCATTATTTCTTATAGAAACATACTACATTATAGAACTCGCACCTCAAATGGATTTCTTCCATAACTCTCCTAATAATTTCAAAACTATTTATCTCAGATGTAACATCCCACGGTAGTTTCTTTTTAGCCCTATTTGTCACTTCCTTACTCATATTATTTTTCATTTCATAATTTGTACCTAGCATCATTCGAAGAAATCTATCTATTGAATTTTCAAACTGTATATTAAAATGTATCTACTTGTTTATCCAATAATTAGGCTCCTTCAGGCAAAAATTGTAAATTTTCATCTCAAGTTAATTCTGTTCTTTTTTGAACGTATCTTCTCGCTCAGTGTACTGTATTTTACTTCATTTTATTTTTCATCCCCTTTATTCAAGCCAACTGACATTCATTGTTTATCATGTTCTATTATAATATTTCTTGTATATTGGGCTTTGCCCGTTTTGGAACAAATAAATCTATATCTATACTATTAATAAGAATGAAACTCCGTTTGTCTGTCTGTTTATTTGTCGTGTCTATGCACGGCCAAACGGCTGAGTGGGGGGAGTCTACGAGTGGGGGGATCTTCTTGGGATTTTCCGATAGGGGGAGCGAGCAAATTTAAAATTTTCTAATCCCAGCCGAACCATGGGCCGTAGGGCGGGAGGGGGGTCGAAGTAATAATTAATGTGCGCTTTTTGGACTTCCCCGCTTCCTCTACCCCTCTAAACGGCCATCGAAAATTCCGGAAAAATACCGGTTTCGTAGGTTTTTGAACGAGGAAGACGACGGCGCGATCGGATCGCGAAAAAAGTATCGGGAAATGCGTCAAAAAATGCGAGAGTACGGACCCGTTTTCTCGAAAATTCCGACGAAAAACTTGGTTTTTTCCCTTTAAAATATACCCCGTAAAGGTACGTTTTTCGGAACGGTTTTCGCGGGCGAAATACAGCTTTGGGTCCGCCGAATCTGAATCCGAAATCGGATATCGAAAAAAGTGACGAGAACTCGGTCAAATTGCGAGCAGAACCGAGCAAAGCGATTAAAATGATTCTGCCGTGGACGAGAGAAGGCTCAAGAATTGACGTGAAGGGTTCGATGTCACAACATTGCGAGGCGAGCAGGTATGCCCACATAGGTACCTATGGTTGCGAGCGAAGCGAGAGCCATTTCAAATAATAAATACGGACTTTGTCCTACACATATACAGGTATACCTTGCGAGCGAAGCGAGCAACATCCCCGAATAAACTTTTCGTGGTTCCACGTAGTTTTATAAGATTTAATTTGTTTGTAATAATTCCCAACTGAAAAAAACGTCTGCCAAGTTGGGTGGGCAGTATAACTTCCTCAAGCGAGCGAAGCGAGCAGCATCCCCTACAGAAGTTAAGCCTACCCTTAGAGATCTACCGTTTGCGAGCGAAGCGAGCAGCATCCCCTACAGAAGTTAAACCTACCCTTAGAGATCTACCGTTTGCGAGCGAACCGAGCAACATCCCCTAAATGCCATACTTTGCGAGCGAAGCGAGCAACATTTTCTACATGCCAGACTTTGCGAGCGAAGCGAGCAACATATCCTACATGCCAGACTTTGCGAGCGAAGCGAGCAATATTCCCTACATGCCACACGTTGCGAGCGAAGCGAGCAACTTAATGGGGGGTCCGGGGGGCTTGCCCCCGGCTGGACGTGGAGGCGAGCGTAGCGAGCCGGAGCGGCTAGTTATTTATAAGAATGAAATTCCGTCTGTCTGTTTGTTTGTCTGTCGTGTCTATGCACGGCCAAACGGCTGAGTGGGGGGAGTACACGAGTGGGGGGATCTTCTTGGGATTTTCCAAAAGTGGGAACGAGCGAATTTAAAATTGTCTAATCCCAGCCGAACCATGGGCCGCAGAGCGGGAGGGGGTCGAAGTAAGAATTAATGTGCGCTTTTTCCACTTCCCCGCTTCCCCTACCCCTCTAAACGGCCGTCGAAAATTCCGGAAAAATACCGGTTTCGTAGGTTTTCCTACGAGGAAGACGACGGCGCGATCGGATCGCGAAAAAAGTATCGGGAAATGCGCAAAAAAAATGCCAGAGTACGGACCGTGTTTTCTCGAAAAGTCCGACGAAAAACTACGTTTTTTCCCATTGAAATATACCCCGTAAAGGTACGTTTTTCGGAACGGTTTTCGCGGGCGAAATACAGCTTTGATCCCGCCGAATCTGAATCCGAAATCGGATATCGAAAAAAGTGACGAGAACTCGGTCGAATTGCGAGGGGAAGCTAGACGAAGCTATTAAAATGAGAAATTATACATACCGAGAAGGCTCTAGGAAGACGTCAAGGGGTTCGATGTCACAATGTTGCGAGCTGAAAGCTCTTCAAACAAGCAATCATGGAAAGCAGATCGGCAGTTGCATATTTGGCCATTGTTTTCAGGAATGAAAACATCCTCAGAAGTGTCCGGTTGGCTGAAGCTATGGGCTGACGTCACTCCTAAAGCAACATCCCGGCCGAGATTGAGAACTTGAGGAAAATGAATGCGGCAGATCAGATCCAGAATGAGTGGGGGACACTCAGGATCTCCAGGGAGGATCGTACTGATCATTGATGGAACCATTGTCGAAAACCTCCTCCAGGGGAACCACATGAACTCCGATTTCAAATAGACCTACATTATCATGAGGAGCAACCCCGAAGAGGGCTACTAATTCATCATCTACTACCTCATGGGGCAGTTCCGCCAAACGTAGAACACTACATGAACCTGGAAGATTTAGTCTTGGCAGTCCGTGAAATGAACCCATACGTGAACCATGCTGATCAGTCGATCAAAGGAAGAAAGTTACCCCATCAAATGCAAATACTTTCTATGATCAGTGGATGATCAAGAAGCAACATGTCAAGCATCTTGGAAATAATGTCCATAGATAATAATGTACATTGTAGCAATGTTTCCCGAATCGACAGAAGTTAGGAAGATAAAATCACTTTTTCCTATACTGATTCAAACACTTCACTGAAGTCAGAAGTTTGGAATTTGATCCCTTTCCACCTGGAAAACATGCATACGGTTATGGGACAACCACCCCCAGGGGAAACAGATGAACTATGATTCACGGGGAGCAACCCCGGGGAGGGCTACTAATTCATCATCTACTACCTCATGGAGCTGTTCCTCAAAGAGAAGAACACTACAAGAGCCAGGAAGAGTTTCTCTAGGCAGTCGGTGAAATAATCCGTACGTGAACCATGCTTAACAGTCGACCAAAAGAAGAAAAAGGTCCCGATCGTGCTGATCATGGACAGCACCTTTGTCCAAGACCTCCCTGTGGGGAACAAGATGAACGGGTATTTAAAATAGACCTACATCATCATGGGGAGCAACCCCGAAGAGGGCTACTAATTCATCATCTACTACCTCATGGGGCTGTACCACAAGAAGGAGAACACTACATGAAACAGGAAGAGTTTCTCTAGGCAGTCAGTGAAATGAACCCGTACGTGAACCATGCTGATCAATTGATCAAAAGAAGAAAGAGGTCCCGATCGTGCCGATTATGAACAGCACCTTTGCCGACGACCTCCCACAGGGGAACCAGGTGAACGGCGATTCCAAATAGACCTACATCATCATGGGTAGCGACCCCGAGGAGGGCTACTAATTCATCATCCACTACCTCATGGGGCTGTTCCACAAGAAGTAGAACACTACATGAACCAGTTGCTCTTGGCAGTCCGTGAAATGAACACATACGTGAACCATGCTGATCAGTCGATCAAAAGAAGAAAGTCACCCCATCAAATCCAAATACTTTCTATGATCAGTGGATGATCAACATGTCAACATGTCAAGCATCTTGGAAATAATGTCCGTAGATAATAATGTACATTTCATTAATGTTCCCCAAATCGAGTGAAGTTAGGTAGATAAAATCACTTTTTCCTAAACTGATTCAAACACTTCACTGAAGTCAGAAGTTTGGAATTTGAGAAGCGAAGCCCTTTCCTCCTGGAAAACATGGATACGGTTGTATGACGACCTCCCCCAGGGGAACCAGGTGAACTATGATTCACGGGGAGCAACCCCGAGGAGGGCTACTAATTCATCATCTACTACCTCATGGAGCTGTTCCTCAAGGAGAAGAACACTACATGAGCCAGGAAGAGTTTCTCTAGGCTGTCTGTGAAATGAACCCGTACGAGAACCATGCTGATCAGTCGATCAAATGAAAAAGGAGGTCCCGATCCAGCTGATCATGGACAGGGATCTTTGTCGACAACCTCCCTTCGGGGAACCATGTGAACTGCAATTCCAAAGAGACCTAAATCATCATGGGGAGCAACCCCGAGGAGGGCTACTAATTCGTCATCTACTACCTCATCGGGCTGTTCCGCGAGAAGTAGAACACTACATGAACAAAGAAGAGTTTCTCTAGGCAGTTCGTGAAATGAACCCGTACGTGAACCATGCTGATCAATCGATCAAAAGATGAAAGAGGTCCCGATCGTGCCTATCATGGACAGCAGCTTTGTCGACGACCTCCCCCAGAGGAACCAGGTGAACCGCGATACCAAATCGACAAACATCATCATGGGGAGCAACCCCGAGAAGGGCTACTAATTCATCATCTACTACCTCATGGGGCTGTACCGCACGAAGAAGAACACTACCTGAACCAGGAAGAGTTTCTCTAGGCAGTCCGTGAACTGAACCCATACAGGAACCATGCTGATCAGTCGATCAAAAGAAGGATCGTGCCGATCATGGACAGCACCTTTGTCGACGACCTCCCCCAGGGGAACCAGGTGAACCGCGATTCCAAATACACCTACATCATCTTGGGGAGCAACCCCGAGGAGGGCTACTAATTCATCATCTACTACTTCATGAGGCTGTTCCGCAAGAAGTAGAACACTACATGAACAAAGAAGAGTTTCTCTAAGCAGTTTGTGAAATGAACCCATACGTGAACCATGCTGATCAGTCGGTCAAAAGATGAAAGAGGTCCTGATCGTGCTGATCATGAAAAGCACCTTTGCCGACGACCTCCCTCAGGTGAACCAGGTGAACCGCGATCCCAAATAGACCTACATCATCATGGGTAGCAACTCCGAGAAGAGCTACTAATGATGAATCTACTACCTCATGGGGCTGTTCCACAAGATGTAGACCACTACATGAACCAGGAAGAGTTTCTCTGGTCAGTCTGTGAAATGAACCCGTACAAGAACCATGCTGATCAGTCGATCAAATGAAGAAGGCGGTCCCGATCCAGCTGATCATGGACAGTGATCTTTGTCGACAACCTCCCCATGGGGAACCAGGTGAACCGATATTCCAAATAGACCTACATCATCATGGAGAGCAACCCCGAGGAGGGTTACTAATTCATCATCTACTACCTAATGGGGCTGATCCGCTAGAAGAAGAACACTACATGAACCAAGAAGAGTTACTCTTGGCAGTCCGTGAAATGAACCCCTACGTGAACCATGCTGATCAGTTGATCAAAAGAAGAAAAAGGTCCCAATCTTGCCGATCATGAACAGCACCTTTGCCGACGACCTCCCCCAGGGAACCAGGTGAACCGCGATTCTAAATAGAACTACATCATCATGGGTAGCAACCCCGAGGAGGGCTACTAAATCATCATCTACTACCTCAGGGGGCTGATCTGCAAGAAGAAGTACACTACCTGAACCAGGAAGAGTTTCTCTAGGCAGTCCATGAACTGAACCCGTACGTGAATCATGCTGGTCAGTCGATCAAAAGAAGGATTGTGCCGATCAGGGACAGCCCCTCATCGACGACCTCCCCCAGGGGGACCTGGTGAACCGCGATTCCAAATGACCTACATCATCATGGGGAGCAACCCCGAGGAGGGCTACTAATTCATCATCTACTACCTCATGAGGCTGTTCCGCAAGAAGTAGAACACTATATGAACAAAGAAGAGTTTCTCTAAGCAGTTCGTGAAATGAACCCATACGTGAACCATGCTGATCAGTCGGTCAAAAGATGAAAGAGGTCCTGATCGTGCCGATCATGAATAGCACCTTAGCCGACGACCTCCCTCAGGTGAACCAGGTGAACCGCGATCCCAAATAGACCTACATCATCATGGGTAGCAACTTCGAGAAGGGCTACTAATGATGAATCTACTACCTCATGGGGCTGTTCCACAAGATGTAGACCACTACATGAACCAGGAAGAGTTTCTCTGGTCAGTCTGTGAAATGAACCCGTACGAGAACCATGCTGATCAGTTGATCAAATGAAGAAGGCGGTCCCGATCCAGCTGATCATAGACAGGGATCTTTGTCGACAACCTCCCCCTGGGGAACCAGGTGAACCGATATTCCAAATAGACCTACATCATCATGGAGAGCAACCCCGAGGGAGAAGAAGAACACTACATGAACCAGGAAGAGTTACTCTTGGCAGTCCGTGAAATGAACCCATACGTGAACCATGCTGATCAGTCGATCAAAAGATGAAAGTCGGAACATCAAATCCAAATACTCTCTATGATCAGTGGATAATGTAGAAGCAAAATTTCAAGCATCTTGGAAACAATGTGTGTAGATAATCCAAATGATGTCAAGATCTACACACTATGAGCTATGATGTCTATAATCGGGAATGGGGTCGGAACATTGTGTAGATAATAATGTACATTGTAGCAATGTTTCCCAAATCGAGAGAAGGTAGGAAGATAGAAGGTAGGCAGAAAACTTGCTAAATCAGGACTCCGAAACCATTGGCCCATGAATCTTCGGCACCACCAAAATTCATCTGACCAATAATCTCTCCTTCATCCACATTATTGTATTTGCACTCACCGCCACATGGAGAAATTGGGTGTCGAATGACATGAACCTAGAAGATTCAGGATGGACAGTTCAGGATAGGGACTATTTTCCAGTTTGATTTGATGGTCCACTATCCCCAAATTAGATAAAATAGCGCCCCAAGGAATAATACCAAGGGGAAGAGGAAAAAGGAGAGCCTGAGGTGCCGGGGAACCCAGGCCTTTTCCACCAGCGGATGGCGTTCCAGTTGGTGAGGAACAACATCGCAGAGTTTTGCAGGGACCCCAACTGGGCGAGAGTGCCAGTGCTGTCTCCCTCCACCACCTGTCACCACTGAGCTGAAAGCTCTTCAAACAAGCAATCATGGAAAGCAGATCGGCAGTTGCATATTTAGCCATTGTTTTCAGAAATGAAAACATCCTCAGAGGTGTCCGGTTGGCTGAAGCTATGGGCTGACGTCACTCCTAAAGCAACATCCCGGCCGAGATTGAGAACTTGAGGAAAATTAATGCGGCAGACCAGATAAAGAATGAGTGGGGGACACTCAGGATCTCCAGGGCCGATCGTACTGATCATTGATGGAACCATTGTCGAAAACCTCCTCCAGGGGAACCACGTGAACCGCAATTTCAAATAGATCTACATTATCAGGAGGAGCAACCCCGAGAAGGGCTACTAATTCATCATCTACTACCTCATGGGGCAGTTCCGCCAAACGTAGAACACTACATGAACCAGGAAGAGTTAGTCTTGGCAGTCCGTGAAATGAACCCATACGTGAACCATGCTGATCAGTTGATCAATAGAAGAAAGAGGTCCCGATCGTGCCGATCATGAACAGCACCTTTGCCTACGACCACCCCCAGGGGATCCTGGTGAACTATGATTCACGGGGAGCAACCCCAAGGAGGGCTACTAATTCATCATCTACTACCTCATGGAGCTGTTCCTCAAGGAGAAGAACACTACATGAGCCAGAAAGAGTTTCTCTAGGCAGTCAGTGAAATGTACCTGTACGTGAACCATGTTGATCAAAAGAAGAAAGAGGTCCCGATCCAGCTGATCATGGACAGGGATCTTTGTCGACAACCTCCCTTCGGGGAACCATGTGAACTGCAATTCCATAGAGACCTAAATCATCATGGGGAGCAACCCCGAGGAGGGCTACTGATTCATCATCTACTACCTCATGGGGCTGATCCGCAAGAAGAAGAACACTACATGAACCAGGAAGAGTTACTCTTGACAGTCTGTGAAATGAACCCATACGTGAACCATGCTGATCAGTCGATCAAGAGAAGAAAGTCACCCCATCAAATGCGAATACTTTCTATGATCAGTGGATGATCAAGAAGCAACATGTAGAGGATCTTGGAAACAACGTCCGTAGATAATATGGAGAGAAGTTAGGAAGATAAAATCACTGTTTCCTAAACTGATTCAAACACTTCACTAAAGTCAGAAGTTGAACTGAACTTTGGAATTTAAGAACCTAAGCCCTTTCCTCCTGGAAAACATGGATACGGTGGTAGGAAGTCCCCCAGAGGAACCAGGTAAACCGTGATTCCAAATAGACCTGCATCATCATGGGGAGAAACCCCGAGGAGGGCTACTAATTCATCATCTACTACCTCATCGGGCTGTTCCGCGAGAAGTAGAACACTACATGAACAAAGAAGAGTTTCTCTAGGCAGTTCGGGAAATGAACCCGTACGTGAACCATGCTGATCAGTCGATCAAAAGATGAAAGTGGTCCCGATCGTGCCTATCATGGACAGCAGCTTTGTCGACGACCTCCCCCAGAGGAACCAGGTGAACCGCGATACCACATCGACAAACATCATCATGGGGAGCGACCCCGAGAAGGGGTACTAATTCATCATCTACTACCTCATGGGGCACACCGCACGAAGAAGAACACTACCTGAACCAGGAAGAGTTTCTCTAGGCAGTCCGTGAACTGAACCCATACGTGAACCATGCTGATCAGTCGATCAAAAGAAGGATCGTGCCGATCATGGACAGCACCTTTGTCGACGACCTCCCCCAGGGGTATTTAAAATATACCTAAATCATCATGGGGAGCAAACCCGAAGAGGGTTACTAATTCATCATCTACTACCTCATGGGGATGTACCACAAGAGGAAGAACACTACATGAACCAGGAAGAGTTTCTCTAGGCAGTCAGTGAAATGAACCCATACGTGAACCATGCTGATCAGTCGATCGAAAAATGAAAGTTACCCCATCAAATGCAAATACTTTCTATGATCAGTGGATGATCAAGAAGCAACATGTCAAGCATCTTGGAAATAATGTCCGTAGATAATAATGTACATTGTAGCAATGTTTCCCGAATTGACTGAAGTTAAAAAAAATAAAATTACTTTTTCCTATACTGATTCAAACACTTCACTGAAGTCAGAAGTTTGGAATTTGAGAAGCTAAGCCCTTTCCTCCTGGAAATCATGGATACGGTTGTGGGACGACCTCCCCCAGGGGAACCAGGTGAACTATGATTCACGAGGAGCAACCCCGAGGAGGGCTACTAATTCATCATCTACTACCTCATGGAGCTGTTCCTCAAGGAGAAGAACACTACATGAGCCAGGAAGAGTTTCTCTAGGCAGTCAGTGAAATGTACCTGTACGTGAACCATGCTGATCAGTTGATCAAAAGAAGAAAGAGGTCCCAATCGTGCCAATCATGAACAGCACCTTTGTCGACGACCTCCCCCAGGGGAACCAGGTGAACTATGATTCACGGGGAGCAACCCCGAGGAGGGCTACTAATTCATCATCTACTACCTCATGGGGCTGTTCCACAAGAAGTAGAACACTAAATGAACCAGGAAGAGTTCCTCTTGGCTGTCTGTGAAATGAACCCGTACGAGAACCATGCTGATCAGTCGATCAAATGAAGAAGGAGGTCCCGATCCAGCTGATCATGGACAGGGATCTTTGTCGACAACCTCCCTTCGGGGAACCATGTGAACTGCAATTCCAAAGAGACCTACATCATCATGGGGAGCAACCCCGAGGAGGGCTACTAATTCATCATCCACTACCTCATGGGGCTGTTCCACAAGAAGTAGAACACTACATGAACCAGGAAGAGTTTCTCTTGGCAGTCCGTGAAATGAACACATACGTGAACCATGCTGATCAGTCGATCAAAAGAAGAAAGTCACCCCATCAAATCCAAATACTTTCTATGATCAGTGGATGATCAACATGTCAACATGTCAAGTATCTTGGAAATAATGTCCGTAGATAATAATGTACATTTCATTAATGTTCCCCAAATCGAGTGAAGTTAGGTAGATAAAATCACTTTTTCCTAAACTGATTCAAACACTTCACTGAAGTCAGAAGTTTGGAATTTGAGAAGCGAAGCCCTTTCCTCCTGGAAAACATGGATACGGTTGTGGGACGACCTCCCCCAGGGGAACCAGGTGAACTATGATTCACGGGGAGCAACCCCGAGGAGGGCTACTAATTCATCATCTACTACCTCATGGAGCTGTTCCTCAAGGAGAAGAACACTACATGAGCCAGGAAGAGTTTCTCTAGGCTGTCTGTGAAATGAACCCGTACGAGAACCATGCTGATCAGTCGATCAAATGAAGAAGGAGGTCCCGATCCAGCTGATCATGGACAGGGATCTTTGTCGACAACCTCCCTTCGGGGAACCATGTGAACTGCAATTCCAAAGAGACCTAAATCATAATGGGAGCAACCCCGAGGAGGGCTACTAATTCATCATCTACTACCTCATCGTGCTGTTCCGCGAGAAGTAGAACACTACATGAACAAAGAAGAGTTTCTCTAGGCAGTTCGTGAAATGAACCCGTACGTGAACCATGCTGATCAGTCGATCAAAAGATGAAAGAGGTCCCGATCGTGCCTATCATGGACAGCAGCTTTGTCGACGACCTCCCCCAGAGGAACCAGGTGAACCGCGATACCAAATCGACAAACATCATCATGGGGAGCAACCCCGAGAAGGGCTACTAATTCATCATCTACTACCTCATGGGGCTGTACCGCACGAAGAAGAACACTACCTGAACCAGGAAGAGTTTCTCTAGGCAGTCCGTGAACTGAACCCATACACGAACCATGCTGATCAGTCGATCAAAAGAAGGATCGTGCCGATCATGGACAGCACCTTTGTCGACGACCTCCCCCAGGGGAACCAGGTGAACGGCGATTCCAAATACACCTACATCATCTTGGGGAGCAACCCCGAGGAGGGCTACTAATTCATCATCTACTACTTCATGAGGCTGTTCCGCAAGAAGTAGAACACTACATGAACAAAGAAGAGTTTCTCTAAGCAGTTCGTGAAATGAACCCATACGTGAACCATGCTGATCAGTCAGTCAAAAGATGAAAGAGGTCCTGATCGTGCTGATCATGAACAGCACCTTTGCCGACGACCTCCCTCAGGTGAACCAGATGAACCGCGATCCCAAATAGACCTACATCATCATGGGTAGCAACTCCGAGAAGGGCTACTAATGATGAATCTACTACCTCATGGGGCTGTTCCACAAGATGTAGACCACTACATGAACCAGGAAGAGTTTTCTCTGGTCAGTCTGTGAAATGAACCCGTACAAGAACCATGCTGATCAGTCGATCAAATGAAGAAGGCGGTCCCGATCCAGCTGATCATGGACAGTGATCTTTGTCGACAACCTCCCCCTGGGGAACCAGGTGAACCGATATTCCAAATAGACCTACATCATCATGGAGAGCAACCCCGAGGAGGGTTACTAATTCATCATCTACTACCTAATGGGGCTGATCCGCTAGAAGAAGAACACTACATGAACCAAGAAGAGTTACTCTTGGCAGTCCGTGAAATGAACCCCTACGTGAACCATGCTGATCAGTTGATCAAAAGAAGAAAAAGGTCCCGATCTTGCCGATCATGAACAGCACCTTTGCCGACGACCTCCCCCAGGGGAACCAGGTGAACCGCGATTCCAAATAGAACTACATCATCATGGGTAGCAACCCCGAGGAGGGCTACTAAATCATCATCTACTACCTCAGGGGGCTGATCTGCAAGAAGAAGTACACTACCTGAACCAGGAAGAGTTTCTCTAGGGAGTCCATGAACTGAACCCGTACGTGAATCATGCTGGTCAGTTGATCAAAAGAAGGATTGTGCCGATCAGGGACAGCCCCTTATCGACGACCTCCCCCAGGGGGACCTGGTGAACCGCGATTCCAAATGACCTACATCATCATGGGGAGCAACCCGGAGGAGGGCTACTAATTCATCATCTACTACCTCATGAGGCTGTTCCGCAAGAAGTAGAACACTATATGAACAAAGAAGAGTTTCTCTAAGCAGTTCGTGAAATGAACCCATACGTGAACCATGCTGATCAGTCGGTTAAAAGATGAAAGAGGTCCTGATCGTGCCGATCATGAACAGCACCTTAGCCGACGACCTCCCTCAGGTGAACCAGGTGAACCGCGATCCCAAATAGACCTACATCATCATGGGTAGCAACTCCGAGAAGGGCTACTAATGATGAATCTACTACCTCATGGGGCTGTTCCACAAGATGTAGACCACTACATGAACCTGGAAGAGTTTCTCTGGTCAGTCTGTGAAATGAACCCGTACGAGAACCATGCTGATCAGTTGATCAAATGAAGAAGGCGGTCCCGATCCAGCTGATCATGGACAGGGATCTTTGTCGACAACCTCCCCCTGGGGAACCAGGTGAACCGATATTCCAAATAGACCTACATCATCATGGAGAGCAACCCCGAGGGAGAAGAAGAACACTACATGAACCAGGAAGAGTTACTCTTGGCAGTCCATGAAATGAACCCATACGTGAACCATGCTGATCAGTCGATCAAAAGATGAAAGTCGGAACATCAAATCCTAATACTCTCTATGATCAGTGGATAATGTAGAAGCAAAATTTCAAGCATCTTGGAAACAATGTGTGTAGATAATCCAAATGATGTCAAGATCTACACACAATGAGCTATGATGTCTATAATCGGGAATGGGGTCGGAACATTGTGTAGATAATAATTTTTTTTAGATGATAATTACACTACCTGAACCAGGAAGAGTTTCTCTAGGCAGTCCGTGAACTGAACCCATACGTGAACCATGCTGATCAGTCGATCAAAAGAAGGATCGTGCCGATCATGGACAGCACCTTTGTCGACGACCTCCTCCAGGGAAACCAGGTGAACCGCGATTCTAAATACACCTACATCATCATGGGGAGCAACCCCGAGGAGGGCTACTAATTCATCATCTACTACCTCATGAGGCTGTTGGGGAGCAAGATGAATGGGTATTTAAAATATACCTAAATCATCATGGGGAGCAAACCCGAAGAGGGTTACTAATTCATCATCTACCTCATGGGGATGTACCACAAGAGGAAGAACACTACATGAACCAGGAAGAGTTTCTCTAGGCAGTCAGTGAAATGAACCCATACGTGAACCATGCTGATCAGTCGATCGAAAAATGAAAGTTACCCCATCAAATGCAAATACTTTCTATGATCAGTGGATGATCAAGAAGCAACATGTCAAGCATCTTGGAAATAATGTCCGTAGATAATAATGTACATTGTAGCAATGTTTCCCGAATTGACTGAAGTTAGGAAGATGAAATCACTTTTTCCTAAACTGATTCAAACACTTCACTGAAGTCAGAAGTTTGGAATTTGAGAAGCTAAGCCCTTTCCTCCTGGAAAACATGGATACGGTTGTGGGACGACCTCCCCCCGGGGAACCAGGTGAACTATGATTCACGGGGAGCAACCCCGAGGAGGGCTACTAATTCATCATCTACTACCTCATGGAGCTGTTCCTCAAGGAGAAGAACACTACATGAGCCAGGAAGAGTTTCTCTAGGCAGTCAGTGAAATGTACCTGTACGTGAACCATGCTGATCAGTTGATCAAAAGAAGAAAGAGGTCCCAATCGTGCCGATCATGAACAGCACCTTTGTCGACGACCTCCCCCAGGGGAACCAGGTGAACCGCGATTCCAAATAGACCTATATCATCATGGGTAGCAATCCCGAGGAGGGATACTAATTCATCATCTACTACCTCATGGGGCTGTTCCACTAGAAGTAGAACACTAAATGAACCAGGAAGAGTTCCTCTTGGCTGTCTGTGAAATGAACCCGTACGAGAACCATGCTGATCAGTCGATCAAATGAAGAAGGAGGTCCCGATCCAGCTGATCATGGACAGGGATCATTGTCGACAACCTCCCTTCGGGGAACCATGTGAACTGCAATTCCAAAGAGACCTAAATCATCATGGGGAGCAACCCCGAGGAGGGCTACTAATTCATCATCTACTACCTCATGGGGCTGTTCCGCAAGAAGAAGATCACTACATGAACCAGGAAGAGTTACTCTTGGCAGTCCGTGAAATGAACGCATACATGAACCATGCTGATCAGTCGATCAAAAGAAGAAAGTCACCCCATCAAATGCGAATACGTTCTATGATCAGTGGATGATCAAGAAGCAACATGTAGAGGATCTTGGAAACAACGTCCGTAGATAATATGGAGAGAAGTTAGGAAGATAAAATCACTGTTTCCTAAACTGATTCAAACACTAAAGTCAGAAGTTGAACTGAACTTTGGAATTTAAGAACCTAAGCCCTTTCCTCCTGGAAAACATGGATACGGTGGTAGGACGACCTCCCCCAGGGGAACCAGGTAAACCGTGATTCCAAATAGACCTGCATCATCATGGGGAGAAACCCCGAGGAGGGCTACTAATTCATCATCTACTACCTCATCGGGCTGTTCCGCGAGAAGCAGAACAGTACATGAACATAGAAGAGTTTCTGTAGGCAGTTCGTGAAATGAACCCGTACGTGAACCATGCTGATCAGTCGATCAAAAGATCAAAGAGGTCCTGATCGTGCCTATCATGGACAGCAGCTTTATAGACGACCTCCCCCAGAGGAACCAGGTGAACCGTGATTCCAAATAGACCTGCATCATCATGGGTAGCAACTCCGAGAAGGGCTACTAATGATGAATCTACTACCTCATGGGGCTGTTCCTCAAGATGTAGACCACTACATGAACCAGGAAGAGTTTCTCTGGTCAGTCTGTGAAATGAACCCGTACGAGAACCATGCTGATCAGTCGATCAAATGAAGAAGGCGGTCCCGATCCAGCTGATCATGGACAGGGATCTTTGTTGACAACCTCCCCCTGGGGAACCAGGTGAACCGATATTCCAAATAGACCTACATCATCATGGAGAGCAACCCCGAGGAGGGTTACTAATTCATCATCTACTACCTAATGGGGCTGATCGGCTAGAAGAAGAACACTACATGAACCAGAAGAGTTACTCTTGGCAGTCCGTGAAATGAACCCATACGTGAACCATGCTGATCAGTCGTTCAAAAGATGAAAGTCGGAACATCAAATCCAAATACTCTCTATGATCAGTGGATAATCAAGAAGCAAAATTTCAAGCATCTTGGAAACAATGTGTGTAGATAATCCAAATGATGTCAAGATCGACCCACTATGAGCTATGATGTCAATAATCGGGAATGGGGTCGGAACATTGTGTAGATAATAATGTACATTGTAGCAATGTTTCCCAAATCGAGAGAAGGTAGGAAGATAGAAGGTAGGCAGAAAACTTGCTAAATCAGGACTCCAAAACCATTGGCCCATGAATCTTCGGCACCACCAAAATTCATCTGACCAATAGTCTCTCCTTCATCCACATTATTGTATTTGCTCTCACCGCCACATGGAGAAATTCGATGTCGAATGACATGAACCCAGAAGATTCAGGATGGACACCTCAGGATAGGGAAAATTTTCCAGTTTGATTTGATGGTCCACTATCCCCAAATTAGATAAATTAGCACCCCAAGGAATAATACCAAGGGGAAGAGGAAAAAGGAGAGCCTGAGGTGCCGGGGAACCCAGGCCTTTTCCACCAGCGGATGGCGTTCCAGTGGGTGAGGAACAACATCGCAGAGTTTTGCAGGGACCCCAACTGGGCGAGGTATACATAGGTACCTACCTTGCGAGCGAAGCGAGAGCCATTTCAACAGAATAAATTCGGACTTTGTCCTACACATATACAGTTATACCTTGCGAGCGAAGCGAGCAACATCCCCGAATAAACTTTTCGTGGTTCCACGTAGTTTTATAAGATTTAATTTGTTTGTTAGAATTCCCAACTGAAATAAACGTCTGCCAAGTTGGGTGGGTAGTATAACTCCCTCAAGCGAGCGAAGCGAGCAGCATCCCCTACAGAAGTTAAACCTACCCTTAGAGATCTACCGTTTGCGAGCGAAGCGAGCAACATCCCCTACACACGTTAAACCTACCCTTAGGGATCTACCGTTTGCGAGCAAAGCGAGCAACATGTCCTACATGCCACACTTTGCGAGCGAAGCGAGCAAAATTCCCTACATGCCACATTTTGCGAGCGAAGCGAGCAATTTAATGGGGGGTCCGGGGGGCTTGCCCCCCGGCTGGACGTGGAGGCGAGCGTAGCAAGCCGGAGCGGCTAGTAAATAATATGACAGAATCCATCAACTGCTCTACCTGCATGTATTAGGGATGGGTATCGTTAAGAAAAAATCTTTTTTTTAATCGATTTGAAATGGGATTTAATAAATTTATACTCTAAAAATCAGATGTTTTTCATGATTTTGCATGCCTAATCAACCCAACCCAATTTAATGGCGAAAACGAAATAATGACATTTAAACCGAAATTATAAACAATGAATTTTCTATAGACTTGATTGAACAAAAAGACATAAAAAAACATGCGAGCAGCTCTGAAAAACTTTTTTTATGACCAAAACTGTTTGTGAAAATAAGAAACTTTTTAAAATTTCTTTTAATTTCTTAAGCCACGTTTATACTAGCAAAACTTCCTCGCGAAACAGTTGCGCGAGGACGTTGCGCGAGGCAGACTCGCCCATGTAGACGCCCCTCCACCCGCGAAACGTTTCGGGGTGAGGACGCTCGCTGTGAGCCGGAGGGCAGTCGGTTTTCGTCCGCGCATCAAAGTGTTTCGCGCGAAACAAACTCGCTGGTGTAAACGCGGCTTTATTGTTTCGCGAGTAAAATGAACCAGGAGGATAGCTTAGCTTGAGCTTGGTGAGGCGGCTCACCCTACTCGCGCAACGTCTCGCTCTGAGTTGCGCTCTGTTTTGGGAGGAGGTGCGAAACTTCTCTCGCAGCGAGGAAGTTTCGCGAGGATGTTTCGCGCAACTGTTTCGCGAGGAAGTTTCGCTAGTGTAAACGCAGCTGTAATCTACGCTAGTGTAAACGCAGTGTAATCACAGTGGGTGATTGTCTTTTCAGTTTTAATTAGATAATGATGTTCCATCGGGTCTATTTTATAATCCGTCGAAACAATAGGTACTGTCAGTCGGTCTCTCATTTTATGTAAATGGGTGAGTGATGGGTAAGGGAGGGGAGGTGGTGATAAGGAACGGGACGGAGGGGGAGGGAAGAAGTGGAAGGTCTCGGTGAGGGGGGAGGGGAGGAGGGGAAAGAAAAAGGTGTGTGAAGTAAATAAATCTGTCTGTTGGTGAGGTAATACTATCTCCATTCTCAGTGTGTGTTCTGCCAGTTCGGAACGGTTCTGGGCAAGCGCAGTAGAGTTTTGTCGTTCGCAATGCAAACACGCCCAGTTCCGGAACGCCGAGTTCGGCGTTCGCAGTGTTTTGCGAACCCAGTTCCGAACGGTTCTAACAGTCCCCGATTTTTGTCAGAACTCGAACCTAAGGACGTAGTTAACGCATGCGCATTTCACAATTTTTCGGAGCTCGTGGAGTAAACAATACGCTCTATTTTAATAGATAGCGTGTACCCTGTAATTTTCCCTGTAAAATTTTGCTTTGTTCTATTGTTCGCTGTTCTTCATTGGAAATTCTTCATCGAAATGTCAACTAGTACCTCGTCAAGTTTCGATGATGGAGGTGAAGTTTCATGGTTTGTAGACGAAGAGGACGAGATTGAAGTTGTAGTTGGATCTCGCCTACATCCATGAAACTCGAATTTTTCGACGAAATTGTGCCAAGGACGAAAAGTTTGTTACAAACAACAATACAGGTTATTCCATTTCCAAGTTTTGAAATCGTTCGCAGTGCAGAAGGCGGTTCCACAAGGTCCGGAACGCCCCGGGATTTTCTGTCCCAGCTCTGGTGAGTTCGAGAACTGTCAGAACGCGCACTGAGTACGAAGCTACTATTAGCCTAGATTTAACCACTATCATATATATTTATAATACATAAACTATGATTATTTATATATTATATAATTGAAGTAAGACTTTTTTAATGTTAGGATCAACATTTTTTTATTTGTTAATATTATACTCTATAGATATCTATGAGATATGGTTATAGTTATGCGAATTTGCCAAATATTGTGAGCTTTGTTCCCTTCCCCTCCGCCCCTCCTCTTACCACCACCTCTCCTACCTTCCCCCACCACTCACCCTTCTATATATTTTATAATTATCCATAGACCAGTGGTTTTCTTCAAAAAGCTTAATTGAAGTATAAAAAGCATAAAAACTAAAATAAAGAACGTGTTATAATTTGTAACGTTTTTGTCCACGAAAGTAATAGTGTAATAAAAACAAAACCTAGCTTTTTTTCATTAACTTCCTTATAAATCGGTTAAAAATGCAATGCTTGATTTTTTCAAATATTGTTGTAGAAATATTGATTTTCATTTTTACTAGGTACTTAAAAATTGATTTCAGAAATCAATTTTTGATGGTAAATAAATCGACTTAAAAAAATCGAGTATGGATGCTTATCTACCTCACATGCATGCACCAGGCGGCAGGTGCACATTGTCCTATTTAATCTATTTTGGTTTCTGTCTCATGGATAACTGTTTATTCAATCATGAAGCTTAATGTGCAGTTAGCTCTCAACCGTGAGGTTAATGAAATGCGCAGGTGTTGGTGCTTTGTACATGCTACGGGATAATTATTATCCTTCAGGGAGTCTTTGGAAGGAATACCTACCGTGTGAACTGAGTGTGAACGGAGATGTTGTTCCCGCAGTAGAGAATTATCGCATTATTGTCCTAACTTAGCAGAATAATAAGGATGAACAAGCAGCGGATGCCAGGATATATACTTGGCTCATTGTAACTGAGGAAGGCACTTTTCATTAACGAAATCATACCTTCTGGTATGAGGTGTGTTGTTCTAATGAATGTTGTTGCCTTGTTGCTTTTGATGGTGTTCAAGAAAATCAAATTATTAGTATAATTTTGTGACTGTCTGATGTTATTTTCTTCTTCTTTTTAAATCTGCAATAGACTGGTTTTAGTTTCTTCATTAAGTTGTACCTGTCTGCCACCTTTGATGTACAATTTACTGAGTTGGTTGCTGAGTAGTGTGATATTCACACTGTAGTTCACCTCTGAGCCCTGAAGAAGATAATAAATTTATCGAAAGCTTGGCGAAAGAGAAGGAATCATTTGTTTGGCCCCAATCCTGATAATTTCACGACAAATCATACCTCAATGAACTAAAAAGGCTCAATTTCAAATATTACATCATTTTCTCATTTTCATAGTTTTATAGTTTGTATAATTGATTCCACTTGTTTCCTTAGCATCTCTGCACAAACTCAACTAAACTAGGCTGTTTTATCAAACATTGTGATTGATTACATTTCAATTTTCCAAAAAGGCTCATGGTCAGAGAAGCATATTTTTGTCATGGTTTCGGTCATGCTAATGAACCAAGAAAACAAAAATGTTTACCCCCCCCCCCCCCTCCCATACACACCGCAAAATCAGTTTAAAACACTTAGGTTAAAAGTCCCATATGGGCCGAGGATGTGGTCCTGAATCACCGTTATCACTTTCGATTGATTGGTAGGTACCCTAAAATGTAAAATTAAGGGGCTCAAATATTTAAAAATCAGGATTTGAAAATTTTCGAAATGAAACCAATGTTTTTTGGTTGTCATCAGTGGTCATCATTACGAAGAATCGAATGAAACCACCTGAATCGCTGTTGATTCATCCGTTTGCTCTCCCTGACGACTAGATCTTTGGCAGAAAAAATAACGTCAACACGATTGTGAATGAGAAGGTGTACAAATAGCACAAATAGTGTTATTATATAACTACTACAATCGAATCAGCTGATATGATTTCAACGGAACTCTCTCTTCAAGAAATCAAGTTTACATTTATTTTTGTTATCTGTTGATGGACTAGTGAAGCATATGCATTTAATTGAATAACTTTCAGCTGCGGTGGATGCCTACGTCAATGACGAAATACTCAGATTCTGGTTACCACTGTACTTATGTAGATATCTGCTTTTATTACTTATAGAAGGACTGGTAGAGTGCAGGTGCTTTATTTTTTTCATTACCTAATTCATTTCTTCTCGGTAGGTACCTGTCTAAGTATACGTCGATATATTTTTAGATAATCTGTCATGGACTTTGTTCAATTACCACAAACCAATTATCATCGTAGAAGGGCTATTTTATACAGAAATAAGAAACCTTTATGTTCCTGATAATTCACGGCGCTTTTGAAAAGAGAATCCTTAACCCCATTTTTGAGTAGTAGGAAGCGAACAAAGAACGACTTCATTTACGCAAAATTCAACTGTTCCATGGCTGCCTGTGAGTTTCTATGCTATTATCCTACAACATTTATGGAATTAGGTATTTTTATTTGAATTAATCCAGCCTGGAATATAGGCTGGATTCCATTGGCAGTCATCTCCTTAATTGTCTCCATGATAGTAACGAGTCTACGAGTACTTAAGGCAGTGGATTTCAGTCAAGGGTTTTCTGGAAATATCGTCGGCATCAATACAAATTTTGGCCCTGCCCAATTTCACTTTTTCTTACGGATACATTCAAAGATGTGCCGATGGAAACAAACCCTTTGCTACTAAAGATTAGATTTAAACAATTTTCTGGCCACACTCAAGATCTCTCGGACAGATGTGACGGATATACAATGGCTCTCCAAGTGTAATATGCTTTGATCCCAAAGTGTGGAGGCTTGGTAATGCGAAGACGTGATGGGATAAAAGATGATTGCGCATAATCGCCCGAACTCGCATGGGGAGGAGTAAAAACAAAGCCGATTTCCCAGAAGAATGATCCTGGGAAAGTGGATTTTCGGAGAGAGATTTTCAATCATCCATCAAAATCCAAAGGGTGATTTCCGCTAGTGGTAATAATAAAATTATCATATACGTTCCTTTTGGAAATCCGACACTAGCAAGTCGAGTTATCAGGCCGATGGTGAACTGGTGTCATGGATGGTGTGTCATCAGGCCGATACTCGACGTGCTAGTGTCGACGGATTCCTCCATAAGGTACGTATTATAAAATCCAAAGAGTTTGGGATGGAGCAGAAGTAATTTTTCGATCCTTGCATAATTATTCTCTCAATCTTCAGCGAGAAACAAGTATAACAATCATGTCACAGTGGCGATGAGTACTGAAATATGAAATGTAACCACGCGTTTCTAGATAAGAACAGTAGGTGAAATCACTTAAATTGAAAATTTGAACTGTTTTGTTGTTGTTTCGTTAATTGCTATGAAATAGTGACTTCCTCATTCTCTGGACAGAGTAGCGTGATTAGTAACGTAATGAAAGTAGGGAACAACCTAGTTACTCATTACATTTTTTGATCATGATCACGCTTATTTTTCCATGACCCCCAGCCAAGAGACGTATCTATGTCAAAAACGTTTCAAGCATTAATATCGACTACATCTGTTGTATTCAGTGAATAGAGTAGAATACATTTTAATTTCAGTAATTGGTGATCACTGAAATAGTCAGCCAGAAAAACTTATTTTCCTCTCTCTACTAAACTGTTTTGTTTTCTGAGCTGATATTAGAGTAACCTACCAGTACCTACCTTTAACTAGAGTTAAGTATTAATGACGTCACTCCTAATCCCCGTTCCTGAAATCAGATAAATAGCAAGTATGTTGGGTGTCATACTAAACGGCAAGAGGGTGGGGCTTCACAGAACAAAATTAGATTCGAGATTTCTGAATCTGTATGAATGATTTTAACATTACAAAAATTTTAAATTTTTCCGGACCAAGAGTTGCATTTGAGGCAAGAGCAGCCTAAATACGGCCAAAGCAAACGAATCATCGAATGAATAACGATGGGCAAGAATCCGCACTCTTTTGGCCATCATCTGTGTAGTGTCACGGAAACAATCGAGGTTGACTTGAAAATTCATCAGGAATTTCTCATTTTGAAGATGAATTGCATTGCACACATCACTATACCTACACCCCTATATTTTCACACAAAGCTCGCTTCACTAATACAAGAACAAGAGCCATCGATAAATGAATAATCAACAGAGCAAAAATAGAATTAATTAAAAAAAAACAAAAAAAAAAAAAAAAAAAAACAATAAAAAAAAAACAATAATAATAACGGGCCATCCAACTCGAAGGTTTTGCTTCAAACATTTATACCTATACTAAGACCGGAAGTTACTTCTAGCCAAGTTTCAAATCCATATGGGATCTTGGATAAGCATTCTGGTACAGGGACTCACATTGGCAGTTTTTAGGTAAGTTGTACCCGTTATAATGATTCGCGAACACACTCAAAAATACAGAAAGGCAATTTTTCGGGACGGTCTGAAACTTTAAATGCAACTGGAAACACTGTTGTTAAAGAAATTTTTTCTCGCCTTTCAGAAGTGACCACAGCATAAGAATATAAGAAACTTCAAACATCGGCGAGAAATTATACCATGTCTCAAATTGAATGAAACTTTATAGCCTCTGTCGTAATGGAATAGATTGATCACAAAAGTACAAGTAAAGATGGTAGCTATTAATATTCTTGACGATTCCTTGATATATCGATCAAAACTTTTCCGAATAACAACACATCAATTCTTCGAGTCATTCGTTCGAAACATCTACGGGTGACGTTATAGAAAAATACCATTCACGGTTATGATGATCGCTAAAGGGACCCATTAGGTACCTCGTATTCTAAACTCACAATACTACTTATGTACTTACGTACATTTCACACAGGGATTTTATCTCGGGTTGGATTCAATTATCTAAAATTAAAATTGTACGAAACTCATGTGTAAGAACTCCTATTACCTAGAAGGATCGGCAGCACTGAAATCAACTCGATAATCAACATCCCTCGAACATGTAACTAAACTAGTAGATAATCGACCACGGTACAGCGTCACAAAGGAGGGATAGAGCGACTCATGGACTAATGTTAACAAAGTTGGATTTTCTTTGAATTAGTCACGCCTTTCATCACCATGGGACTTTCCTTAGACACATAGTAGCAGGTACTACTCGATTCCGAAGATATTGTGAGAATTTGCGAGACTTTCACAATCGTAAAACAATTTATTTCACAAAACTCAACTTTTTCAATAATAACAAAATTTTCACACTAGATTCTTTTAGATTCCCATATGGCTTGGAGTTACGTGGAAGTTCTTTTCACAGGTTCCTCACAATATTATGTACGGATTAAATGTTCTACCCCACCCGAACCATGGGCTGGAGGGCGGGAGGGGGTGAGGTCAGTTTGTTGAGGTCAGGCAATGATCCGCAAGACCGAACGGTCTTGAAGGCGAGGTCACTTTTTGCCCCTTGCTGAAGGGCGGGAAGGGGTGGGACCCCCGTTTAATGTGTGTTTTTTGTGTTTATACACTTCGGATTTCAACGGGGTACTGACTCGGGATGGACTGAACAGTGACATTCCATCGCATCTATTCAGCGAAAGGAAAAAACGATATTTTGACTGTCCCATAGAATACTACTTGGGAACACTTTTACGAAAAACTAGAACGCGCTTAAACCCAAGAAAATTGGTCATTAACGTAAATCACAGCTCACCGTCTTTCACCAGAGCGCTGCACAGGTTAAAACTTCTTCTGAGGTGGCTCGAGTTTAAGCTCCCTCAATCCGGACAATTACACTTGCTTATCTCTGACAGCCATGATACCAATATGGCCGCGTAGTTATAAATTGAGAACAAATAATAATTGATGTATGAGAATTAGTGAAATACCTAGGTAAGTGTTATAGTTAGAGTTCGATCGTGTGAAATTGGCGTGAACGAGTCTAACTGTGGCCCCTTGCTAATAAAAACCCTGGTCAACTTGACATTCTAGTGGTAGTGTAAAGACAGGAACTGAATTTGCGCCGGTACACCAAGTCTTGTAGAGGAATCCAACCCGGTTTGAATTTTGTTTGATTTTGAGAAGGAAAAGTACTCAAGGTACACACAGTTCCGTTGAGTAGGTATATTTAGGAGGTACGACCCAGTACTTTCGTCCTGTTCGTTGGTCGAAGGATAAGTTTAAATGCCTCTGAACACGGAATCCGCGCTTGGATTTTCACCAGGTACTGACGTCCCGTCGATCAAAGAAAAGAAGGTTGAGGTAAGGCAAGGTATATTGTAGAGAGGAATGTAAGGCGAATTCTCAGATCGTGAATGTGAAGTCGACCCAATCTCCGGCGCTATTTTACCAGGAAGGTGTCCTCTCCTGTTACACACACACACACCCTGAAACCGTTCAGCAGCCAAACACAAGGATTTAACAAAATTATGAATTTAATAGATGATGATAGTACATTTAGATAGGATGATTCCCTTATAGAGTATCTACGATATAGATTAGAAATTATACAAAACTTCCCAACTTCGTGCACGAAAGTCTACTACAGCCCTGAGATTCTCAAATATTGTAATTATTTTGTCATTAAAGTGGAAGTGGGACCGGTCAACAAGTGAGGAATGGTGGTTGCAGTGACGACTTTACCGTTCCTATGCGTCAAACTGTCCAACTTTTAATTAGACAATTTGTCTTAAACTCTGTTTGGTAAAGTTAGCTATTCTAAACAGGGTTTAAACGAGTTTTGGGTTGGTTAAACATGCCATAATTCACTTATTATTTTCGAGTGCCGTGAATGATTCCCTTTACATTTTATTCCTTTCAATTCCCGAGATATAACTAATTTCATCTGTTCGTCATGACCGACATCCCTACTAAAGGACGTTATTCGTCACTTCGGCGTCAAGCTTCAATGATTGTTTACAATGTCGCCGAGAGGTAACAGGAATTTTCACGAGAAAAGTTTGTTAAAAAAAAATATATATATATATATATATATAGGCGAGGGTTTTTTGGATTGACCAAACTAGACTTGTGGTTTATGTTTTATTTCCCGACGTTTCCACCCAGGGTCTGGGTCCTAGTCATGGGATAATATTTCCAACAGGTGTGGAGTCTTAAATGTCAACAACACTAGTTCTGAATCTCTAGTTCTGAATTATTCAGAACTAGTGTTGTTGACATTTAAGACTCCACACCTGTTGGAAATATTATCCCATGACTAGGACCCAGACCCTGGGTGGAAACGTCGGGAAATAAAACATAAACCACAAGTCTAGTTTGGTCAATCCAAAAAACCCTCGCCTGTATTATTCACTAGACAAAAATAACACTTCATATATATATATATATATATATATATATATATATATATATATATATATATATATATATATATATATTGCTCCTTTGAGTTCACCCATTTATGTTATCTCAATTTTTAGTATTCACCCATAAACTCGCACTTAGCGTTCAAACCCCTAGCGACTTCAGATTGCGTCTTAGACCACTCAGCCACAGAAGCCGATTTGTTTAATCAGTAGTGCTGGTAGGCGGATGATCTTGACGACTGGCTAGACTTCCTTTGTCACTCCTCCAAGAACAAAACAACCCTACTTTTAAAAAAATCCACTGATCCGTTCGATGACGCCCGTATTCATAAAAAAAAAAACTCGTGAGTTGCCGATCATCGGTAAAGTACCTACTGGAAGCGTTGAAAGAATATTTAGTTGTCGATTGTGGAAAAGAGTAGATGTGTACCTCTGGCAAAGAATTAGGTAAGATTTGTAGATTCAAATGGAAGACCTGCCAGTCAAACCGCAAGCCACTAGTTGAACGGACTGAACTCAGTGCTTGACGTACTAGATTTTCACACATCACGAAGTCTCACTCGTAAGGTAGATAGAAACACTGTTTATTAACGTAGAATACGTTGTTACGGAGATCTTCTTACTGAAAATTGTCATCCAACACGCAACGAACAAATGGCATGTAGCAAATACATATGCAAGAGGGGTAGTGATACTGTTGCCTTGTGAACTCCAAACCTAATTTCTTTGAAATTCAACATATGAAGCTGAATGCTTTACTACAAGAAACATTTTGACATGGATTATGTCTTTGCTCTGGGGGGTCAACCTAAAATTTCCGTGACGCAAAATTTGTGTCACAATTTCTGTGTTTTTCACGTACAACCCATTCGATGCTAGGGGAATGGAACTTCCGCAGTTTTCATCGCACATAAATCGTTCGCCACTCGTTGGAAAGCGCTTGATTTATGTGATAAATGTTCACATTCCAAGCTACCAATTTCCCTCTCCTTACGTACCTGGCTACATTCCAAAACTAAGTTGATTCAGGCTAAGAATTGCATGGCAAATTATCCTCGTTTTATACTCAGTACAAAAGAGAAAAGCTTGCCCCCCGGCTGGACGTGGAGATGAGCGTAGCGAGCCGGAGCGGCTAGTAATTGATATTGTGAACATGATTGCAACCGCTTGGAATCGAGGAGAAAACATGATACATGGTTGAAATTTTTGGTTCTAGAACAGAAATAAGTTTTATGTAACGTCCGGGACGAAATTAAAGATGATTTTCACGTACAACCGTGTAGTTGAGTAGTTGCTATAGATTGTGTCACAATTTCAGTGTTTTTCACGTACAACCCAGCCGTTGTTAGGGGAATGAAACTTCCGCAGTTTTCATAGCACGAAAATCGTTCGCCACTCGTTGGAAAGCGCTTGATTTATGTAATAAATGTTCACATATCAAGCTACCAATTTCCCCCTCCTTACGTACCTGGCTACATTCCTAAACTAAGTTGATTGGACTATAAACAATTTTAATAAGCCGGTTACAATATTCTTAACGTAAAGCAATAGCATAATTTACTCCACTCCATAGGAAACATTTTCATCCTCTTGACAACAGTCGACTGTTAACAACAACTCATTGTAGTGGCTTCTCTCCACAGTTATTTTCAACATTTCTATAAGTAAACCGTTGTTTTGTTGGAATTAGTCGGGATGCGGCCCAGGGATTTGTTTAAAGTTAAAGGATTTGTTTACAACTCTCGAGGACAACCGTTATGAAATCCCCAATCAAAGACATATCCATGTAACATGGTATCTGCTTGTAAAGCAGATAGTGGAACTCGTTTACGAGTTACTTTTTAACCTGGCTGGTAGAAAAGGGGGAAGCGGGATGTGAAACTGTTTTAAGTAGTATTTATGTACAGCGGTTATTTTAGAAAAATCTTCTCTTAAAATTATAAGAACATTATACGAATAACATTATATTTTCAAGTACCGATTGTATCATAGAGTAAATAGATTGTAAGACATAAGCGAATCACCAAGACATTCCCCAACAACACGGGCCAAGCCTATCGTTGGGAAAGAAATCGAAAGTGAGTAGCTTAAGTTGTTCAATTTGTACCATATTTATAAAATGCATTTGTATGATTAAATAAATAAATACAATTTTGAAATGGGGGTAAAAAACGTATTCTGCGTTCATCTCTCTTTAGCCTTGTGCGCAAGGTGTTTTTTAGGCAAGGTGTACGTCAATGAGGTAAAGTATTGGCAGACTCCAGGTGAACTCGGGGCATTGAACCACATAGGATAGGAAAACTGCATGAATTATGAAAGAATCTGCAAATTGTTACTCAAAGGTGTATTATTTCTGTATTACAGTATTGACATAGGTAGAAGAGTATTATACTTAATATGGAAATAATAGAACTTTGCGTTATAATATACAACGGCCAATGATGTCCTCGATGATGTCTTTACATCGAAAGCGGTCGCCCCTGGTACTCGACTTGCTAGTGAGAACGGACTCCTCCGAAAGGTACGTAAATGAAAATTTTACATGGGATACGTTATAGACGGTTTGTTGGGCAATTCGGGGTTATGTATGTACAGTTTAGGTAGTTACAATTAGTTGAATAGTTATGTCGTATATATAAGTAAATTAGTTTAGAATAGTGTGTTTGTTGGTCATATATTATAGTTGTACAGTCACGTCGTATATATATACAAGTATGTTTGGTTAGAATAGTGTATTGAGCATATATTATATAGGTTTAGTTTTGGGGATGAGTTTTTCCCATCTGCCTTCTGGCTGGGAGTACTTTCAAAGGTGGTGAGATCATGTTGTAGGTTAGCGGGAAACCAGATTCCAACATTACACCACACCACCACATCACACTCACTTAGAGCGTATTGCCGTCCTATTTCGAACCACGTACGTAAGATAAAATGGTAGCATATTGTGCGGGCTTGTTTATGGTTACAGTCTTAGGAGATCCTAAGGAATTCAAACTGGCAGCGAATAACTTTTTGCACCCATTATGATTGGACATTATGGTTCGAGGACAAAGCGTTAGGCACAAAGATACCTTCTCAGAGTCGGATCAGTGACCACTCAAGCCGTAATTGTCGTGTATGGTACTTCCACCTATAAAAATGGTATTGCGTGTGAAATAAACCCCAGAGGCTACAGGCTTGTCGCAGCACCAAAAGCCTGCCCCTCGGTTAAGGTTAGATTTGCGGGGGTAGTGATTTCAAATCACCTAATGTGAGATCCATTCTGCGAAAATGGGGAACAGATTCATGAGAGTGATTACAGGCGGGTGAGAATCCATTTTCAAAGATCTTAGCGTTTAAAGTTTTGTGGTAATCCAAAAACTCGGGGAAAGGCCTGCTTAGTTGCGATCTAGAAGACATGCCTCAACCTGTATGTTAACATAGGTTCTTGACACATATCAGGAGCACTGACTGTGTGAACAGTCCCATATCGTTTGTGATAAGTGGGGGGGAGAGGGGGGGGGGGGGGGCACAAATTAGACTGCCCCAGGACTCCCAAATACGACTTTCAGAGTTCCGGAAGGAGCTATTGGACTTTTCTGGTTTATGGATATAGACACACCGGTAGCGCTGTATCCAACTTCTTATATTTAAAAAAGTTATTTTCTGTATTTGAATGTTGGTTTCCATTTACACGTGTAAACACGTGTTGGAGTTGGAGGCTTCTTCCTCCCACAATTATTTAAGTATTATGCCCGCCCATGTAACACTGGAAGGGTTATTTGAAAAATAATAATAATTGCTTTCATAAAAATAATTTAATTTACTTTTTGTTCAATTTAAGACAATAAAAACTATTGCAATGGTAATAACAAATTCATAAAAGTCTATATCTGTTGAAATTTTAAATAATTTTGCCTAGATGTTACACTATAGACAGACGACCATTTCGGATTACTCAAATAATCTCAATTAATCTCCCACTAGGACTTTATTTCATCAACCATTGATTGACATCATTTACGTTAGTCCCAAATGCGTCTACTGTACACGAAAATCGCACACTCTGTGACGCCAAACGGAATACCCCTTCTCCGAACTTTCGTTGCGGTAGAAGCCTTTCCGTAAAGGGAGTCGTCTAAAATTAACGAGCTATAGCAGCCAGTTGATTTCCATTGACGTCTATGACGGGGTATTGATAGCCAAGGCATGAATTTTGCACGGGACATTAAAGTGGGTTAGCGTGGGTGGCAGGGAGAGTTGCCATGACGTGAGTGACGTCAGACCTTTAAAGTCGCGCTTACCATCGATTTCAGAAGGCAAATCTAGTGAAACAGTTTTCAGATTGTACGAATCCCATCAGTTTATTGAGAATGAGCCAGCACAGCCCATGAAAAATGTATGGTTTCGTTCGGATAGAAGTTGGGCACTGATTGAAGATGAAAATCAAGGAATCTAACTTATTTATTCATTTTCTGATTCCAAGTATTTTTAATGTTGGAAATGAGCAACGTTAATGTACTCGAATTGGTTTGAAATCTTGAATTCTATTTTACGCAGGTACTATATGTAAAAATAAAAAATTTTGTAACAGTAAATGATTAACACATGATAGATGGTAATGAAAATCATGTATAATGAAAATAATAAATAATATAAGTACTCTGTCCAGTTGAGTGTGCCACATAGCTTCCTCGTATCTGTAGCATGAATGTATAGATCATTGAAATGTTGGAAATAATCTTAAAATATTCCAAAATGGGTTCCTATGGTTGAACGAAATGATAAGTCACACATAATATACTCTAACTCGTCCATTTCCTGAAAATTTCATCAAAATCGGATAAAAAATGTTATAATTAGGCTTGTTACAAGGATTTTCGAGTTCGCAGCGGCTACTAATGATTTAATCGTGTGAAAATTGTTATGGGATGATTACTTCGTCATTTACCAACTATCATTCAAATTTATGAGAAATCGGACGACTTGGGCGAGAGACAATGACGCAAGATAAAATTTACGTTTACGCGTGAGCAGAGTGAAGAATTGATTTGGGAACAATGAATAACTGACAGGGAATATTCAAAAGCCAAACCTACACCTTCCCACCGATTTGATCAAAATCGAATAAAAACCGTGAAGTTAAGCCTGCATTACGGATTTGCGGATACACTGACGGAAGTATTGATTAGGAAACAGTGAAACTAATGAGGGTACACAATTCTCACATTCCCCTAAAATTTCTTCAAAATCGGATAAAAAAAAGTCCAGTCATGCATCATGACCCCGTGAGCGAATTGTTGAAGAAATCTTCGACATTTCAGTCGCTATTGACGGCCGAGCGGAGCGAGGCCTTGGGTCTGCGTGCTAGTACTTACATAAATAGAACTTCTTCATAATTTCATGGCTGATATTTTCTAAGCCACAGTCAGTATTAAAGCTACATCAAGTCCTAAAACAGTTGAGCGTAAAAGTACCGAAAGAATCGGAGACGGAATATTTCACAGAGTAAACTCATTAGTTGTCATTATTTTATTATTATTTTATTATTATTTTTTTTATTTATTTATTTTATTTTTAACAAGCACCTACTACCTACTTAATATACTTTGCACTCAATATACTTCCATAAGAGTAGTTCAATCTGAATTTGGACAATGTTTCATGCAAATATTACCGATTTTTACAACTAGCGAACGGCATTATTTCGATTTTGACTGATTTTTCAAGTTTGAAATTTTTGAAAACTTGATACATATTCTTATAGGAAATTTTACGCTGATTCCGAATATACCACATGTTAGTATGCTGAAAAAATTATTTCGCACAACAAATCGCAAAAAACAGGCTATTTTGAAAATTTTGACATTTTTGAAAATTTCAACCCGAAGATGTAATCCGATCATGCTGGCCAACGAACTTGAACTTTCGTTTTGTGTCCTTAATATTTTAAAATTTGTTTGAAGTTTCTAGCACAATTCTACGGACAGTAGAATGTCTGGAATGACACATACATATATACATTTCTGCATAAAATTTTTTCAAAAATTCACATTCTACAAATTTTGAGGCGAGAGCAATAGCTTATTTTTCTTCAAAAATTCGCTAACAGTGGAAATTAGGCTTGTTACAAGGATTACACATTCGCACATGCGCAGTAGTTAATAATAGTACAATAACATTTACCTCAACTGATATGGGATTATTAAAGCGTCTGTTACCAACATCCTCCGAATTTGAGTGAGGATAATTTAATTTAATTTAATGCGTGGGAAAATTATGGTTGATGAAATTACGTTTGCGTGTGCGCAGAGTGAAGGATTAATTTGGGAACAATAAAATTGATAGGGAACCATCTAAAGCCTATGTTACGAATTCCCTCGAAATTTCTTCAAAATCGTATGAAAACTATGGAAGTTAAGTTAGTTAGAAGGCTTCGCGGACACACAAGCAGACACAGAACGAAGTTGTTCCGAAATTTTTCGTTTCTTCTTTCACCGTGCCCAGTTTTTGTTTACCTTACTGGTCTCAAGTATTAGTTTTTCGCCAATGCTTAGTTCCTGAGCTTGGAAAAAGGTGTTCCAAAAGAACGGAGTGGCAGACAGACATGAGTATGACGCGCATTTCTCAGTTTCTTAAAGTTATATTTTTTAGAGTGGGTTTAATCTCAGGTTATGGCGAAGTTTACTTTCCATTTGGAAAATGTTTTTTTAGTCTGACAGCGATCTTACGGGATGCCGAGATTGCAAAGCAAACAATATACTGGTTCGTCTTTTTCCACTCAAAAGGCGTTCGTTGGATCTTCATATCCATTTCATCTCAATATTTGTATTTAGTTAAAATGCACATGAAATTCACACATGTAGATATAATTATATCCAAAGGCTCTCTGAGCCGGGCATAAGGTCTAGAAAGCATTCAAAATTCATTTCGCCCTCATATTTATGGTGTTCAGGTGAGAAGTGATGGAAGGAGTCGTTGAAAAATCAATGCAAATTGGATTTGGATTCGGGATGTATTATGAAACATGTACAACCACATGTTTCCATTGCGAAACGTAGTCGTACGCTCGAAAGCAGATTATTTAAGTTGAAGGAAAGTTAGTTCTATATCGGTGATGCGTTAAGAACAAAAACATGTTTCTGGTTCATATACAGAACCCATGTAGGTACCACTTCAAAATTAACAATAAATTATGTAACACTGATACCGGAACCTGAAGAACTTCGATCCATCCACCGTCCACTAACAGAACTGAACAATTTTCCTGGCTAGAGCGTACACGGTTCCTCTCTCTGGGATTTTACAGAGTGCATACGAGGGGATTTTCAGTACACGTAGTTTTGCGGATAGTTTGATTCGGTTTCCACCCTTCTCTATAGGTACGCGATTTCCCCATCAAACTCACACCCTCCCGTCGGTTTAAAATATCATGATCCGAGAGGGTAGGTTGGTACACTCATGATTGGTTTTTCAACTTCGTGTTCCGAACTTCTTTCCTTTCGAACCCCAATGCTAGTTTCTCACTGGGATAGGATTTGTTCTCTACAATATATTTTGAAGGATCTAAAACTAATTTTAGATCTTACCAAATATGAAGAACTCTTGCATTGATTGTCACATCCACCATGAAAGGAGAACAACATGCAACCTCGCATTAAGATTAATTCGTTGTTGAATATTGTGTAGCACCCTATTAAAATAATTCACGCTTTGCAACTGCTACCTTGAGGGCATCATTCCGTAGAAATAAGAAAGAAAAACGAAACTAATTAATACTCAAAGGTTACATTTCTGTATTAGATCGCTCTTCTCTGTCAGTCATTGGTTCATACATTTAAGTCAAGCATCAAACGAGCACAGACGTTTTACTACTCCTATCGGCCAAAGTTGCTTTGAGATTCACATTCGAGTAGACGATTTTTTCTCCTTCCCACGGATAAGCCGGTGTAGAGTTCGAACGATTGGTCGTTCAATGCTCCGGGTAGTTTCATTTAATTCATTGAACTGAGCTAAATCAAACGAAAAAAAAAATTACCCTTTTGTTTCAAAAGTTTGCAAGATTTCGAATTTTTAAAATTCCATCCCTTGTACTTCAACCCTTGTGGTTGGTCAAAACTGATGTCAAGATTACAGGCACGTGTATAATTTTTGAGCGGGTTTTTAAAAATATATAAATAGCTTTGGATAGCGAATTAATTCGATTTTTAGAATCAATGTATCTTGAAACGTAAACCAACAAATTTCGAGGCCAGTTAAAATAAAGATTGGTTGGTTAAAAATAACACTTGGTAGGTTATAATAAACCTAAATGATTTATTTCGTGGTTGTTTTTGATGTAGACTAAAACTAAATATTGAAATGACCGTTATATTGGTCGTTGATTATAATTAAAATGTGACCTTTGTAACTAACGTAACTGAAGACCACGTATTTGTAATTTGCATGAAGTTTTATGGGGCTCTTCAAAACGTGGGGAGAATAAGGAGCTTGGAGATGTTAAATTCATCACACATCTATGTGAATCATTTTCCGAGCATTGCCAACAAAGACTTCAAGTATTACATTGCAGAACCCTCATCGTTTAGAAAGTGTGGTCATGTATATAATCTATTCCATTGCATTGATATAACCTATATCGTTAATTAATTGAACTTGTGAGTAGCCATTTCGAATCGACAGGTCCATTGAAGCTTTACCAACTGCGGGGACATACGATGAAATGAATTCCAAAATGTAATTGACACAAGCTTACACACAAGCTTACTGCACAACGATCCAACTTCGTAAAGTCCAGCTTTAGACACTTTATGCAGAAACGGTTCCATTGGTTCACAGTTCAGATTACTTCGGATTAATTTGACTCTATTAGATCAACGTTCATTGTTGTTGTTCTCCACTCAATGCAAAAGGGTTCGATGCATTTATCGTAAGTCCCGTTAAAGTTTGTAGTGATTTGCGCGTGTGAGAAATTGAGCCAAGTGTGGCTGACAAGGATGAACTCGGGCTAAATGATTCGAGCAAGTAGAAATAAAATTTAAACTAAGAGAAAACTTGGAAAGTGTCGGAACCTGAATATTGACCAATAACTTACCAAAATATGAAGAGACGGAGGATGATCATTCCTCCCCCGGAGCAACCAGAGCATACCGGACAAATGATCAGAGGATGGTGGTACTGGTGGATATCAATGCGGAGCTTGACCACCAAAGGCTCCGTAATGATATCTGGATGAGAATAATTTTCCAGAGCCTTATTGCTCAAGACACTGTCGTACTTGGAGGCTCTAGAACAAGCCCCTGGAGCCCTTATATAAATGAAGGCACCGTCGTTCTTGTTAGTGACGGGCAAAGCTTTGAAGCCTAGATTAATCAAGGTACCGTCGTCTTCAATGATGAAGGAAGAAGCTGGGGTGCTTCGGATATAGAAATAAACACCCAGGGTCCTTGACAGACACTGACGGGTAGGAAGGTAGTGGAGGTGATATGAATAGCTAGAGAAATGAACAAGTCAAATTGAAATGGGAGAAAGGTGGTTCCTGACCACAGTGCAAACAGATTTTTAGGCTGTGTCGCCCTTCTCCTGTGCTTGTTGCCTTTATCCTTTCTGCTCTCCCTCCGCCCCTTTGATCATAAGTCGGTTGGCTTCCAGTCTGTTTAATGATCTATAAACCTGAATACGATTACAATAAAATTAATCTGGTAATTAATTACTTTTAAATGGATTGTGATAGTTAATAAACATATCTTTAGATAAATATTTGGCGGATGAGGTCATTAAATTGCTTGCACACACCCTACTATCAAACCTAAGGCACTCACCATCTAAGGCATAGAGAGGACAATCTAGGAGTTAACCAGCACAATCTCTGACAATTTCATCAAAATCGGTCTATCAGTCTTGTATGAGTCAGTTGAGTTTTGTCTGTAACAATCAATGGTTATTTTACATGGTTATTTTTTATTTGCTCAATAGAAAGATCTGAGCAAGAAATTTCCGGAAAGGTGCAACATGATGTCACGGCTGCCAGTAAAACGGCTCTTGAAATTCTTCTGCCCTATGATGACACAGGCCCACCTGGGGGGAACCCTCAGCTCCATTGCCCTACTACGTTACGAGTGGTTTTTCAAGTGCACTGAATCTGAGGTCAAAAGTGTGAAATTCCAACAGGTAAAAGTTCCCCATTTCAGGTTGGCGCATGCGCAACGGAAATTACAACCATTTACAACATGATATACCGAAACCGGGGGGGTGGGGGGGGGGGGGTCCGAGTTTTGACGAAATCGAACCGTCAGACCATGAGATCAGCGTTATAAGAAATACACGTTAGCGCAAGCGCTCACGCTACTATTAATCCGACGCAAGGAAATTTATAGGAGACTATCACGTAATCCCTAAAAAGTTCATCAAAATGTTAATAAAAACTTATACAGATTTGGGCGCGACAAGGACTCACCACAGACGAACGGGAAACCGAATTTGAAACCGAATGCTCCGAAAAGCAAAAATAAAGTGGACATTTTTATTTTGGATTTTATTTGGTCGACATGTGTTTTTGATTTCTCGAACGAACAAAGCTTTACTACCTTCGATAGAGAGGAAGCAGTACTCCAATAGTCGCTCTTCACCCATCTGTGAAGCTTGACGCTTATTTTCAGAACTCACGGCTAGAAGTGATATTTTTTCATAGGGAAGATTATGTGCCTCGTCACCCATTTCTCCCCACGTTTTTCTCGGACTAGTGTTAATGATAACCATGTATGGAAACGAGCTGAAGAAAAAAGTGATGTTTTGGTATGACTGCGTTTCGTTGAAATCCTACTCAACTGGCTACACGCTGCTATCTCCTTTCAGCTACTGACATCAGCAGTTCTATTGTCCTTCTCGTTTTCACACGGTATCTCCTAGATAGGATATTGTTTGTGGTTCTCGACATACAGGGATGCACGCTACCTGGAAACCTTGAGTAGCATATGCCAACCCAAGATCTTTCTTTCATCACCTATTTTCTTTCTTGCAGTCTTTTAAATGTTTACCGTGTCATGTTTTTTTCAATTCAATCTCAAAGTGTTTACAGTGTCCACTTTCCACTTCATACTTTTCACGCTACTTTGATAACAAAAACAACCTATTATTGTTTCGAAGGTTGAATATACCTCCCGAAATTGAAGGAAAAATTCCGTTGTTTGAATTATATTTATTACAATGATTTCTCCGATCCCCATAATAATTCAGAATTTGGTTTTTAATTCTTCCCATTTATTTTTCATTTTGCATAATTTTAGCGTCGCTACCAACATATTAGTTCATTTTGCTTTTTCTCCCGAGACACATTGCGCATGGAACAATCGTCACAACCTTTTTCCATATTAAGTTGGTATCTCACAATGAATTCAGCTGAATAACCACAATAAGTTTCAACCAAAACCACAAGGTTTGATAACTAAGGTATTGACACTGCCGCTAAAACAACTAGATCTTATTTTTAAATAATATCCTTAATATTTTTCCTACATTCAGCAAATAGATGGATTCTTAAATCCAGATCAAGTTCCTAAGCCTATTGTTCAGGCAAAACTCAATTACTAGTACGCTTGATTGCAATCAGGATATGAATCACATCCATCCTTGGTGTGTCGATCTCGATAAGTATTCGATTTTCAAGAGCTTCCAAAAATTTAACGATAAACCATAAGAAATATGAAGATTATGTATAAAAGTGTAGAAAGATGATAATGGAACGAACGATGACTGAGTTAGTTTTTGTTGTAATATTTTCTATTAGAGTAGTAGCATCCAATTATCTGTTATTAATTGGAATTACTCTGATAATCTCTCCCATGATTATGAGACCCGTATGAAAATATATGGCTCTATAGAGAAAACACTGGTGAACACTTGGTTTTTTCACTTCTCGCTAATTCTCGTGTCGTGATATACGCGCGCTAATATGCGAAGCCATTCCGATTTGACGGAAGATCGATCTGATTGATACTGAAGATCATTCAGACTCACTCTGAAGATCAGTCACCTTTCGCCTATGCGGTAAACTATTTGAAATTCAGAGCACCCCGTCGCAATATTTTCAGATAAGTAACCGGATTAAACCACTTAAACAGTATTTTTTATTTGAAGAAATAACTGGATCCTGACACCGTCTGGAGTTTTTCTAGAAGAAAAATTTCTCGTGTGCTCGTGTGCTATGGCAATAAAAAGTTTTGACTACTAGCTAATTTTCATATCTCTAATTTCAAACTTATTAATTGACTTGATCATCAGCGATAATTCTCGGTGCTAAATATTTAGTGAAATAATTAGGGGGAGTAATAATTATTAGGAGTAATTATTGTAAAGTTGTGGTATTATCAACATATGGCATTCTATTAACATGAGTTAAGACATGTTTATTTTGGATAACATTACAAAGACGATTTTACAATAGTTCAAATAACACCATAGCAATAATAACACCTAACAACAATAATCCCCACGCTCTAGCGTGGCCTTGTCAACTCTTGGATTCAGGCCTCCAGTAAAGGAAGGGGTGCCCCATCTTCCAGCCCCAGTCCTTCTGATATCACTGGACCGGACATGTTGTACTGAAGTCTGCCTCCCCTCAGTCGTAGCGAAACTGCCCGAATCACGGCCATCTGGATCTTGACGCGTACCCAACCGGCGATCTGAGATCGAGGCTTTTCCCACTTTTCTGCCAGTGCCTCGGTGAGCTGTTTTTGGAACCTCGAAAATTCCCGGTGGAGTACCCCCTCACATGAACACACGAGGGGAGTGAAGGAGGCCCGGAGATCCTCGGCTGCTTCGTCGTACTTCCTATGTTTTGCCCTTGCGGCCTCGCCTGAAACATCGGACCAGGGTCGGGATGAATACGAGGGGGCGTCGGCGTTGATCACTCTGTTATCGAAAAACTATTGTATTTAATATTATGAGTTTTGGAATAGAGTGTTCTTGATGTTTGAGACTTGTATAGTTGTTCTTCACGTGGTTTCAGAAGTGGGATCCGAACCTTCGCCCTTCTTGGAGGGCGTGGGTTCCATACACTGTGCGATACACCAAAATCATAGAAGGGATCCACTGATTCCGACTATGTTTCCCGAGTTGCCTTGGTCTTCAGTAGGAGCAGATTTTTGTCAGGCCAACGGAACGATGTATATCTGGTTGTTTAGTGTTCAGAACTACTTTTCTTGGTACACTGATGTAACTCGTATGCCAACTACTACAACTTCATCAGTCATTAAAGAAATGAAAACGATTTTCGCCCGTCATGGGGTCTCTCATAGTCACAGATGTGATACAGTTCAGATCTGAAGATTTCTCGGATTTCGCGGAGCGGTGGAGCTTTGGGATTTCATTCAGCAGCCCCCGGTACCCCCAAACCTAACGGTCTAGCGGCGTCAACAGTGGACACGGCAAAACGTATCATTCTTAAATGCGAGGACTTAGTGACAGGTCTCCTATCTTATCGTTCAACGCCGCTGAAGAATGGTTACTCACCATCAGAGTTGCTCATAGAACGCCGATTGAGGACTCCTGTTCTCATCTCTACACCAAATTTAAGACCAAGTCTGTCCAATGACGAGGAATTGAGGTTGAAGGAAGCATCTATTCGACGAAAAAGGAAGGAATATTTTGACTGTAAATTTGGAGCCAGAAAGGAGACACAGGACTTGGCGCTTGGTCAGAAGATGCATATAAAGGACAAGAACATCGTCGTTGCGAAACACTCCGCCCCAAGATCCTTCATAGTCGGTGTAGAAAAGGGAAACCACATTAGGAGAAATAAGAAGCACCTCATTCCTCTTCGTTCTGAAGAATGCCTTCAGGAAGCTACTGACTATGAGCAACAACAAAACGCTAGGCCACCACCAAATCAATCTACTTTTCCAGAAGAGAGGCCTAGGTGAAGCATCAGGCCCCGTCAGCGCATCGACTTGTGAGGGAGGATGTGGTATTATCAACATATGGCATTTTATTAACATGAATGTGTTCGTTAGCAACGATAAAACTACGTATTCACTATTGTATTAAATATTATGACTTTTAGAATAAAAGTGTTCTTGATGTTCGAGACTTGTCATCACAGAAGTAATAATTAATTCATCGTTCATTAGTCTATTTTTGCTTCCTCTCGAGAACATTCAAGTATATAACTGAATTCCCTTGTTGTAATTCTCAAAGCTTTGCAAATTTCTATTGAAAAAAATATTGAAACTGGTTGAAAAAATAATATCTAAACTCATATTGAGCCTTGAGTCTTTGATTAAGATAAAACTCATACATTACCTTAACATAAGCATCTTCTTTACTCCCATTTTTTAAGAATATAGCTGGTGAATGATTTATTAGATGACGTAGACCTTGAAAACGAATTCGATGAACGGGTTCGGAGATAGGTGCTGTATTAAATTTACTCATATGATCACTAAATCATTGAAAAACCACCTAAAGGGAGTTCGAAATCGTTGGAGTGATTTGTGAGAAAATTTGATTGAGTCATTGAAAACATCGTGGGTTCAAACTATTTGTTGTGGTAGCGTGGAACACAATTCGAAACCTTGTAAAGTGAGTCTAACAAACTAGAGGAACTCGTGCTAAGTGAGTCTAGCGAGTTGAAAACTGGAACAAACTCAATCGTAGTGACCATGGACTAATCTTACAAGAACTCGCATTTAGCGTTTCATGACCTCCTGAACAAATTTGGTTTTGTGTCTGTCTGTCCATCCGTCCGGCTGTTCGTCCGTCTGTCCGCCAGTCCGTCCGTCTGTCTGTCCACATATCCTTGCAACAGCCATATCTTCCACAATTTCGATAGGATTTTAATGACATTTTCAGGAATAGTGTGGATTTAGCCCTAGATGGTCCCCTATTAGTCTCATCATGATTGAACCAGCGGTACGTTCTGGGCATGCGCGAACGTGTTGAACAGTTTTTGTTGAACATATTTTAGTCAGGTTTTCTGGTTGTCGGTTGCCCAGCACTATGTCATCATGATAATGGTGAACCAGTCATTTCTGAAAATTTAATGGTGACATACTGTATAGGAAGCTTCTGTGCCATGTCCTTGGTAGTGTATTTATCACTGTAACTCTGGTTCTCCAATTGATTTCAACGAGGAAAAAAAAGAAGAAAATTTGAGCGCGGACGAATGAAGTCGGAGCCTGATGTACGTTTCTATATATAGTGGAGGAGAGTTTGTAGCACCTCCATTGTTCTGCCCAGACAATGAAGACTACGTCTACTTCGGGACTCCTTTAAGCCTTCTGTATTGTGTACTAACGCCGAACCTATCGCAGACCTCCTCGCCAACCCACTCAAAGAACAACGCTTTCTTCTTTCTACCTACCGATTCTTCCGTCTCCACCAGAATGAACGCCAAGATGTTCCTTGCAACATTGTTTGTAATGATTTGATGGAATTGAGTAGTTTACAATAGAAAGGACTAAGGACTGATCAGCGTTGCTTTGGTGGCGATTTTCCCTTTAAAACTGTAGGTGTACCTACTATTAGTAGGTAAACATGATTTATGTACAGAAAAATCTAAGAGGTCAGAATCGACTCAGCTCTTTAAAAAAAAAAGTACTTTGAATGTGCCACCCCGCATACCCTATTGTAAAATTTTAGTCAATTATGGTTCTTTTTCTCCAAAAATGATTTTTCTCACTTATTATGAATCTTAGAGATTTGGCAGATGTCGCAATCGACTCAGCGCTGAAATATAACTACGGATGTGACTCTGCACATGCCCCATTGTCGAAAACACTTCTTTTTTTCTCCCGTCTTTTTTATTATTTAATTTTATTTATTTATTTATTTCATTTTATTTTATTTTTTTAATTATTTGTTTGAGACATTAAAATGGAAATTGGAACTTGAAGTTGTGGCGTGAACTTGAAAAGGATGCCCAACGAACTCGATCGGTATTTTAAGAGAGTTACCGTCTGGAAACACACTATACATATATACGACGTTAAAATCTAGGATTGTGTTCTTTGATTTATGAAACGGATTTGTAGGGGGTCATCGCCCCCCCCCCCCCCCCCCTATGTTTTTAAATTTAGATCCATCTAAAGAGCTCATTTTTTCTTTGAAAATTCGCTAAATGAGGAATTCGAAACAGCTATAATTATAGTCTAGTCAATGAGGGGAAAATAGAAACAAATGGCGGAGTAGTTTTGTTCTGAGCGTATTACAATGTATTTGAGATGCTGAATCCTAATAGAAATAGGAGGGAGAAATTTAGATTGGTCCTCTATGCATGCTTATAGAGGACCAATCTAAATTTCTCCCTCCTATTTCTATTAGGATTCAGCACCTCAAATACATTGTAATACGCTCAGAACAAAACTACTATATGATTGTCAAAGTGAGGACCCACCGTCATCAGCTGAGTGAGCTCGGAAGATCATTTCTCACCTAATTGATCTAAGAGACTGAAATTTGGTATGGGGCCTCTATATGCCTGCTATGTACAAGTGACAAAGCGAGGAACCACTCAGATCAGCTGACCGAACTCGGGAGCCCATTTCCCTCCTAATAGACCTAGGAGGCTGACATTTGATACTGAGCCTCTATATGTAGTCCTGCTATGTACGATTTACCAAGTGAGGACTCACCCTCACTTGGCTCACCCTCAGCTATCAGCTGAGTGAGCTCGGAATTTCATTTCTCTCCTAATAGTCGGAGGAAGATGAACTTTGGCATTTAGCAACATTAATACGAGAAAAATATATGATTTTGATTTATCGGTTGCAACAGAAAATCGACAATATTTTTGTTAGGAATTTGTCCAGAGATTCAGAACACAATTTTAATGAGCTTCTCTTGGCTCTAATTACAACTTTCCACACCAATTCCTCAATTTGATCATCTCTTCATAGCTTTGGAGAAAGTTAGGAAGATATAGTAATGAAAGGTGGAGGTGTAGGTATACTTTATTCAATGATTCTGACTCCAGCCGAAAATTCCCAAAAATTGAAACTCGAACCAAAATTCCTAAGTTTCAAGAATGTTTATACTCTTGGAGAATAAGTATGGGTGTAATATTTTTGGTGATTCCACGAAATTGAATAGCCTTGATTTTCCCTCGATTTACGAGGTTCTTTGACCCGTAAATATTCTATCGTAAGTTAGTAGGTAGGCGGTAGAGTCGGATTTAAAACTGATAAAATGGAAATGAATGACTAAGTGAGTTAGTGAGAGGCGTGTAGCGAAAAATTATTCGAGAAAAAAAAACAAGAAGTGAGATTGGCAACAAGGCCGAACCTTGACAGAGAAGTTGGAAGAAAGCGCGTCTACAAAGGCGAACCGAGAGGTCGCGGTGGGCGGGAGAGGTTGACCTCGCTCCACAGCCTTCTGAATCACTTACCGGTAAGACCTTATCCTATCCTAAGCTATCCAGTTCCTCGGCATCTGCGACCTGATTTGAGAGTTATCAATGCAGGCGGATGCACTACTAATGTGATAACGGTACGTACTGAGCGGTTTTTCCAACATCTGCTCGTTTATTATATAGGTACTAGTTGTTCCGACTCGCTTCGCTCGCTCAAGTAAAACATGAATGTAGACTCAAATTTCAGATTAATTGTGTCAGTGCTGCTAGGGAAATACTATCTGGAGTATAGGAAATACTATCTACAACACTCAGAGAGGCTCCGTTCAGCAAAGTTCAGCTAAATGAGCTACAGCTGTGCCAATTAGCGTTATCTCAAGTTGTGATTATGCACTACTCTACCCAGAGAAACCCCGTTCAACAATTCAGTATAGGTACATCTGAAACGCTGAATAGAAACAGAATAAGGTAAAGAGACCACTCAGCTGATTATAGGTAATGGTTTCTCAAGTTTTAATATTAATACACTACCACACCCGAAGACGTCCCGTTCCAATTTTTAGTATCTTAAGTTCGATTGGAACCGAATTACTTCACTCTGCTGATTAGCAAGTTGTAATATACTACCACACCCAGATAGATCCCGTTCCAAAGTTTAGCATCTCAAGTTCAATTGGGAGCAAATTAGCTCCAGGATTCCCTCTGGTGATTAGAGCGATTCTTCAAGTGAAATTATGCACTACCGCACCCAGTACGCGTGGGGAGGGGGGGGGGGGGTTCCGAAGCTCAGCATCTTAAGTTGAATAGGAAAAATGCCAGTTATTTACGAGTATACAGGTATAGACAGTCCCAAAAAGGCTTCAATGAAAAATTTCAGTAATCAAGTATCAACTTGTACTTAATTAATTTACCAACCAAGCGTTCCCTTAATGTAACCAACTCAATATAACCTTAGTTACGTTAAAACTATTCCCGACCAACATCGCTACAGTTCACAGCAGGTCTATAGTTGCTCAACATCAAATTTCAGCCTCCTAAGTCTATTACAACTTCAAAAACTGCTGCTTTTGGACTATGCCATCAAGTTGAATGAAAAGAAATGTTTAATTTCACAAACGGACGTATGTGTGATATAGAAAGACACAAGGAGTGTATTTTTACCATCAATGGTGGTTTCAACGCACAAAATCTTCATCACCATCTGGTGCTGTAGAAATAAGCTTCACAGTCATTTCTTCTTTATCAATCTTCAATGGGTGTTGGGCAATAGGCTCAGTTAAAAATGTTTAGCTTCATAGAACGAATAGCATAGAAATTAGGAACCTCAGCAGGTTACGGTGGTTTCGCAAGGTAAAATTCCATTCTACCTGTCTCTGACAGGCCCTGTTTCAAATTTCAGCTTCAGAGATTAAATACCATAGAAATCATTTAGGAGCCAATCAGTTCTATGCATCGTCTAGATGTCTACGGCTTACAAGTACCTACTACTCAATAATTCCTACGTAGCATGTAGTACCTTTTCGCATTAGTAGGTCATTATGTTTACTTAGCAATATTAGTTTATAATGTAGCATAATAAATCGGCTTTTCTTGACACTATAGCGGCTTAGGGACCACTCTGTTGTTATACAAATGAGAGCATTCCAAACAGTGGCGAACGATTTTCCTGTCATGGAAGCTAAGGGAGTTACACTTCCCTAGCAACGCATTGGTTGTACTTGAAAATCGATACGAAACATGACGGCTCGAGCTTAATTGTGCTGAATCTTTGTGCTCAAAACCCAGTGATAAAACATGATACATGTTATTATTTTGTTGGTTGCATCTAATTTTTCAGTAATTTCATTCACTCAGCCCATTGCTTACTCAATTTTCAACATTTTTTTATAATTTTACTTATTCCAAGTATTAAAATTATCACACCCTGTCAACCGTTTCTGGTCGCCATTAATGCCTTGATTATTACATAAGCTTGATTGATTAGCCGAAGAAATTATTTACAACAATGAAATTACAGGGCCCTAAAAATATAAAATAGTACTGTCATAACCGGCAGTAAAAAGACGGGAGTAAGCTTCGTCAGCTATAACTAGTCGTAGGTAGGTATCTTTTGTGCTGATGAAAGTTGCTGAATACAAAAATTGAAATCAAACCCCGAGGCACGTTCTTATTGTCACTCGATTTTCTGTTTAATCCTCATAATTCAACACCCACCTAAATATACCACCCCATTATCGGCACTTTCGAACAAGCTTCATCACCGGAAAGAAAGAGCGAATTATGAACTTTTCAAGTCTGGAACGTTCTTTTGAGACTACCCAAGGCATTGGGTTTCTCTTCGCTTTTTTTCAATTAACCGATCACATTACTGGCAGTTGGTTTGAAAGAACTGGGATCAGATTCGTTTCCGTCTCGCCCTTTTCAACGCGTCCAAAAATATGTACTTATTATGCATAAAATATTGTAAAAACATTATTTTTCTTCTGTTAACCTTACTTTTTCAGTTGACTAATTACTAATTCGTAACTAAGACTTCGTAACTATAAGTATGTAAGGATCATAGTTTAATTATTCTGTCAGTATATAAGACAGCGTCTTGCTTCTGACCTTTCCTCAAAGTACCCTCTGCGTACTTTGGTGAGTAACTCGAGCTAGCGATATTGATAAAACTATCTTCAAAAAATTCACTTTATTCTACAGCCATCAACAGCAGCCGTCGTCTAACCTGTTTAAACAGCGTACTTGTAGGAGTAAATCACAATACAAATAGTGCATTACGCAAAGATCCTGTACCTTAGGGAATCGGTAGGGTGGAGGGGCCAGTGTTTGGCACCTTGAGATAAATTTTGACTTTGACAAGTCATCAAGTTATGTTTTTTCGTTTGTTCAAACTTGAATCTTACATCTACTGCTACATCAGGATGTCCTCGAACTGCTCAGTATTGAAAAAAATTACTAATTCAAGTCACAAAACATCATAAATTCGGTTTTTTTTTTTTTTAAATCAATTTTTTGACCCATTATTTGACACCCAAATTTTTGATTGCACCTGTGATTGACACCCTTTGATTGAAACAGCATATTATGTTCCAATAAAAATTATTCCGCATATCAACAAAACATTTATTTCTACATATTATGAATAAATTGAGCATTTGAACTTAGTTTTATTATTGTAAATATAAAATTAATAAGAGAATTCATAATGACAAAGCTAAAAATATCACCAGATGTTTCATCACAAAATAGGGACAATGTTTTCTCAATACCATAGGTACACTACGTTTCTAACGGTAAACTAGCAGCTTATGAGTTGCTATATATTTATATTAATATAAAAATGAAGAACGAATGACAAGAAAGCATCCATATAGACAGCACTGTCAATCACCGAGGGTAGCATCTGTTTGAGGACTACTAATTGACATGTGAAATTGACATTTTCACATCTTTGAATCTTTCCAAAAAATGATTGCATAAATGCAATCTAAACGAAAAGCTGATTGAGGAAAACCATGGGAATAATGGAATTTGAAAATGTGGAGGGCATGGTGAAGCAAAATAAATTACTTACCTACCCACTTAGCAAAATCACAAGAAACCGCACCATATAAATGACATGAGGTACTGTAAGGTAACCTTCTCCAAATTTCACAAAAACCCGCCTGAAACCTTTTTCCGCCTGTATACTTCACTAAGAAGGTATTTTTTCTCAAAATTCGAAAGGATCAAGCCCGTAAAACACATGTATGCATTGTTATTTACATTTTTTTGTGAGATCTCAACCACTGGGTCTTTGTCAAACACTAGACCCACCACCCTAAAGATCTCAGGGACGAGACGGTTTCAGAGTTTCGCTGAAGACAACCAGCAACATCATTAGCAATAGATATCTACTTATTCCAAAACGAAAAAACAGTGCTGAACGGAACCAGTCGACGTAGAAGGAAGGTTTCACTTGCTGACCCGTGATGGAATCTTGCGTTTTTAACAAGCTTTATACAAGGCATAGGCTAAATGGAAATGCTTCCAAAACTTTTGGCATGATGCATGCTCCAGCTATCACCAAATGACAAAATGGCGTGGGTTTTAACTCTAATTAAACAGCGGTACGGATGTTTTACATAGGTTTTCACGCACTTCCAATTCGTATCTATGCAAATTCGTTAATTTTTAACTCACGAGAATAGTTGAACACTGTTGGAAACCTTTCGATTTATCTCAAAGTATCACGCTGCTAAAAACTGAAAATGTAAATGGGCTTTTTATTTAAACCTAAATTTTTTATATTTTTATTTGTTGCACGTCTCTATGTTATTAGAAGTGAACATGGGGGAAGAGAGGGGTCATTATAAATATTGTTAAGCAGAAATCAGATGTTGGGTGCAATCCGCTTTAAATAGCAAGCTATCACTTGTACACACTAGTGATACTAAGGAGTACCTAGTACCCCAGACCAAGTCCATCTCGAGATTAAAATATATCTATAGAATCTACTTTTTACAGATTTTTGTCCGACCTACACGGAACAAAAGCAGTTCAGAGTGGTCTGAAACGTAAAACGCGAGTGGAAGGTTTTGTTTTGGGAGAAAAAAAATGCATCTCTCGAAAGTGAAAACAATTGAAAAAAATTATTCCCTTAGCTATAGGTAGAATCGAAAGCAACAATTCAAGTATATATCTAAATGTGTATAGGAAATGAAACGTATGGATGATATCAGCACCATATGTTGCAATTCATTGCCCCGCGATGTTCAAATGACTGTACTGATATTGCAACCCAAAAATTGGAACATGGTCAACATTCTTTGTAAGGATGATGAATAAAACTTTGAACTGGGTTAATTTATTCATTCAGCATCACCAGGAACATGAGAAATTACAATCACTATTTTTGATATGTTTTGTCCGATGTAGTCGACGATTGTTGACAATACGAGTTGCTCCGAAAGTCGTCTCAATCGATTTAACACGTCATAAACTATCGCAATTCATACCAATATCGTATTTCTGAGGCGCTTTGTTGACGTCGTCGACGATATCGCTGCGATACCAAAAACTATGCAAAGTATTCCGGTTGTTGCTCTACCAAATGAATAAGGGACCAACCAAACCTACCTATCTACCTTTACCAACCAAATCTCAAGTACACTCTCCGAAATTCAGCCTATAGCGCGGAACATACATATTGATTGATTGATTGATTATATATTTATTAATCTGTACAAAAATAGGACCTAGTGGTCCTCTCTTACTTTTTGACATAAATATTCACTTAAATCATCTATGTAGTGATAGTCAGTCTTCACCATGATGTCTCTTAGGATTAATCAAATAGTGTGGGAAAAGTGCAGGGATTTGCTTAATATCTAAAAACATTACTCCTTTAAAAAAAAAAATAAAAAAAAAAAAAAAAAAGAATGAACATGAAATGAAATGAGTCTTGTGATATATGTGATATGATGTCACCAAGTTATCGAACAGTTTAATGTCTGTTCAGGAAATCTTATTTGCCTGCACCATTTTATCCTTGAAACCTTCCTTAAAAGAACCATCCGACTTGTGCATAACAAATGAATCATAATTCATTATAATATAGATCCATCATAAGGAGGAATCATAATTCCTCTCTCTTCCTATATAGGTATAGGAAGAGAGAGGAAGAGGGAGAGAGAGAGGGTGAGTGAGTGAGTAAGTGAGAGGGAGAGGGAGAGAGAGAGAGCGATGCATGGGTGTGCAAGTTCACCCTCACTTATATCGTCAATAAATATTATATACAAATTTAACGTCCCAACATAAATTTTCCTGATGGCATACGCGATGGGGTTGTAGTTTTAAGCGTAGGTATCTGGAACTCATTCAAAATTACCTATATCAGATCTAAAAGCTCTACGAAGAGATCAGTGATTTGGTGGATCTGTACACCGGAAACCTATCCTAATTCAGAGCCCCATGTAACCATGAGAGTGCATCCGTCTCAATTGTTTTGAGTTGGCCAGAACAAAAACAGAAAGTTAACGATGTAGTTGTAGTCATTCGTTTCACTGCTAGTAAAGAATAGCTGAGTAGCGTGATGTTGATTAATCATCATGATGTTTTAATGGAATCCAAACAAAAGCTCCAAACAAAAACAATTTGGCCTCCAGTTAACGCACAATAGTACAGATGACCGAATTAGAGTGGCGTGCTATTATGAAGAATGGACGTAGACAAAAAAAAATCTGATTGCCATCAATTTCGAATGTCGGAGTGAGTACTACGTAGTAAACGAGATTGACGAAGCGTATCCGTGCCTGCAGGTGGTCTCATCATGGAAAGTTCACCGCACCTCAACAGGTGGCGCACTCGTCACGGCTCCGTGAATCCCAGCTCGTCAGAGGCGACATGTCGTTTCCTGTAAGCCCTATATCTCCACCTTAACACGAAAAGACAAAAACCATATTATTCCTGTAGAGTCGGCAGAAGAGTAATTACATTTGATGGTAGAGCTGATTGCTGGTGCAAAAACTAACCAATTGGAAGGAAAGAGAAGTTAAAAACCTCAATTCTTCCACGAAAAATCGTTGCTTGTTGGCGTCTGGTGACGTGGCTGGGCACCGAAGCGTGGATCCAGGGATAAAGTCGTGGACTGGGCACGCCGTCGTGAGTCATGCCGATTGTTTTAACTGCTAACAGGTGTTTGATTGTGGTCGCGAGGCGTGACTAACGTGGGGCTGTTTAACATCCCAAATTCTTCGTGGTGTTGTCTCGGTAGATAGTGAGGTTGATATCCTCTCGTAAAGGTCAGAGTATAATGCTTGGAAGAGGTGGTTTGGAAGATGTACCTATATCTACATAAAGCATCTCAATTTACTGATGAAGTAGGTTACTTTGAGATCAATTATTGTGAACCTTTGTAATAAATATAGAAACAACTTTTTCAACACCCATCAAATTTGGTTGGTGCGCTTTTCAAGAAACGTTGATCCTAAAAATCAAATTAGAAAATGTCATGGCATTTGACTCATAAATTCCTATTCATCGATTTAAATTAGTTTATGTACTTTTGAGTATCCATATTTTTCTCAGAAAAAAAGATATGTCTAGTTGGGTGTGGTACACAGTGACATAGTCGTACCAGTTGGGTTTGGTACGGAGTTTCCTCGTTTCTGTAATATGAATGTATAGATCAAAGAAATTTTTAAATCATCTTATTATTCCATCGCTGGTTCCTATGGTTGAGGGAAATGGTAAATTAAAATGGAGTATGTTTTCAGACGACTAGGGCGTGAGAAAATGATAATTGATGGATTTTTGTTTGCGCATGCGCTGGGTGAAGTATTGATTTGAGTACAACGAAACTCATAGGGGAGCATCTTTACCCGAACCCGCACATACCATGAACATTTCATGAAAATCGGTTAAATATTGTGTAAATTAAGCTTGTTACAAGGATTTGCGGATACAGGACAGATACACACACACAACACAAACAAATACACACACACAGGGAGAGAGAGAGAGAGATGGAGAGAGAGAGAGAGAGAGAGAGAGAGAGAGAGAGAGAGAGAGAGAGAGAGAGAGAGAGAGAGAGAGAGAGAGAGAGAGAGAGAGAGAGAGAGAGAGAGAGACGTAACGAAAGTTGTTCAGAATGGTGTAAAACGTAAAATGCAAGTAGAAATTTTACCACTAAAAAAAAAAAAAAAAAAAAAAATTAAAAAAAATTTAAAAAAAATTAGTGTTAACGCTTCCGCTACCTAGTGGCTAGTGGTAGACTCAGGAGCAATTTATTAGATGAAACGTCTAAGTACCAGTGCTTCACTAGCAGGTAGATCCGCAGGGATAATATCCTTCGGACAGACGACAGACTGACAGACACGGAACGAAAGTTGTTCAGAATGGTCTAAAACGTAAAATGCGGGTGGAAATTTGATTTTGGAGACGAAAAATTGTTCATCTCCCGAAAGTGAAAACAATGCATCCGCTACCTATAGGTAGACTCGGAAACAATATATCTATTAGAAAAGGAGAGGTTAAATGTTTCAGCATTACCATCTGGTGGATTGATGTTGGCACCTACAGTTGATAGAAAATTATTATTTGTTAGTTACTAGAGGTTCAGTCAGAAAAATAACCACGATTCGTCTAAGAAAACGTTACGGTATATATATGTGTCCCATCTTCAGGGCTGCAAAAACCGCACCAAAGAATTTCATATAAGCTTTAAATAGGCAGGTTAAAATACTAATGGACCAACGATTGTTATAAAATAAGAAACGTTTGTAAGCCTTTAAATCTACAGTGTACCTACTATTGTTGGTATTTTTAAATTAATATGAATACAGATTATGGAAAAAATTAACATCACGGCATACTGTAGAAAAAGGTGTAGAATTAATTCTTGATCACATAAGTTTGTAGTAGAGTGCATCTTAAAATCGTTAAATAGCTTCTGACCTTCAGAATATAAGGAACCAGATAAATGGGTGAACGTTCCTACCTTCTTTCATGTTTGCGTGTGTGTGTGTGAGTGGTCCCACAGGTTGAAAAATTGACCGTGGCGGGGCAGCAGGGAGGAAATCTTCCTGCATTGGTGCCCCGTGGAGGTCGCAGAGCAGCTAAGCAAGCAAGGAGGCGGGAATACCAGCGGGTCTAGAACTTGTGGAGATACTGGAGGGAGCTGGGGATGAACAAATTTTGCCCCTCTACAGGAGTTTGTGGAATTTTGGGAGCCACTCTTGAGTGCTTCCAGCCACAACCCTGGTCAGCTGGTGGTACCCCCAGCTTCCACCAGGGATTCCTTACGCAGCATCATGTGCATGCCGGTGCTTCATGACGAGGCACAGAAGTGCCGTGTCAAAAACTCTACCTGATGATATTTCTGCCTGATGCTGTAATAAAGCACCAAAGAATGTTAAGCAGCTCATTCTCAGCATGTTACTGCTATTGTGGAGGCCCCTGAAAGCGTTGAAGGAAGGAGGAAGTGGGCCTAGAGGCTATCGCCCGATTTCTAAATCATCCGTAGTTTTCCGCCACGTTCAAAAGAGTCTGGCATCTCACTTCCGGTGTCATAGGTGACGTCTGGAGAGCATTTTGGCCAGCGGATGGCACAGTGGAGAACCTAACTGTTCTCCAAACTGTCATTTTGCTGGCCCGCATGAAGAAACGGCAGCTCCATCTTGCCGCTCTGGACGTCTCTAAGGCCTTTGACAAAGTTAGCCACTTTGCCCTGACCGATTGTCTTCGTGGTTTCGGGGCTCCTGCTCGTTTAATTGAGTATGTTGCCTGTCTGTACCATGAAGGCGTGGTGGTCCTTGAGGCAAGATGCGATGTCGAGGGATGTTGTTATTGAGCACGGGGTATGCCAGGGGGATTCTCTGTCGCCACTCCTCTTCAACCTGGTCGTAGATACGGCCTTGGATTAGCTGCCAGCTGAAACAGGGTTTGATTTCGCCCCTGGGGTGTGAGTGGGTGCATTGGCTTTTGCCGATGATGCCATCCTACTCGCGGAAACCCGCGAGGGCTTGCAGATCGCCCTCAACGCCTTTGCTGAGCAGCTAGCCAGGTGTGGTCTAGTGGTCAACCCTTGTAAGTGTGGGTCGGTCTCCTTGGTCCCGTCGGGTCGCCAACATAAGGTGAAGGTGGTGGATGAGGAGTGCTTTGTCTTAGGACAGACACCCATCCCCACTCGATCCGTGTTGGAGGTCTGGAGGTACCTTGGGGTCGACTTCATGGGTGTGGCCACTATAGCAGCAAGCCATGTGGACTTTGGTGGAGCATTAGCTCGTGTCGCCAAGGCTCCATTGAAGCCACAGCAGAAGCTGCACCTCCTTCGCACGTACATACTGCCAAAGCTAACCTATGGGTGATTCTTTGGCAGGCTTACTGTGGGGAGGCTGCTTGAGTTAGATTGTGAAGTTCGCTCTGCTGAGCGCTCATGGCTAGGCTTGGTGTCCTGAGTGCTTAAATCCACGCACCGGTCAAGGCCGTTGGGCTCGGTATTGTCTCCCTTTCTTCCAGCATCCCATCTTTACGCCGCCAGCACCTGTTTGCCCTTAGGGGCGCGAGCTGGGAGGTCGCCCGCACTGCTGCTGACCTGGACTTTGTCCGGCAGTAGTTGTTGTGGTGTGATCGAGCAACAACAACTGCTCCAAAACCCAGCTCATCTGCTGAGTTCGCTGCTGCTGCTGCAGTAGATGGTAAAGAACTCCAATAGTGCTCTGAATCCCCCATTTCTACCCAGTGGGTGGAATGGGCTTCAGAGGGCATTGGGGCCCGCGACTATCGCCATTTTCTTGTTTTCCCGGTGGCTACATTAGCCAGCTCGGTGAGGTGTTCGAGGAGTAGTCGTGGGACAGTAGACACCTTTTGCCGTGCTTGTCGGGGTAAAAATGAGAATCTCTATCATATATGGTGCAGCAGTGTCCTTGTACTCACGGTGGCTGCATTCAACGTCACGATGCGGTTGCCAAGCAGATAGCAGGCACTTTGATATCCAGCAGTTGGGATGCCGAAAGGGAGAGACTATATCACATGCCGAGTGACCGTGGCAAGAAGCCAGATATCGATGCCATCAAGCCCGATGGGTCTGCCATAATCCTGGATGCCCAATTTGTCAGTAGCAGTGTGGATATGGAGCAGACCTGGCGGGCTAAGATAAGTAAATATGATAGAAATGGTCTCCGACAAGCAATTTCCGAGCTATACATTTGGGTAGAATGACCAGGATGACCTGTACATGAGAGCCCGTGCAACGCACAGGTAACCGGCTTGCGTTTTATAAAAACCTATTTATGGTGTTTTGACCATTTCGAAAAACCGAGGAATTTTTTTAAGAGTTGACAAATCCAGGTTAATATAAATTTCATTCTACAATATACTTAGTTCAAGTTTAGATGGTATGATCTTAAAATGGTATTTTTCACAAATCAAAGGGGACTTTTCTTTTAGGAAATTTATTGCTAGTTTGAAAAATATGGTTGAAGTTGATTGATCTAAAAGAGATGTATGAGATTTTAAATCAAAAAGTCACATCTTTGACTCCACTTGGGTCCTAAAGTCTAAACATTGAAGAACGGAACTCGGTTGAACGAATACACTAATGAGAATGATCTCGGGATATCGTTGGAAGGATTAAGCAATGTTCTAACTACAGGCAAACTTGGTGATGAGTGTGGTAGCGCACTTGCCTAGTTACTGGCGTCCATGCAAACGACATTCTCGTGGCCTTTTTTTGGCAGTTGGGTGCGGGTAAAAACTTGTTCCATTCTTAAATTAAAAAATTAAAAATCTTTAGTGAATCGTATCTTGAGGATTGATATGGAAAATTTCACTTGACGGCGTTTCACTTCATTTTAGGTATAGTTCCACTTAAAAAAGTTTTCACTCATCTGAATCCACCCTATATAAGGTTTATCCATAATAATTTTTGTTTTACCCCAATTTACATAAGAAATTCATTTTTAATTAGCATTCAGAATACAATAAATTGGCTAGTAAGGTCATGTAACACGACTGGTTCTACTTTATTTCAACATAGTTGACTGTGCTTGATCACTTCAATGGACAGTCAGGTATTTTACATAAATGAAACTAATCTTGAATGAGTGCCCTCCACGGACTTGGACTCCCATTCGGAAGGTGCTTCTTTCCACTCACAAAGGAAGGCAGACCAGACGCATTCCGGCGAGGGTGTACCTAGAAGCCACGGCGGCTTTGTCACGACTTCCACGACGAGCGTCGACCAATAAGGAGGCTGGGTTGGTACCAGACCTCGCAAGATGGAGCGCTCAGGCTGAAGATGGAGCGGAGGGGGAAAATACGTTTTTTTTCTTAATAAAAGAAGAAAAAAAATCGTTGAGAGGAAAAAAAAGGAATCTTTGGTGCAGTAACCAGCTTGGGCATTATTAGATGGTATCTGAACCCTCTCACACTATCGCTCTGTCTCTTTCTCTCTCTTACATTCTTTCTCCGTCTCTCTCCACGGTCACGATCTTCTTCAACTCGGCTCCTCGCCCGGTACCTTCTGTCGTGTTATTATTACTGAAGGCTTATCCACGGTTTACCATCTTGCTCTTGTCAGATTGATCTACAAACGGCTTTTGAAATCATTGATTGCTGACTCACCGGCCACCGTATGTTTCATTGATAATGCATTCTTTCGGATGAATCGAAATTTTATCAAATTTGAACTTATCAACGTTCATTGTCGTCGTCGATTCAAAGAATGGTGGGTTTCATCGTTCTGCAACGCTTGATTACCTGCGACACACAATTACAAATAAAGGGAACCTGAGAAAGTCAGTAATTGTCTGGGTTTATTCATTAGAGTGCAAATTTGGTAACAACTCAATAATTTGCCTGTTTTTAATTCACAAATATATCCAATTTACTATTTGTATAAGCAGAGCAGGGCCGATGTAAGTCCGGAGTTTTGGTTGCACGTAGGAGCACTAAACTGTGGTTACTGACTTGTAGAATGGTGTTTGCTCTTCCTGAAACGCACAAGTCAAGTTTGTTTTACGAAACATAAGGTAAGTTCAGTATAATTATTGCTATCCTAGATAATTATACAGTTCTATAGTTGTACCTACACAGAATTACGATAGCGCTCAATCAACAATAGACATGAACCTACCGTTGCGAACTCCGTTCTCGCAATATTTGGAAGGTCACCATTATTATAAATTGATATCAAGGAGGGCAGCAGACCGTCATTGATCGGTTACAATGAGGTTGCAACGACCTTTTACGAAGAGCAATTTATAGAATGTAATTTGACTGGGTTCGTCTAGAACTAGACATTTCATCCGTAATAGAACAGGAAGTCTATAATGTTTACTACTCAACTAAGATTTGGTTGAAAATATTAAAATAATTGACAAACGGAATTGACGAATCTCTCTCTCTCTCTCTCTCTCTCTCTCTCTCTCTCTCTCCTCTCTCTCCCTCTCACTCACTCACTCACTCACCCTCTCTCTCCCTCACCCTCTCACTCTCCTCCATTATGCTGCATTATGCTGTTTACCTTTTGGTGCCCCGCTTGGTTTGTATTTCGATAGTTTTTGAAGTGTTGATGAAGAGACTTTCATAATGATCTGATTCGATACAGAGACGATGTTATCCTCAACAATAATCGACGATATCAGAAGATAAATCTCCAAAATAAGTTTTCATTGTAGTTTTCAATGTTTTACTTATAGGATGCTGAATCGAATGGATACTTAGGTATACATGAAATGGTTTTCGGTTCCTACAACACCTGATGTAAAAACTAAATTCTGCTTGTTCAAAATTCGAGAGAAACCCGGTCAACAGACCCGATAGTCGTTGGGAATATGGGAAGCAAGCGATATCAAATAACTTGCCCTCAAGGTTTCTGCGTTTGTGAATGGTAAGTGTGAACTAAATAATTTATAATATTTAGTTCTAATATTCAATCATTAAATGTATACCTTCATGGTTATAATTAATACGCTGGTAATTATCGTGTTTATGCCGAACTAGATGGCACGGCCAATCACTTCATTCATGACTACGCTATTGCTGATTCGGTTGCTTCTTTCCATCACACACTTGAAACTATTGAATTTCAAACAAATATTAAACATCGGAAGTATTTTTCATCCAAAGCGATTTTGCTTCTATTTTTTCGGGGCCATTTTTTGTGTAAAACTAAATTAACAAACCCTGAAGAACAGCTCATTAATTTAGTCCTATAAGTTGCCCTTCTCCTAGTTAGTACTGTTAGTTACATTTTAAAGTACCTACTTAAGATAAAAATACCGTTCTTGCGCCAAAAAATCAAGCTTTCGAAACCCATTAACTTGGTGAAATTTCAAAAAATTTGCTAAAAAATCACAAAAAATCGTTAATAACGACTAAAATTTGTTAAATTCATTTTTTTTTTTTTTTTTTTCATCAGAATTTTAGTCAAAAGAAGTTTGTTTGTCATAAAATTGGAGGTTAACGATTTTATTGATCTCAAATTGCTCAAATTTCAAAACAATTTAACATAATATCTTTATATATAATTCCGAACGGTCATTGAAATTGTGAAGAACTTCGCCGTCCGATTTTAGTGTTAGACTGCTCATTCGAATCAGCACGGCCCCAAGTTTGTTGCAAAAGTGTCGCTGTTCGTCTCTATACCCGCCTTGATCGTGTTCTAGGCGGTCCTTATCAACGAAAGTTGTTTATTAGGCTGTGGCGGTAACAACAGTTGCCATCAATTCACGGTAAGTAAGAAACGTAGTGTAGTTACTAACATCTAGGAGAGTTATTTCAGAACGAAGAAATTGAAACTGAAGAACATCGGACTTTATATATAATTCCGAACGGCCCCAAGTTTGTTGCAAAAGTGTCGGTAAGTAAGAAACGTAGTGATGGGGTCTTTCCTGATCAGCTGAGTGAGCTAAATGCTTTCCTGTTCACTGTAGGAAGTTGAAATTTGATAGGGAGACTCTCTGGGACATTAAGAGACGAGTGAAGTGATGGGTTTTTTTCTGATCAGCTGAGTGAGCTAAATTCTTTCCTGTTCACTGTAGGAAGTTGAAATTTGATAGGGAGACTCTCTGAGACATTAAAAGACGAGTGAAGTCATGGGGTCTGTTCTGATCAGCTGAGTGAGCTAAATTCTTTCCTTTTCACTGTAGGAAGTTGAATTATATATAAAGTCCGATGTTCTTCAGTTTCAATTTCTTCGTTCTGAAATAACTCTCCTAGATGTTAGTAACTACACTACATTTCTTACTTACCGTGAATTGATGGCAACTGTTGTTACCGCCACAGCCTAATAAACAACTTTCGTTGATAAGGACCGCCTAGAACACGATCAAGGCGGGTATAGAGACGAACAGCGACACTTTTGCAACAAACTTGGGGCCGTGCTGATTCGAATGAGCAGTCTAACACTAAAATCAAATACATTTGTCTGACACAATTTCAAAGACCGTTCGGAATTATATGTAAAGATTCCGAACGGTCCCAAGTTTGTTGCAAAAGTGTCGGTAAGTAAGAAACGTAGTGATGGGGTCTGTTCTGATCAGCTGAGTGAGCTTAATCCTTTCCTGTTCACTGTAGGAAGTTGAAATTTGATAGGGAGACTCTCTGAGACATTAAGAGACGAGTGAAGTCATGGGGTCTGTTCTGATCAGCTGAGTGAGCTAAATTCTTTCCTTTTCACTGTAGGAAGTTGAATATTCGAAGCACAAATTGGACATGACACAACACTCGAAATTAATCTAGACACAGAACAAGCACGAGCTTTGCTGGAGTGGTACCAGACACATCAGGACGAAGGCAGCTGTAGCATCTCCTACACACAACTCAACACCAGTTCGACATCTACGAGTACTACCGATCAAGATACAGTCAACGACATAAAGAAGGAGACAGAAGACACGGACGCGCAGATTCAGACGCTTACAAAGAAACGAAGAAGACTTGAGATAGAATTACACCATCATCTCACCATGCCCAAATTCTGAATTCCCCGATTCAACTTTTTGTTTAGTCTCATAGTGGCGAGGACCACCTCAACTGGTGATATTTATTTTGTTACATTACTAACATTTTGATCGGCATTTCCTCTTTTAACATGTTTAATGTTTTAGGGCTGGGGTTCGTTCTGTGAATTCCGACACGACACGCAAATCTGCAACGTTTTTTTTCTGATGATTTCCGCTTACAACCGAGTCGTTGCTAGGGAAATGGTACTTCGTCGTTTTTCATCCCACAAAATTCGTTGACCATTCGTTCGAAAGCTCTCGATTTATCCAACCATATTATGTTAACTACTGCGAAGTGCGTGGCCAACAAGCTGAGTTATGAGCATGGTTATTTGAATAATTGTGTACACTCAGGTGATCATTCTCAATAATTGATATTGTGAACATGATTGCAACCGCTTGTTAATTTCTGATGATTTCATTGAGTTGGTTTTTGGTTAATTAGAATCTTTTCTTTTTTCTTGACCTTAAAAAACTATATCTAATTTCTCCCTTGCGAGGGAAAAACATTAAACATGATTTAATGTTTTTCCCTCTCAAGGGAGAAATTTTTAATCATTTAATAACATCGCCTTAGCTTTGCACCAGGTCACATAACGCCGCAAATAGGTAGGACTTATATCGTTACTATAATGTGCTGAGTTCCTGTTAGGTACTACTGTTATACGGACTAGATTAGGGCTTTCCAAGGGAGACCCTAACAGGTCTCTAGTAATACGATAATTTACGAAAATTCGCTCATATGATCATGATGCATGATTGGAACTTTTTTATTTGCATTTGTTGTTTCTCAGCGTATCCACGATATAGAAAGCGTTGTTTTCACTTGAAGAAAACAAATCTGTTCTTCGTCAATATGAACGATTTCAAGTACGTTAATTTCTCTTTATCAAGATAGCTGAATTTTAATTAATACATAATCATTCAATCTAATTGTACATTCAAAATACATCAGTAACTCAATTTCAGTGTGGTATGTTACACGATCTGGAATAGAGTACTCCTGTTTTTGTTATACTATTTGACTATCCCCTGATGCCCACAAAAATACATCCATACCTGTAGGAACCTCATCATTCACCCCCACTAGCAAAAACAGCCGACACCAACTTATCTACCAACTTACAATATGAGGTGCCTCAACGTATTACCGTAAATTCCTGTGTCAAGGCTCCAGGGAAATAGGTATATAAAAAGGTAAGGTGGATATATTAAAAGAAACAAGGAAACTGAACAGCCAAGCTGCCGTCTCTTCGCATGACGCAAAGCAGTTAACACACAAAAACTGAGACCTCCCTGGCTCCCAGCGTTCGTGATAACATTTCCCCTTCCAACGGGTTACCATCTACTTCAATTCGAGATTTTCATTAGATCCAGCGCCTTCCATCAGAAAAATTAGATCGTTTCTTCCGCGTCCCTCGCGGCGCCGTTGGCGTGACGTCCTGATTGTATTTTTGTATGGAGGTTTTTTATTAGTCTTCAAGGAGTTTTCGGGGTTGATACCCCATCATTCAACTATCTATGTAGGTGAAAGAACTAATTCGCTTCAGAAGCAGAAGGCTTTTGATCACTTCAGAGAGGGGACATCTTGTGGGGAGCGTCACACAACATTGCTCCCTATCGATATTCTACGGTTGTTAATATTAACCGGGGTATTTATGTTAAGGCGGGGATACTTCCACAATTCGCGTTACCGGTTTCGGTTTATTATTTTCAATAGACATTTTTGTAATCGACCAAGAAAAAACAATTTTAACCCACCCGCCAAATTTGATGGCTCAAGTTTCAAGATGCGTAAAATCCTAAAGTCGAATTTAAAAAGCCGTCCGTCCGCCGTTCACCGTTCAAAGCGTTTCTCCAAATTACCTGCTGGACCAAACTTTATGAAATTTGCTCTAATCACCTGCCAGGTATGTGTAATAATTTGCTGCGTTTTTTAAGACCAAATAACCGATTTGGAGTTACCCAGAAACATAGATAACTAGATTAAGACCTGGTAAAATTCACGTCACCCCTTTTCTTAAATTCAAAAAACTCGGCGCTCCGCGCCTCGCCATGGGGCAAGCCCCCTGGACCCCCGGTTACCTCTATTTACATACTTCGGACGAAATTATTGAAACACAGAATGTGTTTGCGTTGTCGCGCAACCAAGTGACAACCAAACAAGCGTCATTGTTTACTATTCATTTATAACATCAATTTATATAGTTATAGTAAGAAACTACGAAAATTGCGTTGTTAAAAAATCAAGCCTGGCTGGGATTCAAACCCACAACCTTCGTCTCACGAAAAAAAAAAAAAAAAAAAAAAATTCAGGCCTGGCCGGGATTTGAACCCACGACCTTCGTCTCACGAGGAAACAAAATTTTTTTTCAGGCCTGGTCGGGATTCGAACCCACGACCTTCGTCTCACGAGAAAAAAAAATAAAAAAATTTTCAGGCCTGGCCGGGATTCGAACCCACGACCTCTCGCTTCCCGTCACACATTTCGTTCCCATCCCGCGTTCCATTTTCGGCTAGTTAGTCCATGGCTAAAACACATTCTGTGTTAAAAACTTGATATTTTTATGTTGAATGCTCGCAATCTTGTACACGGGTTACTGGCACTATCCGCTCATGCATCCGTCCTTGCACACATACATAAATTTTCATGAAACGAGTGGATATGATGTCAGATGATGTTTAGACACACTTCCTGACAGTGTACTAGACAAATTGTTTAGGGCAATAACCCGCCTGTGCCAGTAAGCGAAGTAAAAAACTCGGTGCTCCTCGCCTCGCCGGGGTTGGAACCCCGAACTCCCCTTTGATTCCACTTGGAGGCTAACGGTCAACTATAGAAGATCTTGGATCACCCTTTTACCGCTGGTGTCGATAGTAGAGGCTCTCTACGAAAATTAACATCCTAGGTTGAAATGGAGAGAATTGAGCTCACACAGCTGAGCAGGAATGAGCACTTTATTTTATTCGTCTCTTGATACCACAGAGAGGCCCCTATCAAATTTTGCATTCCTAAGGTGGAAAAGAGAGATTTAGGCTGCGGCTGTTTTTCCGCTACTTTCATGACACATTTTGTCTCGCAAAATCTAATTCGGTCTCGCAAAATATTCTTTTTTTGCGATAGGCCCCGGTAAGAGCATGCTCCACGCTAAAAACATAATTGTTATAAGAACATTTGTCAAGACAAAACTCATTAGGTATGTTAGCAATGAGCCTTAGTTCGTCAATACCTACCGGGTTAAGAGCTTTTCGTGACTGTACCTACTTCTCTTCGTGCACAAACCGTTTCGTTGACTAGTACGAAAGCTGTCTGGATCTAGATTTCACAAAATGAGTTGAGCTTCAGCCACGGAAAACGATTAATAACGACGAATTTAATCGAAGTATATTCCATAAGTCCGCCGGGAGCCCCTGAGGCGACCGATCTGAGATGTTGAGATGCACGGAGAAGGCGAGACAGGGGGGCTTCGCCCTCGAGGAGTCAGAAGACGGATGGAGGAAGGCGCTCAGTCGTGCGGTGGCCTGGGGGCGGAATGTAAACAAAGGCATAACCCAGTACTACCTGCAGGATTCAAGTTTCTACCACCCCGGAGGGCCCAGAAAAGTCGTTAAAGCAGTCACATCTAGTCGACAGGCGTTTATTTATTTACAAACCGGCCGAAGTATAAAACGTGAAACGTCCGAGACGGAGAATTTCATCTCATGTTTCATCTCCTGCAATCATAATCTAGTAGAGAAACATAAAATGTCAACAATACTCAAGTAACTACTTAGCTAACAACACTTACCTACTAAGCTAACAATGTGGCCTTAGTTTAGGTGGACTAATACCATGCTATCAGCTTACAATAATAGAGATATAACATAGTAATCGACAAAGAAGATAAATTTTAACCCGCTCCAAAATCAAGATGAGTTTATTCCAAAAATTGAATTAAAAAGTCCGCCAAAGGACAGGAAAACACAGCTCATTATTACACAATGGTTTATGATTTCCGAATTACGTAGGTACCCTACATCTTCGAGCCTGTGGTATACCATTATCCAAATACAACATGGACGTAGCCATGGACTCAACGAGAATCAATGAAATGAATTAAAACGCCTAATTTCACCAGTCAGTGCATAGATGAAAAAAGTTATAATGAACCCAGATTTTTGTCCATCAGATTGGTTGTCCTAGTTCATAAGGGAATTTTCACTATTTTACTCGTGTTGTCATTCACATTCTCATGTTAAAATTATTTTTTCCGGTCTATAAACTGGTTTTAACTAGTAGGAAGATCAAACGGATTGAAGGAATTTATACAAACATGTATGTTCCCCTTTACGGGTATGACGCATAAGCAAATGTACAATTTTTGGGACGTGAATAACTTTAAATTTCCTTTCAATTTCTATGAAGTGGTCATGAACCATTTGAATTACGCCTATGAAGCCCGTTGCAGAATGGTAGTGAGGCATATGCAATACCTGAAATTCTCTATAAGTTCCTTGAAATTTTCAACGGTAGGTATAGGCCCTTTGACAGATCCCAGTAAAATGTTCTACGTTCCGAACGATAATAGCCCCAGCAGGTTCGTAAACGTGAACTTTTTGAATTGTGCGAATCTAACTTACAAAATTTCTACCAGATTCCGCCTCAAATTAAAAATATGGCTATTGAAATATTTCTGTGGTTTCTCTGAGAATTACATTGCCTTCGAATCAATGGCAACAACTGCGAATAAGCCTACAACTACACCAATCCGAACATGACATATGACATGACCTATATACATAGCTATAGATATATCTAATATATTACACCGTATATTCCATCCGAATTTCCTATTTTACTGTCGATACTCCTGTATTATTATTACAAATCAATGTGATCCATTTGATTATGTCAGGTCGATCGAAGTCAAGAGAGTTGTCGCGACAAATCCACTTGGCAGACTTGATCATGTAATTTAATTATTATCATTAAAAAGGTAGTTATACAACCCTACAGAAAATATCAATAATGAACTTACTGTTAGTTCATTATACTAGTTAGTTTAGGAACCATCTTCAAGTTTGAAAGAGTATTATTCTTGCACCTACTAATAGACGACAACCTGACCTGATAGCTGCTGGGAGGCAGCTCCTACTCTACTCTGTGCTGGGAGGGGACCACAGATAGCAGAGTCGTCAGGTTTCGTCTTATTAGCGAGTTTTCGTAGAAAATGAAGCTATTGCAATGGCTCCAAAAGGTATGTCTATGTGTGAGTCTGTCGTGTATCCTCAAATCCTTGTCACAAGCTTAATTTCCACAATATTCAACCGATTTTGTATAAAATGTTCATGGAATTTGCGGGTTAGGGTGTAGATGGTTCCCTATCAGTTTCGTTGATCCCAAATCAGTACTTGACTCAGTGCATGCACAGGCACATACGTAATTCCATCAAGCATAATTTTCTCAAGCCCCCGTCGTCCGATCTCTCCTAAAATTGGAGGATATGTGGAAGAGGTTAATTTGAACATTCTCTAGCAATAACAACATAATCCTATCTTTAGTAGGTACTGCGCATGAACGAATGTGTACTCATTTAACGAGCCTAATTTCAACAGTTTTCATCTGATTTTGATGAAATTTTCAGGCAATGCGCGTGTTAAGCTGTAAATGGTCCTGTTGTCATACTCCTGAAATCATTACTTAATTCTGCGCATGCGCAAACGTGAATTACTCCAAGTATAAAATTTTCACGCTCTAGTAGTCAAATCTCGCTCGAGTTTGGCACATAGTTAGGGAACAGTGGTTTGATTTTTCCATATAAATGTCAACATTATTGTATCATTAGTAGTTCCTACGCATGCGTAATAGTGAAATGGCAGGAGCAAGATTATTTTCTTGTTTATATCAGATTTCTATTACATTTTCTGGGAATGTGCGGGTTAGACTGTATATTGTCATCTACCAATTTCATTTTTCTCAAATCATTACTCCTTTCTGCGTATGTGCACGTAAATTTCTTCAATCATCATTTTCCCCATTTCCTAGGGCTATCTAACACAGAAATAATAAACCATTGTGCAATAATTTGAAGCGATTTTATCACTGTTCTCATAAGATTTCCGTGACTGTTATTTGTTACATTCAGATCTAAACCCAGTTTTGCAACAAACCTTGGGAGTTTCAAATTTATGATCGGTGGCGGTAAATGGAGGGAGTTCCAATAAACCAATATATATATTCTTTTTTCTTCATCAGGGGTTTCATTTTGATGACGGATTGTTTGAGTGAAGGAGTGATTGAGGGGGTAATGAAATGTACTATTCACTCTATTGAATTGTTTGTTCGGTTTTACAAAGTAAAAACAATTCTTACTTTATTATGGTTGTGATGAAGGGAATGGGAAGGGATTGTTGATTGTTCGTAGCACATTCCTGTTAGATTATAATGGGGTGGGTAACTCCAATAAAATCATACAGTATTCGTCGCTGTAATGCATGCATCACTTACCGATATGATCTATTTAATTTCAACGTCTTGACTGATCTTGACTCCCTGATTATTTAAGGAAAAATATAACGTAATGAATCTCGATAAACATTTATAAACTACCTCCAAGGATACATTTCAATTTAATTACGATTGGATTTTCCCAGACCTCTACAAAAATCATCAAGGGCGCAATTCGAACTAATTTAAATTACCATAAAAGAAAAACAACAGATTTCCATTCTACTTTCACACACTCGAGTAAGAACGTTTTAAGACTAACGGTTATTGTACGTATTTGTAGGATGGGGTTGCAGTGTGGTGACGTAACGAAATGGGGTTCCACCATTCTTTAATGGTTGCTAACCGCTGCACTATAAACCAACATTTACAAAATTAGGCAAAATAAAATAAATAAAATAAAAATAAAATGAATAAATACATTTTTAAAACCCAGCGGCAAGCGAGAAGCTTGCAGTCAGAGCATAGTGGCTCGACTGCAGCGATTCTAACACTATCTAGCAGTCCAGTGGTTCAGTCGCAAACTCAAGATTTTGCTGCTCCTTCCAGCCCTCAGGGAGAGCCAGCGGATAATGTACAGCTTTCCTGATGATTTAATTCGATTCTTTGGAATAATATGTATCTATAAAGGGCAATCAAAAAAATATTACAGCTACCAAGAAATTTTCCAAGATATAGATTATTTAATATGTCTACTCTCAAGGTTGAGCGAAACTGATGCCGATGAGACTAGCGCATCCTCGTAAAGTTCCGTCCAGTAGTTTTGGAGAAAAGCTTCGGATGGCGAACGAGAGAGGGCGTACGGAAGACGGACGGTTTTTGATATTTATTTATTTATTTCTAATTTTTTTAATTATTATTTATTTATTATTTTTCTTTCAAATATACATTTATTTAATTTTTAATTAATTTATTTATTTGATTTTTGGATTTTACCCATTTGAAACGTAAACCAACAAATTTTGAGGGGGGTTAAACATATTTTTTACTTGGCCGATTAAAAAGGTTCGTTATTCAAATAACGAACCAAAATATACACCTAACCAACGGTTTTTGACAAAATGGTTCACGTGAACTATACCAAAAGCGAGAGGTTTTTCCATTTTGCGAAAAATATAGGATCAATAATATGTCCTGTGGAGGCAATGTTACACTTTACTAATGATACACCTACACGAAATATTTTTCAAATCACTCGGAAGAAAAGGGTGGTTTAGCGTGTTGTAATTATATTCTATGTCTAATTTATTTACCAACGAGAGGATAGGATAGGATGATGAGGATAGTAGCTACACCTTATAGACACCATCTACCACATACGTGTGGATATTAAAAGCACAGTACGGGAACATGCATGTTGTCGGAACAGGCGAAGTTATTGTTTTTGGGAATAAGTTTATATGAGGAGAAATTGACTGCACTGCTTGCTTTAGGCAAGTACCTACAGTAAAAACGTGAGATTGGCAGCTTTCATGTGGCAGGCGGACCTCCTAACTGACCGACTGATCCTTTCAAATCCATTTTCGAATCTTCAATCTGTATCAATGACTGCAATAGATTTACATTCGTTTTAAAATTTACTTTTGTAATATATTCTCAAGTTTTAGGTAAATTTCATAACAATAATCTCAACTGCAGCGCCTGCAATATTGTGAACGGCAACCCGCACTGTTATGTCTTGTGGGTTTGCATAGCTCAGTCGGGCTCGCACTTTCGTGTCAAGGAGTTTACCAGTATTGTGACGGCCGAAGGATCCCCATAGGAACCAACCCCCAGGCCGCGCAGTGCCGCGCCGCCGCCGCACCCCAGACACGCGACTTGTCTTTCATCCACCGGTCTATTTTTGCTCGTACGTGCCGATATATTTGTGGTAGCTACCGCCGACCTTTCACCTTCTGCCCTGCCCTGTTTTTCAAAGGGAATATATATGAGAGGATCAGAGCGGTTAAACGGAAAATAAAAAAAGTGAACGACGCCGTTTCCCTCAACCTGTAGTGGCTCTATTGATCGTAGTAAATCATCACGTGTCCGAACCCGTGACGCGCTCCAGTTCTGTCGTATGGGTTTCAGACTCCAACCCTAAATAATGGTGGTATCAAAGGAGTTCTCAGTCCACCTGACGATTTTAGATTTTTAGCTAATGTTCAAGTTCATTGTTGATAAATTGCTACTGACTAAAACTGTGGTGAAAAAACATTGAACATTTTTCAGCCGTTTTTAGCTATTTTTCGTGATTTTTTCAGCCAATGTTTCTGAAATATGAGCAATTTGATGTAATCAAAAAGTGCTTTCCAACGAACTCAGCCTTTCTTTGGAAACCTTGACTTTTGGCACAAGAACAGATTTTTAATCTCAATCCTAAGGAGAGTTATCGACAGGGATGACAGTAAAGGGAAGTTTATAATACTGTTGTTCCATTACATTTGTGTATCACCATACCTTAAGGAATTTTCGTCACAGTATATTTTCCAGAAATGTTTAAATAACATATGGAAACGTTCAGTATTATCAAAGTATAAATCATTTTTGTCAAGGCTATTTAATTCACGTAGTTTTCCTTCACCTATCAGTCTATATTCTGGACGAAGTGTCTCTGTAAATGGTTTTAATTTAACCCATCTAACTAACGGAACAGGGGTATAATCTGAATCACTACCTATGTCTTAGTCTAGGTCTTTTGGCACTTTCACGCACAGCAGGATCTAACTCGAGTTCATTTTCATCTTCCATGAAGATATCATCCAATGGATCGTCTTCTTTAGTATCAAAAATGCCATCCTATTGTTGTCAAGTCAATTCCTGCCTGCGGTCATCCTATGGTTTACTAGTCACCGGTGTTATAGGTGGAGCAACTGTAGAGCAGCGTAATGACGCAGTTTTTTCCTCATTTTGTGGTGATCCAATTGGTGGTCTTTTGTAGGGGTAAAATTCAAACTTGGGTTGCCAGCAGGTTCAACTTTTTGAGAAGTGGGGACTGCAGTATCAGATGGAAAGATACCTTTATGTCCGTAAACATATTCCGTAGGTTGTAAACTCGAACGTAGTAACGCAGATCTATTTGAAATCATAGTAACTTGATTAGTATGACTCAATGGTGCTTGAGGATGCGTTAAAGTAAATACAGATTCAATTGCGATTTCGGTTGAAAATTCCTAATAAGCGAATGATGAATGCCACTCAGTTTCATCTTTCTCGTTATTGGGAAAAGCGTGTATTGGCATAACTCCTATATGAAATCTGGGTGGATGCAAAACACCCGATGGTTCTGTCATCCCGTGCGACACGACACCTGCCATTTCGATAGTGGAAAAATACTCAATACCAAGATCAGGAGTTTCCAATTTTTGATTTGGTATCTTCTGTTATAGTGACTTTGTTCAAATCAACGTCCATATCACATAAATACCTTGTAGGATTCCGTAAACCAAGTGCGGTACGAATTTTAAAGTTGTCGTCAAATACAGATGCATACGGCCTTACACATTTGAAAGCGTTTACTTAAGGTCTGTATTCACATAGGTTATTGGCGGGTTAGCCGCGTCATTGGATAATATACCAACCTTAATGTCATCCATATTTGTATATATACCAAAAATTTTGGTCAGAGTAGCGAACGGAGATTTTACTGAATACACCCCCTCCTTTAAATAAACAAACATTAAATTGCTACAAGAAATCCCCCCCCCCCTCCCCAACATCCAAAATGGAGTATGGACTGACCTCATAGGACTATAGGAGACAGACGCAGCCAATTAAACTACGTACCTATCCCTTTTGTAATAATTAAAGCTTTGTGAAATAATTTAAAGTGTTTTGTATTCAGCGATCATTCTCATAATGTAAATACTTCTAACTTCTTCCAGGGGCCTCAAGGGATATCCTTGAAACGAATTCGTGAAGTTGGACGATCTTTATGAATTAAATTTTTCGAATGAACTTAAAATTGAAACCCCTTGACCAAAAATTCAAAAACGCTGCTAATTATGTTTTTGTCTGCTTACTAAAATGTCATTATGCCCCAGGGTCATTCCATTCCAAATCAACACACTTTAAATATAAATTTTACCTCACCATTTTAGATTTTTTTCAAATTTAGTACATTCATAGTAGGTGTTGAGACTAAGAAAAATACCAAATTTTAAATTTTTATCTCAAACCGTTTCTTAAATATGGCTATGTAAAACTTACAAAATCTCGCCAAAAATCCATGAACGGATTTTATACTATTCGCTCTAGGAACTTTCCTGATTGAGCTAGAGAGCTGGGAGAGGTATCATTTTGCAGCTTTTTTTATGCTCTTTCCAGTATATACAATAGGTCATAGGTGCTAATAGAAAAATTTTTGTCAAAATACAAATAAAATTTTGATTTAATTTTTTTCCAAAAAGTACATAATTTAAAATTTTCAAAATATTCCTATAAATACTTAGTACTGTTGTAAACAATGTGACAAAATATAAATATGGGATGATGATGGGTTCATTGTTAAAAAAGTACCATTTCCCTAGCAACGACTCGGTTGTAAGCGGAAATCATCAGAAAATTCATAATTTCTCCCTTGAGAGGGAAAAACATTAAATCATGTTTAATGTTTTTCCCTCGCAAGGGAGAAATTAGATATAGTTTTTTAAGGTCAAGAAAAAAGAAAAGATTCTAATTAACCAAAACAATTTATTATATTTATATACATTTTTATTTTACCATTAGATATTTCCGATGGGACTCATACCAAAGTACGCTTGCATACGAGTCTGCAACACATTGGGACATTTTATGTCTTTAGTTGCAGACTCGTATGCAAGCTCTAAGAGCCAATCAGCTGATCCGGACCCTGGGCATCGTCAAGTAAATGTCCTAAAGAGGCTACATACGAAATTACAGCTTCCTAGAGTGTAAAGCATAAAAAAAATTACCTATTAAAATGATTTAACCACCGCTTCACAAATCAAACCGTTCTCGCAATATTCGGATCACCTGCTATGAATCAAATCATCGAAACACCAACTCAATGAAATCATCAGAAATTAACAAGCGGTTGCAATCATGTTCACAATATCAATTATTGAGAATGATCACCTGAGTGTACACAATTATTCAAATAACCATGCTCATAACTCAGCTTGTTGGCCACGCACTTCGCAGTAGTTAACATAATATGGTTGGATAAATCGAGAGCTTTCGAACGAATGGTCAACAAATTTTGTGGATGAAAAACGACGAAGTACCATTTCCCTAGCAACGACTCGGTTGTAAGCGGAAATCATCAGAAAAAAAACGTTGCAGATTTGCGTGTCGGAATTCACAGAACGACCCCCAGCCCTAAAACATTAAACATGTTAAAAAAATATTCCTGACACTAGTTTTCCACTAATATCCCGGTTTTGACTAAATAATAAACACATGTACTTTTACCAAAGAGGTAGGCTATTTAATTAAATATATAAAGGTATAAAATGTAAAAAAGTAAAAAAATATCAGAAATATCAATTCAAAATACTATCTTGTAACCTAACTTGTAAAAAACAAAAATACTATCTTGTGAAAATAACTTTTCTTCGTCTGTGTGGGCCAGCTACATCATTCTCCTATCCTAAACACACGGATGTCCTGTGGGTGTCAGTTGTGGATGTTCTAACAAAAGTAAATCCAACTACACCGACTGGGAGAACATACACTCTAGCTGAAAGCGATCTTAGCCAAACCCAATTGGCTTTTACAAAATGTAATTCCGTAAACTGAGATAATGTTTAGGGAAACTGCTGTCAACTCAAAACTTAATTTTTCCTCAGGTTAGTTAATATAGATAGTTGTTTAAACATTATCGTTAGTACTGCACCAATTGTGTTACATTTACTTACCTACTCGTATACCTACTCATCATCATAAATATGTATAATATTATGTAAATTTTGATTAATCTGTTTGTACCAGAATTATTACATAACTATTTAGACTATTTTCATACCTTTTTCAAATTTATTGTTATAGAAATGTTCAAGATTTTTGTTTTACGAATTAATAGGCGATTAACTTAGTTTAAATTGTATAAAATTAAAGTAAGCAACCTAATTAACTTAATTTTTATTAGAATATATCTATGGCTATTGGTTTTTTTTTTTAACAAGATAGTATTTTGAATTAATATTTCTGATATTTTTTTACCTTTATACATAGTATACCTTTATATATTTAATTAAATAGCCTACCTCTTTGGTAAAAGTACATATGTTTATTATTTAGTCAAAACCGGGCTATTAGTGGAAAACTAGCGTCAGGAATATTTTTTTTCAACAATGAACCCATCATCATCCCATATTTATATTTTGTCACATTGTTTACAACAGTACTAAGTATTTATAGGGATATTTTGAAATTTTTAAATTATGTACTTTTTGGAAAAAAATTAAATCAAAATTTTATTTGTATTTTGACAAAAAAAATTTTGTAAGAACCTATGTCCTGTTGTATATCACTGGAAAGAGCAAAAAAAAAGCTGCAAAATGATACCTCTCCCAGCTCTCTAGCTCAATCAGGACAGTTCCTAGAGCGAATAGTATAAAATCCGTGCATGGTTTTTTGGCGAGATTTTGTGAGTGTTACATAGCCATATTTAAGAAACGGTTACAGATAAAAATTTAAAATTTGGTATTTTTCTTAGTCTCAACACCTACTATGAGTATACCAAATTTGAGTAAAATCTAATATGGTGAGGTAAATTGGGTGTGTTGAATTGACATGGACCCCCTGGGTAAATTCTTGAGAGTACCCAGAGTATATATTACTCATCGCCTTTTACACACCTCAACGCTACATCTAATGGGTGAAGTTATCACATGGTATTCGAAATACAAATTATATGATGAATCTACTCCTTCCGTGAATGAATGCGGGTCAAGAGTGATTGAGGAAGGGGAGAGGGGAAGGTTCTGTATAATGAGCCATCCCTACTAAGGTGAACTCAAAGTAGGTGGGTACGATTGTAGCAAGTACGTGCTCCGTGCTCTTAGGTCTGTTGCTATTCCGAGCCGAGGGTTCGTAGACCTGTTGATCAAAACTGGAAGGTGATGTGTTGGTGAGGGGTGGAGAGAGGATCCTCCAGTAGGCACGAACTGAACCCCTGGGGGGATTCCTGGTTGATGACGAGTATCCTAACACAAGATGTTTGGAACCGCCTGGAACGACTCTTTATGAACATCCAACATACTTAGTTGTTTTTGCTAACCTCACACGCAACCACGCAACTTCATTCTAATTTTTGTTTTCATTCTCTAAAATGTAACTTTGAAATCGACCCAGAAACAATTGTTCAAAAATTAGTAATAATAACTCGTCTGCCCGCAGTACGCCACACAGTGGGCCAGAATTCTAATTTGGTTGGACGAAACTTGTAACTCCTTCAAAAGCAGCATAAACCGGTGGTGTCAATTCCACTGGTATGCAACATGAGCTAATCAGAAAATTTTCGGTACACCATTTTAGCTATTTTTAACAGCTTTAAAACTATGACAGTGTTGTACCTTTTTGTGGGCTGCTTTATGAGGATACCTTGTCCATCTAAGAGATAGGTGTCTACATATTAACGAATTGGAGTTCAAATTCCATAGCTTTCGAATGTGAATGAAAAGAGGTTGCATGTATACAAATAAGTGGCCTAAAATGGAACCCTTCCGACCCCCTCCTTGTGTTGCCTGGAATGAGAATGGTAAAGGAACGACCCCGAATGCAGATACCTCCAATGCAGGTATCAAGCAAGTCCCAGGCGGTGACACCACAGAATACTACTGCTGAAATATCTTCCGATGTCACGTAACGCTGCCGTGGCGCATCTCCAACACCAAATTTGGGTCTTGATGAACATTGGGTCTTACCTTTCAGGTACTATACGAATGCACCAAAAATATCGCTGGTCAATCACAAATTTTATTAGCTTTTAAACAGATTTTTTTAAAGTTTTATTTTTAGATTATTATTTTTACAGATCTTTTTAAATCAATTAAATTTTGTTATTCAACATTTCACAATGGTAAACTCAAGTTAGGCCATAATAATAACCAAAAAGAAACTGAAACAAATACTAATCATAATAATAATTAATGATAACAAACCCATACCATAGCAAGAAGAAAACTCAAAGAAATAAGAATAATGTTTAATAAGTAGGTAACAATAACGAAAAAACTATAACAAATAAAAAATTTCGGTCGTGGATACCGAAACTGGGATAGTCTCTAATAATACGCTTGCGGTATTTCAATTTCGTAGAACTAGGCTTACTCTATTACATAACTTTTCATTGGCCCTTTGAGGTATTAAAAACGGTAAAAACTTCGCAAGGTAGTACAAACGATTCCCTAAATTTGCTAAATTTTTCCGCGATGTTCCTGTAATAAGGCAAGGTGATAAGTTACGAAAGCTTGGAGTCGTCATCATAAGCAGCCACCTACTAAAATGTTTTGAATTCAATGCTACTCCATAGTACATTGTACTCCAAAGCCTCTTGCATTCAAACCTTTGCATTTTATGCCTAATTTTGTAGGTTTTGACTTTTGACGTTGACTTATTTTGACAGTTTCGGACGATATACGTGGGATGGATTTTCGATATAGGTAGGTATACGATTTTTCGCCTGCACGTATTCTTCAACTCACAATTTCTTCATTAATGACCTCATTAAGCCATGAAATTATATGGCAAAGCCTACTTAAATGAATTTTGGCATTGGCAGTCCCTTCTTGCACCAGAACAGCCTCAAGATAGGTATATCCTATAATGCCGCCTAAAGTTTCCACCAGACTAACAGAGTTTTTTCCAAGTTCCACTTTCGTCGAGCAATGCCACAGGTCGCTCCTTGGAAGGACAGAGGGAAACAAGACGATCCAGGTTCAAGAACAAGAATGCTGAAAAGGGCAGGGAGAAGACGAGGATTCGGCCTTGGGAGTTCTTCTGGTTTCTACGAGATTCCGACACCCCCTCTTGCCTCGCCCCGAAAACTCCCAGTCACGCGGACGGAAATAGAATACTTTTGTAACCGAAAACGGCTCGACAACTCGAGAAATCCAACACGACGATTATTACTAGTCAAAGATAGCGATCGCATTCCGCTTATAGAAACCTGTAGGGGTTTACGAGGATTTGCCACTCTGATCACGCAAGAGGATACTGCCGATATTACCCACCGATCGTCAATGAAACGTGTTTTGGAAGAAAGACGGAAGCCACCCCGTTACGATATCCGAAAATATCCTAATTGTATGATCCGGTTGGATTATGACGTGTGGGGCGCTTGCTTTCTCTGAGCATGGACGAATACCAAGAATTATTATAGTCGGGTTTTTGTCCGTTTTCTCTTTCTTTTGAACCCCAACAGTTTGTAGATGAGATGGGCAGTAAGATTTATCTTTAGTGCCAGATCAAGGGGAAAATATCTTCTTGGTCGATTTTATTTCGAACTGTTTAATCTCAACACAAGTTATTGTCCACGTTGTCAGATAGTTCACAGGCCGAGATGCAAAAGCACCCAAGTATGCAAGCATGCATGTTTGTCTCATTGATTAAAAAAGGTAATTAAATTGGATTTTTTACATTTGTATTTATTTATTTTATTTATTAATATTTTTATTATTTTTATTTATTTATTTTTTCAAGAATGGTACATGCGCTAGCCAAAGCCTATCACCCCAAGAACGATACGAAATTAAGGGATGTAAATGCGTTAAGTACCTGTTATTGTCTCAGGCTTTTCACGTACAATCGATCGTTACCAAGGAGTTGTGACTTGCAAATTTTCCACCACACAAAAATCATCCACAATTCGTTGGAAAGCTTTGAATTCATTGTTCACCGCACAACATGCTCTCAATTTTCCTCTTCCTCTACCCTCGTAAAAAGTACTGGTTACGCGTTTACAGCAATGATAACACAATAATACAATAAAATACCATACTCCACCACAACCATCATACTCCATTGAGATATTGCCAATACCACATTGCCTGGTCGCTTGCAGGTCATATGGATTTCATTATCACTAGGTATCTCTCCATCACTCCGTCTGGTTTTAAGAGTTTCGTAAAGCAAGGGGACAGCTGAAATGAGGCGTCGAAATCATGAAGATAATATTTGTGTCCAATGTGTCCAAAATGGATGGCTCACACTGTTCAGGTAGAAATTAAGAAATTATAACCCCAATATTAAAGAGTTAGGAACGATGACGACAAACTCATTCACTGTTTTAACTCAGTGACAGTTTTGAAACTCCTCTGACCGACCTAACAAGTGAGCATAATCATTTGCAACTTCTCGAGAGAGGGAGATATTTCTATTGAATTTTAGGAGATTCGTCATTCCAGAAGAACGAATCGGATGAGCACAAGGTAGAAACAAAAAATATCAAAGGTCCTTTTGTTTGTGGTAGGGTTTCTCTTGATTTATACGTTTTTGTCCAACCCTTTTGCACGGCCCTGCGGGGTGGTCTGAGTTATTTTGTACATCAAAGGCGCGATGATGGCAGTCAACCGGCCACAGTCGATAAATAACTAAGAATTAAGAACTCCCCTCCTTCGCCAACGCTAGCCGTATATTATACCTTACGTTATACCGCCTTTAACGAGAAAGTAATGGAACGGTGAAATTGAATTCTCGGAACTATTTTCGGATTTATAGACATTTCGGCTCGGAATAGACGTAAGCACTGACACAAGTGTTATTAACCCAAGCTACCGCGCTGGGTCCAACTCGGTCGCCAAGACGAACGATAAAGGCGAACAGTCAATGGAGATCTAAATCACATTTTAAGAAGTTGTAGAAACTAATTTAGATGTAAAAACGGATTGAGTAACCTACTGTTACCCCAGAAGGTTACCACGTCCTTGCCAAAGTTCAGTCAGATAAGTTCTCGAACTGACCTCAATGAATTTAGTCGAATTCATGGGAAGAAGTTTTAGAAGGAAAGAAAAGATCACTTCGGTATTAGAAATACCGTAAGTACAGCATAGGGTATGTTTTGGAATCAAAGACACCGATGGGCATCAAGAAGCTACCTTGGAATAAGAAACCCCGTAAAAAGGAGAAAGTGTACGTCGGAATAAGAAATTTCATTCGGCATAGGACGATAGTTTGGAAACAGGGTTTCCCGGTTGGTATTGGTCACCTTGGAATCACAATTCCCTTAAAATGGTGGAAGAGTACTTCGTAAAAAGAAATTCCATTCGGCACAGGACAATACCTTGGAATCACAATCCCCTTAAAATGGAGGAAGAGTACTTCGTAATAAGAAATTCCATTCGGCGCTGGACGATACTTATAGGAAACAGGTTTTCCCCGTTGGTATTGGTCACCTTGGAATCACAATTCCCTTAAAATGGTGGAAAAGTATCGATACAGAAGACTTGCAGTCGGTATTAAGATTATACCTCGGAGTTAGAAAAGCCCGTACTGCGAAGGACTTCGGGGGAAAAAATTGATCCATTAAGAAACGCTAAAATTATGCTTGAACAATTCACGTTAGAGCATTTGAGAAAAATGGAATTAACAGGGAACAGTCTACAGCCTAACTCGTGCATTCACAGAAAATTTCATCAAAATTGGTTGAAAACTAGAAATTATGTTTTTTTTTAATTAATCTTTTGCACATGCGCAGGAGCTACTAATGATGCTGATAGGAGACCATCTATATATGCATTAACCCGTACGTTCCAAAAACATTTCATAAAAATCTGTTGAAAATTGTGGAAATTAACCTATACCTAGAACCTATTAACCTATACCGGAAGCCTAGTTTTCACTTTTAAGAGATGGAAAAGTTGTAGTCTGCACTCAAATCAAATGGTTTTTGTTTTTTTACAGTGGTAAATTTTCCACTCGCATTTTACATTTTAGACCAATCTGAACAACTTTCGTTCCGAGTCTTTCTGTGTGTGTGTCTACGTGAGTGTGTATCTGCCATGCATCCGCAAATTCTTGTAACAAGCTTAAATTCCACAATATTCAACGGATTTTTATGAAATGTTCATGGATTGTGCGGGTTACGGTTAAGATGGTTCCCTATGAGTTTCGTTGTTCCCAAATCAATACTTTACTCAATGCACGCGCAAACGTAAAATCCATCGAGCATCATTTTCTCACTTCGTCTTCTCTCGCTTGAATTTGGAGGATAGGTGGCAGAGGTTAATGTGAGCATTCCCTAGCGATTTCAACATAATCCCATCATCAGTAGCTACTGCGCACGCGCGAATGTGTATTCTTTTTTTAAACGAGCCTAATTTTAACAGTTTTCATCCGATTTTGATGAAATGTTCAGAGAATGTGGAGGTTAGTCTCTAAATAGTCCACTATTAATTCCATACTTCTCAAATTATTACTTCATTATGCGCAAGCGCAAACGTAAATTACATCAAGCATAATTTTTTTAGACCCTATTCGTCCAATCCCGCTCAAATTCTGTGCACAATTGGGGGAAAATGGTTTAATTATTCCATGTTAATTTCATCATAATTGCATCATTATTAGCTCCTGCGCATGCGCGAAAGTGTACTCTCAGGAACAAGGTTAATTTCTACTCGTAGTTTCCATCAGATTTTGATTACATTTTTGGGAATTTGTGGGGTTAGGTTGTAGAGTGTTCCCTGTCACTTCCTTTTTTTTCCAAATCATTACTCCATTATACGCAAGCGCTAATATAAATTACTTCAAGCATTATTTTACCGTTTCCTAAATGACCGATTTCTTCTATTTGTACGTTACCTAAATCTTGATTGACTATATTCCTCTATGGAGTTTTTAATGATAATTAAAACCATTTCAAATTTTTCTCTGCTGGTGCCTATATGTACGCAAGCATATTGAAGTCAACCTTCGGATCTGCGATTTGAAATGGAACTTCTTTGTTATATCAAGAATCAATTCAATATCATTGCACACTGATAAGCTTTGTGGCTTCTGAGCCTAATTTGTTTTTCAATTGACTTAAGATGCTGAAACCTGAAGTGTAGCTCCTTTTTGGAGATCTGGAATACAATCACAATGGAGGGACTCAGATCAGCTTCGGAGCCTCCGAGGCTGAATTTCCTATTCGACCCACGGTGTTGTTATTTAGATGTAGCTCCTCTAAGACTCCTTGGTAATAATTACGTAGGCTTACGGAGTAGTAAGGAGGCGCACTCATCAGCAGAGGTGCCTCTGAACCTATATTCTTTCCTTACATATCGCCTTTTTTTTTTTTTTACTGTGAAGCGAAAAATTGCGGGTTATTGGAACTGTAAAAATGTTAACTCTTCTCGGAGTCACGATGCGCCATGTTCTGATCATATATTACATACGGAGTTGAATAATAAATTATAGGCCAATGATCTACGTACAAGGGTACGAAATAACACAGAAATAATAAACCATTGTGTTATAGTTTGCAGCGTTTCCTTTCTTTGTTCGATTTTCTGAAGTTTGTATTTTGAAACATAAACCAACTAATTCGGAAGGGGATTTATACTGCTTGATATTGCAATATAAATTCGAAGGGAATTTATATTGCTTTCCAACTTTATCCCTCCCATGCGCCTCAAGTGTGTCACCCTATAGACACAGTGGTCTGCTGACTGATTCAAGGCCGTCTGAAATGCCGACGAAAACTGACTACAAGGCGGTGTTCCGGAACCTTGTACGAGTAGAAATTGACCCCCCGGGAAATCTGAGCTGATCGTTTACTCGTACAAGACGCAAATCAAACATTCAGTTTTCGGGTTTTGTAACAACCTAAATTATGGGCTCAGTAAAAAAAAAAAAAAAAAAAAAAAAAAAAAAAAAAATGGGTGAAAATAGACCCCAAATGGGGTAGAATGCCACCAACCGCACTTTTTTTATCTCAACCCGTTGCCGAGATATGATTTTTTAAAGTTTTTTTTCGACAAAAACACGTTTTAGACCATAAAAACCTCATTTTCTCCACTATCCATACACTTTTTTCAATTTTTGACCACATATCTGAAATTAGCGTTAAATTTCATATAAGAATATGAAACTCTGGATCTTCAGAAGTTCAATCTTTAAACCGTGATCCTTGTTCGAACGTGAGAAAATTATAAAAACCAAATTTCCCGAAAATCATCGAAGCTGTACTGTCTCCCAATAAATAATCTTGAGACTCATCAAACCTCATAAATTCATTCTTCATTTAAAGAGCTTTCAAACGATGGAGTCGCTTTTGAAAATTCCTTTTAAATTATCCATAGCCGGAAGGATGGATCATGAATCAATCAATTACTTTTAAATTGGTGCAGTTATTCAACCTGGAAGATGAAAAAAACGTGTTACCTTTTGGTTGTTTTTTTCTTGATGGACGGGCTGGGATGAGAAAACAAATAAAAACGACGAAGACTTCCTAATCGCATTGAACAGTTGAACTCTGTCTCTCATCACTTTGCTTATAACGCGTTGAAATTTGTCTTGACTGAAGAAAATGAGTCTGTTCGTCCATTCACTCTGTAAAGGTGGGGTCGGTTCGAAAAAGGGCAAGAGCGAGCCACTTCGAAAACACAGAATTGTGAGTTGAATTTGAAGCAATATTGTAAATGTAAAAGTAAAATTGTTTCCTCTTTATCCAGGAGTAATTTTTATTTGAAATTGCGTTTTTTCCGTTGCCGTGTTTTTATTTGTTTCCTCATCCCAGCCCGTCCATCATGAAAAAACAACCAAAAGGTAACACGTTTTTTCATCTTCCAGGTTGAATTACTGCACCAATTTGAAAGGAAATTTCAAAAGCGACTCCATCGTTTGAATACTCCTTAAATGAAGAATTAATTTGTGAGGTTTGATAAGTCTCAAGATTATTTATTGGGAGACAGTACAGGAGGAGACAGTAACTTGGTTTTTATAATTTTCTCACGTTCGAACAAGGATTATGGTTTTAGGATTGAATTTCTGAAGATCCAGAGAACAATATTCTTATATGAAATTTAACGCTAATTTCAGATATGTGGTCAAAAATTGAAAAAAGTGTATCGATAGTGGAGAAAATGAGGTTTTTATGGTCTAAAACGTGTTTTTGTCGAAAAAAAACTTTAAAAAATCATATCTCGGCAACGGGTTGAGATAAAAAAGTGCGGTTGGTGGCATTCTACCCCATTTGGGGTCTAGTTTCACCCAATTTTTTTTTACTGAGCCCATAATTTAGGTTGTTACAACACCCGAAAACTGAATGTTCAATTTGCCTCTTGTACGAGTAAACGATCAGCTCAGATTTCTCGGGGGTCAATTTCTACTTGTACAAGGTTCCGGAACACCGCCTTTTAGTCAGTTTTCGTCGGCATTTCAGACGGCCTTGAATCAGTCAGCGGACCACCGTGTAGATATTCTCGATGTACAAGTACAATAAATTGATTGTTAAAAAAGAAAAAAGAAAAAAAAGTAACACGGACTATTCAGCACATTAATGAATAACAATATACCGATATTTGGTGTTCCTAAATCATACTGCATATCTATGTATATTTCGATCTTTTGACTTTCGCATTGCATTATACTGACACGTTTCAAAAAAATTGGGAGGGGTAAAAAAGGTTCCTTTGGTTAATTAGAAAGATTCATCTTTTAAAACAGTACGCAAACATCATGAATGATTCATTCATTTCTTTCAGCTAAATAATCTTTCTCAAACTGACACACTTGATTCTTAATGTTTCAATCTTTCAACAAGAATACTTCGTTCTACAGTGGTTGCTATTCTTAGGTTTAAATTACCACCACACATACAGTCACAAAGAAAACGAGTGTATATACACCTTCGTTTATTTCAAGAATGAGACGGTTTTTGTGGTAATCGCAACTCCTGTTACGCTTGGAGTATTTTGGCGCGACACCAACTCACCGCTAGGTATAATATGTTGGAACTGTTGGGCACCATCGATTCACAACCGTTTCAGCCGTTTTCTGATGAGTCTCGAAAGATTGTCCGATTGGGAGAACAACGCCGGGAGTTTGCTGGACTCAATTGACTTCTCTCCTGGCTGGGAGAGCCCATTCGAAATATTCTAAGAATGGAGCGCCTAGTTTGATAAGATCAACCAAAATAGAAAAGACCCATTCTTCGATAGCAAGATTACGTGGTTGGAAAGTTTAAAACTCAAAATAAATATTTAACGAATAAACACGAATAAGTAATGCTATTAATATTATATCTGATAATGGTTTCTAACATTTTCTAAATTAATTTATCCCTGTTTGGCTGGGAGTATTATCATATACGCATGCTGCTATTGAATGGAATATTACTACATTCTATAATATAACTTTGTTCATTATCAAATATCAAGTATACATGTATTTTTCCCTGAAAATCCTTTGGTGAATGAATGTCTCACAACTATAAAAATATAGAATTCAACGGTTTTTAGAATACGTGGCCTCTCATTATAACCAGGCCTCTTCATGTTTCTGTTTGAGTAAAACAAGAACCGAAAAAATTCAAAGATGAACTTATTTTTTCTTTTGGTAGATGCCAATGTGTGCATAATGTAGAGACAGAAAATAATCTGCCAAAGACTACAATAATCACCGCAGATCAACTATTCGTTTCCAAGCCTCGAACTCATTAATCTTAGTTAGGAGAAAGATAGAGGGTGAAAGATTCTTTTAGTTATTAAGGAAGATGACACTTCCTTAAGTGGGCATATTTCTACACAACCTACACAACCTACACAACCTGCTGTTAATAATATGTATATAGAGCCGATCAAAACGTTCAAGGTCCCTCGGAAGCTACTGCAACTGGCCTCAATTATTACTATTTCTGGAATCAGCCAACGTCCTATGGTTTTATGCCTCCCTAAACACTGGTTGTCATGGGAAGAGCTACCTTATGCTGATTTCACTTGCTACCGACTGGCCTCCTTCTGCTGCCGTGAGAGGTGACATAATAGGATTTCTGCAATTTATGTACATCGTCACCTGGAGAGTCTGAATCAAATCAGAATCAAATTTGGTGGTGCTCATTTACTGATAATATTAAATTTTATCTTCATACAAAAAGAAAACGTTCGAGATTTTACAGTTTTATATTTGATATTTTAAATTTAAATTTATCGTCTCCCTAGAGAAACCCCAGTCCCTGGGGAGAAACGTTGGAGGAAAACATTTAGGACAGAAAGGCGTTCTTTTAATAAAGTATCTCAACGCGCTAATTTGATAACTTTCATGTTGCGTCAACTAGAAACAACTAAGGAACTAATAATTAACCAATTGATAACGAGATCAGGTACAGAGTCCAGAAACTCTGTAGTTATTCCAAGAAAACGGAGGAAAACTATAGAGATTACAAAAATCTGTCTTATAAAAAGTAGAGCTGTTTATAGAACGGCAAATTTTCTGAAACTTCCTAGTCACCTCGATGTTTTCGGTTACCCAGTTCTATCAAATTGACCATGGCAATTTCAGCAGAAAGCAGAAAAAACACTATGTAGACATCACAAGATAAAGGGTTGTTCGCCTAAAAGTCACCAAAGAATTGTGATTAAAATTATATAAAAAGATTGCCAACACGACTGTGAATTGCAAAGCCACAAATGCTGGAATAAACCAGATTAGCTTGTTCGTGCAGATTACAAGTCAGTGTAAGTACTTAACTACCAGAAAAAATAAACCTTCGAGTAGGTATTTCCTACAACCTGCACCATAACATTAATACGTCCCATTACCATAAAATATTATGTTTTTCTTCCCCTGTTCTCCCCCAAACCGTTCCCATAACAAACGTTGATGAATCGTGAACAATGTCGTTAATGGAGCAATCTAGTTAATGGTACGCAAAAACGCGTTGATGGTGCAACATTCATCCTTAGTGAATTCGTGGAAGGCACGGGGAAGGAGTAAACACTACCCCTTTAATATTAATAATGATGCTGAGAACCGTTGGCCAACTCCGTGGAAAGGGGTTGTAGGTGGTCTGGCGGTGCCAATTGGCACCAGACATCTCTATTATATGAATTCCTTTGAGCTATTTCGGTTTACATTCTCAGTGGTCTCGAATCGCATTCGATTGAAAGAGGTATTTATAAAAGAATAGTTTCAGCAGTTTCATGACTCATGAAAGGTAGTCCCTGAAACATAAATTCACTTCAGGTGAAATGATGGAAATATTTGTTGCACCTTATAACTAAAATTTACTTCTAACGTTATTAAATAATAAGTAATTAAGTGATGAAGTGCCTATTTGTATATGAGAACTTAGCGTAACTGTTGTTTTTTTATTTCTATCTACCATTATGATCAGGATATAAGACAAAATAACAGCATTCAAAATCAAAGAGAAAAAGTACATCTTTGATGGAACTTCGACCTTCTTCATGTTTGAGAGCTAACAACATAGCATATCGTCTGTAACAACAACAACATAGCTACTGGGTTTATCTTCCCAAGGGCAAATCGCCGACAAAAATCAGTTCTTTGAACACCTTTTTATGGGGTTTAATGGACTTCTTTTTTAAATGGTAATTACGATTTTTATGGAACTCAGATGAATACCATCAACACACAGGTGACTACAGGTACCTCTTTCGTAATCTGAAGGGTTTAGATGCATTAAACCAGGTGCTCAAAACGACAGCTTATAGGATTGTATGCAAAAAGGGGAAGAATGGCAAGATACGGAGCCTCATTGATAATTTGAGTATGATGTAAAGCTCAGTTCTCTCCTACGAGTATTCCAACGGTGTTACCAAGTGTTACCAATGATTGTATTATCCAAATTTAGACTCGGACCTGTACGATGAGGCTGTTTATAGGCTAATTTTTTTGGTGTGTTGTAGATAAATATTTTTGATAGTGTTTGATATCAGTGTAGAACACTGAATGCACTTTCAGGAATGATGAATGCTAAGAATTTTGAGAAATGGGGAAATGCAATGGTTGATAGAGTTGTGAGTCTGGTCAGTCCAGAAGAGAGTGGAGGGGGGTTGTGTGAACTCAACTCACCAAGACTACACCCAAGGTACACACTATTTCCTAGAGAATGAAAGGTTGATGAGGGAAATATATGATGAAGTGGTTGATCAGTAGCAGGAAGTACCACCACAGGTGATACTTAAAGGGTAGGTAGGTACCTACTACTGGAAGCTTGCAGGGGCAAGCTGAATAGAGGGGGGTTGGTAATGTTGGAGTGTGAAATGCACATACAAATAACTCTAGGAAGTGAAATCAAGTGTGATACCTTATTATTTGGTGTTCCAGTGGAATGGATCCTGGCCAGGAGTCCTTGTAGGTAGGTAGCTGCAAACAGGTGGTTGATGGCTGACTCCCTAAGTGGGAAATTCGCGGAAATACGCGTAATTTCGAGGGGAAAAGCACTTTACCGGCGCGAACAAAGCTATCACCGACGATATACAGGTGAATTTCGGTTGGATGCGCACAGATTGAACTGATATTCAAGGATTTTGATCGTCTTAACTGGAGCGTCAATGGCGGTTGAGAGGTATACTTTTAAACTTTCTTGGGGTTTGTTCGGACACGTAGTTCCGAACCAGTTCGGAATTCATCTAGTTCGGAATCGAACTGTTAAGGGAGGGGATGGGAACCGGTTCAGAACTCTTAGTTCTGAACTCCCAGTCCGAACGCCATTTCGTGTAGTTCGGAATTGATAACCTGATAACCTCTCCGTCTTTTTCCCAAAACGTGGTTACATGTTTGTAATTTGTGTTATAAAAACTATAACTCAATATTTTTGTTATACTCGTACTTTATCAGGTCCGTTAACCGCCTGTTAATGTTTATGAGGCCTGTTAGTATCTTGTGATACTACATTTAAGCAGCAATACCTAAATTGTAATTCAATAAAATGTTTTGAATTTAACTGCGTACTTTATGTTCAATGTATTTCCGCCCAAGGTTTGACTTTGGTATGTTTTGAAAATGGCTACTGAACACATAAATCTGAACTAAACCTCTTTATCATTAGTTGAGAGTTCCCCTGTCAGGAACTGAACTTGACCTCGGATCCGGTGACCGGACCTATGAATTTCATTGATTTCCCTCGAGCCATTTTGGAGAATAGACCAAAAAGTGCTAAAACCGATTATTCCCCCCCCCCCCCCCCCCCAAATTGACCATTTAAGAACTTTTTTGCTAATTAAGTACCTACCAGTCTTACGGGGTGAGGGCAGGGACGGATTAAAGGGGGGGGGGCGGTCGCCCCCCCCCCTCGAGAGGCAGAAGAAAAAAATTCTTGCGAGTGTACGTTAGAATAGAATCACGCCGTCGCGCTAGTAGGTTGACAAAAATACGAGTATAGATGAAGAAACTTTATACTGTGGGGAAACCGCGATGATAGGTACCGGTTTTACTAATCTGTCACGGCCAATTTAATAATTTGTTCGTTTGAATTTTAATAGGCCTACAAACTGCGTAGGTGTCACGGGGTATCAATCGGAGATTTACATGGGTAGTTTCAGAATTTTCGTCGGTAAACTGAGATTTCCAGAAGTGCTTGAGGGAGAAATCATCAAAGCAGGTTGGCAACGGTGGTGTTGAGTGCGTATCGTGCTGTCGTCCATCGTCGCTATTTTGTGAGTAGAAGAGCAGTAGAAACCAAACTTCATGTTAAATGCAAACTAAAGTTTTTTTTTAGTGTTTGAGTTTAGCTCCGTCAAGAAACGAGCATGGACATCTTTCTTCTTTTAAACACATGAGGCAGCAGGCAAGGAATACAATTTTAATTAATAGGGATACGTTTGTGTTCATCAGTTTATTTAATGAGTTACGGTAGAAACCTACTGTATTTGTCTCTCGTTTACCGCTTTTGGTAGGTAATGGTAACAATACATAATCAATAGCCATAATACATAATCAACCTACCTACTGTTTCGAAGAAGAAAGAAACGAATCGTGTTTTCTTAACTGATTGCAACCAGTGTTTTTCGATTGGAGTGAATTATTCACTGTTTCACATTTACCAGTATTAGACAAAAATGTTTAACAAGGTAATATTTTATTTGTATTTTCCTCATTAATCAAAAACTACTTTGTTCATTTAATTTCATCGTGAGTGTTTATTAAATGGTTGTTTACTTCTAAAGTAAATTGAAAAAAATAAATGTATAATTTATAAATAATATTACATCACGAGGACTGAAGTTCTCCAGCGTTTTATGTTTCATTCCTTGCCTTTTCCAATATAATTTTGCCAAAAAATTACTTATCTATAATTTTATTTTTTCATTTTTTGTGTGTACATGGATGTTTGGTAACCAAGCTAACATTTGTGCAAATAAAAATTATGTTCTTCACGTCAATTTTTATATGCCTGATATAAAGTGTGGGTCTATAACCTCTAAAACTGCTAGTTTTTCAAGGTCTTTTTTCAAAAAATTTCTCGTTGGGGGGGGGGGGGGGGTACTCCCGGTAGAAATTCCATTAATCCGTCACTGGATGAGGGGAACTGAATATAATTTGCACCCAGAAGAAGAATAACTCCTATGAATTTCATCAAAATCCCTCGAGGCGTTTAAGAGAAAAGGCAACAACTGCTAAAAAAAGACGTTTTTTCACATACTTCGATTTGTTAACCCTAAAATAATAATTTTAGGCTATTTTAAGTAGGGGTATAGAAACCCATCTCTAGAATCGGAATGTTTTTATGTCGTAAGGGTGTACCTACACGAGTTACTTACAGTTGTATGAAACGTTAAGGGCAAGATAAATTGAAAATACAGATAAAAAGACAGATAAAAATGTGAGCGCGAGAACGTGAATTAAGAAGGTTGATGACAACTTGAAAGTTTGGCGGGAGGTACGTGCATACGGGGCGGGGCCAAGCTTGTTTACTGCGCCTGTCTAGAACTATTAGTTCTGGAAAAAAGACAGAACTGGTAGAACCGGTTCGGAACGGTAACGAACTACTACGTCCGAACAACGAACTGCTAGTTCGAGGTCTTCCAGAACTGGTTCTCGTGTTGTCCGAACAGCCAAAAGTGGGCGTGTCCAGTTACGAACGGTTACGAACTACGTGTCCGAACAAACCCTTGCTTGAGGTTGGAAATAGAACTGATAAAGTCTGCTTCATTGGGGAGTAGAATGCAGACAATCCGCCAGAGTGCACTGGCAGCACCAGGAAATTCATGTATCCTTACGTTTCTGTGATTCTCTTGATCCATGAAGTGGTGTGTTTTGTTGATTCCAGCAGTTTAGAGACACTTGCATGACATCCACAACTCCAACTTAATTGATTAGGGAATTTATGAATTATTAGGGTCAACCTGGCTTTAGATAATTGTGACAAATAAATATGAATAAAGCAGAGATGAGATGAATTTATGATGGTAACCCTGGGTGTTTTCCAAACGATGCGATCTGATTGGTTGATACACGATCGAGCTTCAAGGCAAGACGACAATGGCTGTCTTTGAATTGAGCCGGGAGCTTTTCTGTTATCACAAGTTCAGAATATTAATTTTGCCGGTTGATTTTCATGCATTTAGTGGAAAGTGAGTTGATTTCATCAAAATACGTACAATTAGTGGGTGAAACAAGTGATGGTAACAAGAAAAACAAGCAACAACGAAGTTAATATGATCATCAAACATGTATAACAACAACAGGTTAGTTGAATGTAAACAAATGCTAAAACTAAATAATTAGGTAGGAAAAGTGGCGTAAAATTCTAAAACCCAAACATACTCCCCCAAATTTTACGCCAAGTTAAATGAAAAGCGGCACAAGTTTGACGGTGGGACGTTTGAAGACTCCTTTGGACGTCTTCAGAGTGACCACTCTCACCACATCGTCCGTTCCAGGATGGGTCTGCAGGACGCGTGCCATTGCCCATCTTGAAGGTGGGGTTTGCAGATCACTGACCAAAACCAAATTGCCAACCTTCAGGTTAGGCGGGTTATTCACCCATTTGTCCCTGTATTGAAGACTGCGGACGTATTCTTCTTGCCAACGAGTCCAAAAAAACTGCACTCTTTCTCTTACAAGTTCCCAGGCATTGAGGCGTGACTTGGGAACATCTGAAAAATCGACTTCAGGGAGCGCGTTCAATGGCTGACCAATGATGAAGTGCCCTGGTGTTAGTGCATCAAGGTCATCTGGGCAGTCGGAGACAGGTTGCAAGGGTCGCGAATTGAGAATTCCTTCAACCTTCGTGAACATAGTCGCAAGTTCCCATGTGGTGTAGGAACGATCGCCAAATGATTTGTGTATCAAGGCTTTGGCGGATTTGATGCCTGCTTCCCAGGCTCCCCCCATGTGGGGACTATGTGGAGGATTGAACTTCCATGTGATGGACAGATGCGCTGTGTGGTTAACCAACGATTCTTGCGTGTGTGTTCTGTTAAACCACTCAAACACATCGCGTAAATAGCCAGATGCACCTACGAAATTGGTTCCGTTGTCGGAATACATCGCTGCAGGGATTCCTCGTCGAGCCACAAAGCGGTCGAAGGTGTCAAGGAAGTCCTCAACAGAAAGTCCAAGTGCAAGTTCAATATGTACAGCGCGTGTTGATAGACAGACATAGAGACACATATATGTCTTGATGGTGGGAGCTTTCCTCAAGTTTGATGTCCTACAAAGGAAGGGTCCTCCGAAATCTACCCCAGTGTGCAAGAAGGGGCGCACGGCGTGGAAGCGGCTAGCTGGGAGGTTACCCATCAACGGTGATAAGATCCGTTTAGAAAAGCGAATGCAGATAACGCATTGGCGTTTAATTAGTTTCAACAGATTCCTGGCAGAAGGTATCCAGTACTCTTGACGTATGCTTGCGCTGAGAGCATTGGGACCAATATGGTGGTTGAGACGGTGATAAAAGTCGACCACAAGCGAGGTGAAGTGGGAACGACTTGGGAGCAATATGGGATGCTTCTGTGATGTTGGTAAGGGCGCATTATGGAGTCGTCCACCGACTCTGAGGATTCCCTCTTGATCAACGAAGACTGCAAGGCGCTTGAGCTCCAATGGTAACTGGTCAGGGTTGATTGTGGTAAAGGCTTGTGGATAATAAGTGTGTTGGATAATGCTAACACAATGGAGCTTTGCTCTGGTGAACTCTGATGCTGACAATGGGCCTATACGTCGACAAAGTTTGTTCTGCTTTGGGATCTTGCAGTTGAACAGGAAGCGCTTCACATAAGCAATTACTCTGACTAGCCGCAGGAATGATGAGTGGCGTTCTGTGTACGCAATGAAGAGCGAACTAGTTTGCACAGCGACAAGAGATAATATTGTGGGCTTCAATTCAGGTATGTCCACTGCTGAAGTATCAGTTGATGTTGGCCACTGGTCAATAGAGTTGGAACACCAGTCTGGTCCAGACCACCAAAGGTGGCAGTTGAAAAGATCTGCAGGCAAGACACCACGTGATCCGATGTCTGCCGGATTTTCAGCGCCCCTCACATGATGCCAAGACTCAAGTTTCGTGACATCAAGAATCTGTTGAACCCGATTACCTACAAAGGTTTGCAACAGGTAAGTTGGGGTTTTCAACCACGCCAGAACTACCATGGAATCGGTAAAGCAATAGACAGTTGTGATGTTGAGAGTTTGCTTCAAGCGGTTGAGTGAGGAGAGAAGCTGTGTCAGCAAGAGTGCACCACAAAGCTCAAGTCTGGGAATGGTGACAGACTTGAGGGGTGAAAGTTTAGTCTTGGACTTCAACAACTTCATTTGCACAGCATTTCCTTGAGTTGCACATAGATAAATAGCTGCACAATAACCTTTCTCTGAAGCATCAGAGAAGCAGACAAGCTGGTAGGTGCTATCAGTCTTTGGGAATGGGCGTGGGATGTTGATGGACATGAGCTGTGGTAATTGATGCGTGAACTCACTCCAAGCAGAGGCTACTGTGGCCGGAACTTGGTCATCCCAATCTATCTTGGCCTTCCAAGTCTCCTGAAGAAGACACTTCGCATAGAAGATGACAGGTGAAAGATATCCCAATGGGTCGAACAATCGAGCAATGACAGAGAGAATGTTCCTCTTGGTACAGTCAGGCTCAGGTGGGGTTACCAAGTATGAGAACACGTCGGTTGATGGGTTCCACTGCATTCCCAAAATTTTGGTGACTGATGGTTCATGCGATTGGATCTGCACTGGTTGTTGCGGCTTGGATGCGTTGTTGTCCAAAAGGGGTGGATAGTTGGAATTCCATTTATCCAAGGTGAAACCTCCTTTGGCTAAAAGTGAAATTAGTTGGGTTTTCAAGTTGATCAGGCCTTCCACAGTATCACTACCGTAAGCTATGTCATCGACATATGTATGGTACATGATTGCATTTGCTGTGTCAGGAAACTCGGCACCATCATCATGCACGAGCTGGTGCAAAACACGTTGTGCGAGATATGGTGAGGAACTCAGACCATATGTCACTGTGTTCAGCTCAAAATGTTGAATTGGTTGATCAGGGCTTGGTCGCCAAATGATTTGTTGGTATTGCCGATCCTCAGGTGCGATCAGGATCTGGCGAAACATTTTCACCAAGTCACAGGTGAGGACATATGTGAAGCGTTGGAAATGGAGAACGATGTCGCAGATGTCAGCTTGAAGCTTTGGCCCTGTCAGCAGGTGGTCGTTCAATGAGCCAGATGGCGTGCAATAGCTGGCATCAAATACCACCCGTAGCTTTCCATTATCCTTGCGCAGGATAGGATGATGCGGGATGAGATACGCAGGAGGAGTTGTTGCAGGAGACATGTGTCCCAACTCCAAATATTCCTTCATGAAGGCTTGATATTTGTCTCCAAGCTCCGGGTCACAATTGATCCTGGACTCCAGAGAGCGGAACTGTCCAAATACCTTTTGCGTGTTGAGCTGGAACGATGGTGGAGATGATTTGAAGGGGTAACGGAGAATGAAGCGACCAGTCTCATCGCGTGTATGTGTTTTGACAAAGTGCTCCTCACACTGCTGTTCTTCAGGAGATAGTTTGTTGGGTGTGACGACAGGCTCTTCAAGTTCCCAGAAGCGCTCAACGAGGGAGCTGACATCAGTGTGAGTCAGAAGTGCATGACCACCTCGATTTGCTGAGTTGCAAACAAATCGACCCAGAACTGTAAAGCCAAAGACTGTGTTGATCAGCTTTGGACCTTGATCATGAACTGTGATCGGTGCACCAATGATGACATCTGGGTACAAATCTGCACCAATTAGGAATGATATGGGACCCGGTGTTGTAAATTCTGGGTCACTCAAGTTATAGACAGTGTAGTCATACCACATATCCGATTCAAGATGCTCTTGCGGAAGAGGTGGAGTGATGGCGGGTACTACCACGGCATCAGTTGATAAGATGGATGATGTTGATGGGTTATGGAAGGTGAGGTTCACTTGACCAACAACGCTGGTAAGTGTTGAGTTATTGACCCCAGAGATCCTGGTTTTGAAAGGTCTCGAACTCTGACCCAGCTGGCGTGCACACTTCTCGGTGATGAACGAATACTGGCTACCTTGATCCAGTAGTCCACGAAATTTATGTAGCTTGCCTTTGGGGTCGACGATATGGGCAACCACCGTGCCAAGAAGCACTCCACTGCGTTGGGGAGCAGTGTTGGTCCCAGAGAAGCCAGGGCTATTGCTTGGAACAACAAGCGATGGTGTGGATGGAGTGTTGGGAACACTTGATGTATTGATGTTACGATCTTCAGGCAGGGGCAATCCAAGATGAAGATCTGTATGGTGTTTCAGACCACATTCACGACATGTGAAGGTTGATGGACAAGCTTTGGTCTTGTGAAAAGGGTGTAAGCAATTCCTACAGCCAGGGTATTGTCGCAAGAGGTCCAAACGTTGTTGAGGAGTTGATGTTTGAAATTGTGGGCAGCTAGAAATAGTATGCCCTTTGTTACAAATGTAACACGATTTGTTGTTAGAGGTTGGTGAAGATAGTCGCGGTTTGCGATGACTACTAGTGCCATTGGTGTGGGCTACACAAGCTACGTGAGATTTTCTAGCAGCGTAATTGTTGGGTGATCTAACAGGCTTCGGTTGTGCCTGTTGCGGTGGTTTAGGTGCCTCAGATGTGGCTGCCAAATCTTGCGTGATGCGGAGCACCTGACATCGATTCTGCACAAAGGTTTGAAGCGTCGTGACCTTTGGATATTTGGTATCCACAATGGATAGCTCAAAATCTTCTCTAGTCTTTGGATCTAGAGATTGCAGGGCTAATTCACACAACAGGTAGTCTGAAAAGTCAGGAATGTTAAGGTTTTTAAGCGAGTTGATACTCTCCATGACACGTGAGATATACTGCTGAAGAGAATCAGCGGTGGGTTTACCCGATGCCGCCTTAAACTTCAGGAATGAGTTGAGGTAAGTCATAGCAAGCTTTCGCTCATTGTCATAGACTTTGCAGAGTGCGTTCCATGCCTGTACGAAGTTTTCAGACACTTCTTTTATGTGCTTGATTGAATCTAAAGCAGGGCCACCAAGGTAGCTTCGAAGATAATGAAAGCGCTCAGCATTGTTCAATGTTGGTTCCTCGATGATGAGCGAGGTGAAGAGCTGCTTAAATCCCGACCAATCAGTCAGTTCACCATGAAACTGCTTTATATTGATGCGTGGAAGTATGGTGCGTGATGATAGTGGAGCAGTAGATGAGTTTAGAGAAGATCTATCAGCAGGAGCTGGTTGGGACGACGCCATGATTTTCTGGTGATACCCTAAAGCCTCATAATAGGCATTTTTGACCTCACCAACAAGTGCAGTATCCTGAAGGCTAGGAAATGATGGCTCTTCTTCAGTGGTTTCACTGATTTCAATAGCATTGTCATACTGCTCACGGAAATCTTTGAAAAGCTGCTCTATACTAGCAACCATACCCCGGAACATGATACGTTCAGCTACAGTGGTCATTGCAACCATGCCTTTGTTTCTGATGGCTTTGATGTCATCGCCAGCAGCTTTGAGAAGGCGTTTACACTTAGCCAATTCACGATTAGCGGGAGGTGCCATTTTGAATTTACTACCTAGATATGTATGAAGAATAGAATTTATAAATAAACAACAAGGTTGATGATCATATAACAATGACTAGATTCGTTGATAAAAGTTATAGAAACTTGTAGAAAAATATATATTTTGTTGATTTATTTTGTTGAATAAATAGATAATAAATAGATTTGTTGATAACAATGGACTGTATTTAAATATCTCCACAGGTACTAACTCAATCCGGTTCGACTGGACCACAGAAATGTTTGATATCAGTGTAGAACACTGAATGCACTTTCAGGAATGATGAATACTAAGGAATTTTGAGAAATGGGGAAATGCAATGGTTGATGGAATTGTGAGTCTAGTCAGTGCAGAAGAGAGTGGAGGGGGGTTGTGTGAACTCAACTCACCAAGACTACACCCAAGGTACACACTATTTCCTAGAGAATGAAAGGTTGATGAGGGAAATATATGATGAAGTGATCAGTAGCAGGAAGTAGCAGGAAGAGAGGGGGGTTGGTAATGTTGGAGTGTTAAATGCACATACAAATAACTCTAGGAAGTGAAATCAAGTGTGATGCCTTGTTATTTGGTGTTCCAGTGGGATGGATCCTGGCCAGGAGTCCTTGTAGGTAGGTAGCTGCAAACAGGTGGTTGATGGCTGACTCCCTGAGTGGGAAATTCGCGGAAATACGCGTAATTTCGAGGGGAAAAAGCACTTTACCGGCGCGAACAAAGCTATCACCGACGATATACAGGTGAATTTCGGTTGGATGCGCACAGATTGAACTGATATTCAAGGATTTTGATCGTCTTAACTGGAGCGTCAATGGCGGTTGAGAGGTATACTTTTAAACTTTCTTGCTTGAGGTTGGAAATAGAACTGATAAAGTCTGCTTCATTGGGGAGTAGAATGCAGACAATCCGCCAGAGTGCACTGGCAGCACCAGGAAATTCATGTATCCTTACGTTTCTGTGATTCTCTTGATCCATGAAGTGGTGTGTTTTGTTGATTCCAGCAGTTTAGAGACACTTGCATGACATCCACAACTCCAACTTAATTGATTAGGGAATTTATGAATTATTAGGGTCAACCTGGCTTTAGATAATTGTGACAAATAAATATGAATAAAGCAGAGATGAGATGAATTTATGATGGTAACCCTGGGTGTTTTCCAAACGATGCGATCTGATTGGTTGATACACGATCGAGCTTCAAGGCAAGACGACAATGGCTGTCTTTGAATTGAGCCGGAGCTTTTCTGTTATCACAAGTTCAGAATATTAATTTTGCCGGTTGATTTTCATGCATTTAGTGGAAAGTGAGTTGATTTCATCAAAATACGTACAATTAGTGGGTGAAACAAGTGATGGTAACAAGAAAAACAAGCAACAACGAAGTTAATATGATCATCAAACATGTATAACAACAACAGGTTAGTTGAATGTAAACAAATGCTAAAACTAAATAATTAGGTAGGAAAAGTGGCGTAAAATACTAAAACCCAAACAGGTAGTTTAACGAATTTTTGAAGAAAATTAAGCTATTGCAAAAGGCCCAAACACTGAAATAGACAAATAACTGAAAAATACCATTCCAAATTATTTGAAAGAGTTTATTCACTATTCTTGCAGCTTTAACGAATCCAAACTAGTCCCTGTTGATCACAAACAAAAAAAGTTCCAGTCATGCAGTATGATCGTATGAACGAATTTGAGTATAATTTCGTATTATATTGTTACTCTGTTTTGAAATTTGAGCACTACGAGTACAAAGAAATTGTTAACCACCAATTTTGTAGCAAACAAACTCGTTCTAAATCATATTCTAAGATTCAAAAGAGTTTTTGGATGTTTACCAATTTTTCAGTTTTTTAAATAGATTTTCCAGTAAATATTAATGAAACAATTACATTTTTCACCATAGTTTTGTTTATACATTTTTCAATGTTTTACTTCGTCGTTGATGAACTTCTTTTGACTAAAATTCTCGGTATCGTCTGGAATGCCACACACACGCGCACACACACACGCACATACACATATATATATATATATTTTTTAAATTAATTCATTTCAGGCCTCTTGTTAAATTTCAATCTCTAACTCAAAAGCTTCTATCAAAAATCTAAACCATCTCAACTCTAAATTTTCCCACATTTTTTGCTCATATCGTACCTCCGAGAAAGTAGTGATGTTTACCAGCGTGACCATCATGGAGACTGCATCATGGACACTCCACTGCATTAAGCAACATGCCACAAATTGCTAAGAAGATGAGTTTCACCCAGATCCCAACAGTCTTGATAACGCAAAATGCGAAACGTTGATAAAAATGTTTTTGAAATTTATGAATTCCTTTGTGAATAGTTTGTGTCCAATTTAAGTGTATATATATATATATATATATATATATATATATATATATATTTGAAAAAGCGTTAAACTGTAGGATTCGTGTAAGTATTCACTAAGGGATAGTTTTCTGGTTTTGATATACGTTTAAGGTAAGTACTTACTCTTGGATTTATTCCGTAATGAGTAGACTTGTATAGCAAAACTAGTTTTGTATCCCATGCGAAATCATCAAACTATAATGTGACGCATATGATCCTGTTAACGAATACGTCGGTTCCGTTATTCCATAAAACTTTGATAAGATAGATAGTTAGACCTAATGTATGCCAAGGAGTTCCTAGATGATAACTAAATGACTCGTCGTTTGTTTCATATCTGTTCATTTCTAGCTGTGATTACATTCAAGTCAAGTACTTGACTATTTACAAAGGATGTATATTGTTTTAACTTCAATCTGTGATGGCCTTTCTTTAATAATCCTTCTTTACATAATTCTCCGTTAAAACATTCTCATTTATTCTTGTAATGTCTACCAGATATATTCCAGACCTGGACCTACAACCCATCTCTCAAACTGGTTTGAACATTTCTCAAAATCTTATTTTCTAAAAAATTATTACATTTCTCAAATCCGGAGTAGTTAGTGAATAAGTTCAAGACTTGCAAGGTTCCCTCGTAAAAATGGTTAGGAAATATTCACCTAAGCTCTTACAGAGAATGAGGAATAACTAGTTTTGGCCATGCTCATTGATAACTACATGGGTTTGAGACAAACGTTCCTCTTTATTGCTCAAATGCCTGCCTAAAATTAATATAATATCATTCATTCTCCATGAATGGAAGTGCCGACTGTTAGAAAATGTACATTTAAGTCGAATGACAGTTCAACCCAAAGATACGATAATAAGTACGTTAATTCGAATTGAAATAAGGTAATTTCCAACTGGTGGTTCGGTAACCACTTATTCCCGAATTCAAACTTCAAAGTTATCAGTTGAAATGGATATTATTTGGAACTATGGGTAACACAGTGACAAGCTACAGGATCTTTCTGATGAGCTGGGAGAACTTCGATTCTAATTCATTTCTCTCTTATTCTATACAGGGTGTCCCCAAAAACGTCCCCCTCCCCCCAAATATCGTTAATAATGGGTCAAAAAAATAATTGTTTTTTCAATCTTAATTTTTTTTTTTTGAGGATCTCAAAAATGACAAATTTGAGCATTGTGCACGTGCGCAAACGTGCGCAATTGACATCAACTTCGTTATTCTAAATGGGAACTCCCATTTTTTTAATGTGGATTTGAATTCTATGTGAAATTTCATGAAGACATGACACATCACTCGGTTCTTAAAGTGCGCGTAAACGGGGCACAATTCTGCTCCAAAATTGCGCAATTCCGCTTTACAAGTACAATACCTAACTGAGTTTTTGAAGATATCCAACTGCCACACGGAATACATGATTTTCGAGTATTTTTTCGTGCTGAACCTTGTAATGAGGTGGTCCATTTATTGATATTTTCAACACCAACTTGGGAATGCACTGAAAAACCTACATTTTAGTACGCTTTGTGCTTTGTGAAAATGTGTTAGAAAAGTGCGATTCTGGTCAATTTTTCGGTATTTTCCCAAGTTGGTGTTGCAAATATAAAAAAATAGACATCATTAGGTTCAGCACGAATAAATACTCCAAAATCATGTATCACATGTGGCGATTGAGTAATCATGTATTTCGTGTGGCAGTTGAATATCTTCAAAAACTCGGTTATTGCAGTTTTAGAGCGGAATTGCGCGCTTTTGGAGCGGAATTGCGCCCGTTTGCGCGCACTTTAAAAATCGATTGATGAGTCATTTCTTCATGAAATTCAAACCCGTAATAAAAAATGGGGGTTTCTATGTATTTAAAATCACGAAGTTGATGTCAAATGTGCACGTTTTCGTGTGATGTCAATGCGCAAATTTGTCATTTTTGAAATCTGTACAGAAAAAAACAAAAAAACAAAAAAAAACATTAGGAATGGAAAAAAAATATTTTTTTGACCCATTAATGACGATTTTAGCAGGGGGGTGGGGGACGTTTTTGGAGAAATGTGATATGGTGCATCATTATGACTATGTTCCGGCTATTAGGGAGACTAGCTTCTGAGCGATTTTAATTGAATGATTGATTTCATTCCTGTACAACCTGATTTGGAATGGAACTTGTTTGTGACTGTTGGGAATCCAAGTGAATACCCCAGGGTATTAACAACCTAACATAACATAAACCCTCCCTTGATCTCTATTTTCTCTTCATTGACTAGACTACTTGGACGACTTTGAGCATTGACAGGGGAAAAGTTCATAAACATGAAGCAATTATAACTAGAGCGAACACAGTAAAAATCGCCTATGATCCTTTCAACTGATGAAATCATGGCTTCGTGAAATCGAGTTTATTAAAACTCGTGTCACCTATAGATGGACTAGTGAAGCGTTGATAGGTTGGTGTTTTATAACCGCGTTAATTTTCTCTATTTTGGAGCCTATGTGTGTAGGAACATTGATGACAGAGTAATCCTTTCGCCCGACCAACAACGCAAAATGGTCACGAAGGTGAGTTACTCCCAAGAGACTAATTTCTTTCTTCAGCAACCTAAGATGATGACATTTGAAATGTAGCTCCTTTGGGATGGTTAGAATATGTTATAGCGCACGGAGGTGCACTGATCAGCTGATCAGCTGATTCGTTTCTTTATTGACCTGAAATGGAGCCCCTTTGGGACATCTATAATACAATTTCGAATTTTAGAGGGGCTCTGATCACATGAGGGACCTCTGAAGACGCTAGTTTCTTTCCTAATAGACTTACTATGCTGACATTTAAGATGTTCCTTTGGGACACTGTTATGTACTTAAAGTAGTTATACGGAAATCTTGTTCCTGGAAGTTAACGATATCAATTATGTCAAAGTTGTCTAACCTGTCTTTATCATTATTATCAGACATTTAGGCTCAAACCTGTTCGATCATTCGAAACACAGCTTTCAACCAGTCAACCTCTATCTTTCAATTTAGGGCGTTTTATTCCCGATACACCATAGATACCTAGAAAATAATTACGAGGAACAGAGGACCCTTCAGCTGAGGGTCCTTTGGTAGTCTGAGAACAAAATTATCGGTGGGTGTATGCGATCATGTCGCCATTCACTAAGAGAACCGTGGAGGTGTGATTGATTGGCTTTGAGGCAACCCTCCCAACAGGAAACTAGTAAAACAACGTCCGAATTGACTACTAACGCAATGATGGAGAACATTCACAATATTTCTGGATCGTGAATCATCGATCGGCCGGGGTCGACCTTCCCTTCCACGACTGTAAGGCTGTCTGAATGCAATCAATGAATTTATTTCCTAGTGACCGATTCCATTCAGAACAAGCGGAATCAATGAATGACTTCTGCTCAATGATAGATTTGTAGTCCAATAATTCCTTTAAAATCTATTGAAAACAAGCAGCAATCGCTGAGACCTTCAGAAAAATGCGTTCCAGTCATGCACGTTTACCGTATGATCAAATTCCGTAGTTTTTATCATCATTTGTCAAATTGTGTTGAAGTTTGAGTACTTAGTGTGCTCAGAAATTGCTAGCTATTAAATAATGACGAGAAACTGTTTATAAATACTATCGGGCACGTTTTAATGAAATTTATCAACTTGTTCAACACAATTTTGTGCAAAAATGTTGAAATGTTGTTTGTGTGTGTGTGTGTGTGTGTGTGTGTATGTCATTCTAGAGAATAAGCCTTCCTAGATTTGAGATAAAAAACCCGTTCTTGCGCCAAAAAATCAAATGAGAGGATGAGTTCGTTAGCCAGCGCATTTTGAGCGCTCTAAATTGATCACATTTCAAAAAATGTGCTAAAATAAAAGTCAATAAAATTGCTAAAAACACCAAAAATCTCCAAATCCATACTACTGTTTGGCAGAATTCAAGTCAAAACAAAATTGGCAACGATTAAAGAGGACATTAAAAAAATTTCGCACAAAAGTATACCGAAATACATACTGACATTTTATTAATATTTCCGACGAAACCTATAAAAATTGCATGCAAATCTAAAAATCCAAAATCTTTTTTGAATCGCCAGATTTTATTTAATGTGAGTTTCTGCCATAAAATCATTTGTCAACTCTTTTTTTCTAAACAAATTGCTAAAATTTCAATGCAATTGAGCATATTATAATACGATGGGTAATTTAAGAAAATTCTTTCGTACGATAATGATGCATTACTGGAACATTTTTTATCAATATTACATTTCTCCCTGATCTGATCTAACATAACATAATACATAACATAACAAACTACCCAAAGTATTTCGTCAGCTATCATACAAAGCTTTTTCAAAGAAAATTAAATCTATGTTAATTAACAGCGAGCTGTATGAAATTTCTAAATATTTCGCCCTCATATTTGTTTGATAAACTGTCTTTTACGTTGTTATATTTAATTTACATTAATTTGAACGCTAGTTATATTTTAACTGTGACGTTTGTTATGCTTGTACAATACTTAGGTTCTAACAATAATAATTCATTTATTGATAAGATTAAGTTAGTTATTGAATAGCCATGAAAATCTAGCAGAGGAATTATTGTACTAGTACTCTTCTAGCTTCCCTTAACTTAATTTGTTAAATCCTTTGTTGTTAATTTTTTTTTGCTATGCCGGTAGGCACGTGAGGTGACATCCCACATTCTTCATACCCGATATTGGACGTCGTTATATCAATATTCATTTATATATATGTTGAAAATCATAATTTTAAAATTATGTATGCGTATCGACTTTTGTTATGCCAGTTCTGGCGACAGCAAATAAAAACCAATTTGATTTGATTTGGCATTTTACCGCTTAAGTGTCCGTTATTAAGAAAAGAGTCGTTTGAGCGGGTCGAGGGTATTTTATTCATAATCTGCACACACAAAAAACAATAAATGAATAAATAAAAAAACATCAAAATGTTAGTACTCAAACAGAAAAAACAGAAAAACAAATCTAACAGAAAAAACATGATAAATTCAACTACAACACTGAAATTTAGACACTTGCGTTGGGGGGAGAGGGAACTAAGGCTCCATTCTGAAAAAGGCATACGCAGGATTCCTAGGTACTTAAGTAGTCAATCATAATATGCACCATTAATTAAGGCATACCGTGTGAAGAGGCCGTTGAATAGATTGGGAACAGAAAAGATCGACCAATACAACGGAAAGCACCGTTAAAATTTCATCACTAGGATAATGTAATTCGTCTCTTTTTCACCGAGCCGACAAAGGGAAATCGATAAATGCAAAGCTGAAAACGTAGCTAAATATAGCTCAAATGCCCCTGAAATAGCTGTAAAAGGGTTTAAGAGGTGGGGAAAATAACGGATAATTTTCCGGGGCCGTTGTTCAGATAGCGGCGAATAGCTCTTCGTGAAGGGCTCGAGAAAAAGGGCCGGGAGGTCTGCGTGAAGAGGTGGGGGGAAATGGCTATGAAACACTTGTTGGCACTTGGTAACGCTCGGGTTTTGAGCTGATGAAATATTCAAACGGGACGGAGCCCTCCGCTTTTGCCCAAGTGACTGTTGCCACGTAGCAACAGTTGTCCCTCGGAATCACTAATCCTGTATTTGGCGGGATCTCCCCCCTCACCTGCCGCCTGCATTGTCCTCCCCATCCCATATAGATACCGTGTTTCCAAGCGTTCAAATGTCGATACGAAGTTGATCAGAACTTCCATGGTAACAGTCATGTTGCTATGGGACACCAATTGACGAGGAGGAATGTCAAACGATTTTGATTACGAAGGTAGAAGAATATCATATCACAATGCCATAACCACTAATAAAAATACCACAACGTAGCCACTGATGAAGAATTAGGACAAGTTCCCCCTGTCCTGTAGGCAAAACTAGCAATAAATATTTTGATGGATTTTTTTTTTTTTTTTTTTTTTTTTTTTTTTTTGCTTCAACATTGCCGTTTATGATTTCACTTCACAATAATAGTTGGATAGTTTGAACATGTTTTAAATTCATTACCATTGAACACTAAACGACTCATCTATCTGACAGTCTGGCAACCTATATGGCTCTACGGCTGCCAGATATGGGGCTCTGCGTCTAACTCTAAAATAAAACGAATTCAAATGTTCCGGAATAGAGTCCTCCGAACAATAGAGAGTTTTTGGTGACCACTAACGTACCCTTAACGTCACCCTAACGTACCCAAGAGTACGTGACCTTGAGGGGACGTTAGCAACGTCGTACGTTAGAATGGCTCATTTAACGTCACCCGCTTGGGGATCTAAAGGCACACGACACCAGCCTAACCTTCCTGTAAATGTAACCCTACTGCTCCACTCAAAATTACTCGAATACTGCTGAAGTAAATATAATAGTTTTTCTTTTCAAATGCCTCATTACCAACTAATTATGTTGATGTAGAGGGTAGGTTTTTTAACACCCCTCAAACTTGGTTATTTTACGTTTCAAGTCGCGTAGAAACCGAATGTGCCATCTGAAGTCCGCCTCCGCTGTCCAGCTTTACTAGCCTTCAACTCGATCGAAAAGTTCCGTTCTTTTGCGCTCAGGCTCTATTTGGTCGATTAGAGCCTTGTTTCTATTATTATTTCACATTTTAAATGAGAAAACTGAGTTTTAAGACACTACTTCTTCGCAGTATTGTTCTTAGTTTACCTGAACTCTCAGCTATTTTCTCGTGAACATTGCGTGAAATGCTGATTTCACTGATGATTTTGTCTGGTAAAATCCTGTTTCATTGTCATAGAGATAAATACTTTTTCATACTTGTTGATAGTTTGCCCAACGGAAAACCAAAAAACATGAGGTTCGTAACGACTAATGACCTATAAGTGCAACTAAACCGCGGTGTCCCACACTTGAGGCTTACTATCCATCCCCTGTTTACGAATTGAAAAATAAAAATGAGAAATTAGCCCGTATTTGTATTGAAACTAACATGAAATTCGAATTCAGGATTGAAAATCGGCGTTTCATATCCAAATGAAGAAGTCGATTAGTCAACCAGTTGACAAGACAGCTGGGGGAAAATATCGCGTTAACCCAACCACCGTTAACATCAAAATTAAGGCAACCGTTCTCCCGTTCCATTTGGGTTAGCATCTTAATTTGCTCCCTCAAGACTACGGTAACGGGTGACGTTAAGTTGAAGTCGTCAAAAACTCTCTAATTACAGATGCGCCGTGGTTTGTTCGAAACTCTCTTCTGCACAGAGACCTGCAAATACCTGAAGTCGCTGACGCTTGAGTGCTACATATTGGAAACTCCACTCAACCATGGTCACTCATTCGAACGATCTCATCTCAAATATCGCAAACGACACCCCCCCCCCCCCCCCCCCACCTCCAAGGCCGGACCGTCGACTGAAACACAAAAGGCCACCAGACTTACTGTGAAATCTACTTACCAAAGACACGATTTATACTTACCTACTCGTTACTTGATCATATTTTTTCCTAAACTTTTATTCTATTTATTACATTGTTAATCAATAATTTGTGCTAGACTTATGTTATTAGTCATGTACATGAATTGCTATAACTTTATTTCTCGTGTTCTTGTTTATTAGTGGGGGCTGTCAGTGGACAGTAGCCCACAACACGTTACGTAATGGGATAATCCCTATATTGTTACATATTTATGCACAACTACAATGTAAGAAATTATTACAATAAAGTTGACTAATTTAAAAATAAAAAAATCATCTAGGTAGGTACCTAGTTACTTTGCGACTTTATGTTCGTAGGGAGATAGCAACTAAAAACAATAGTTATATGGAATTACACATGTTTCAATCGATTAAGGGGAAGGGGCCGCCAGATAGACGTGTATTATTGAGTTTCTCTATGCTCTACCAAGGCAGCTTTCATTACCTTCTCCACAAGTAGGTAAGCAATAGATTACATTCGTATGTATTATACATTCCATTTACTGGGAGCTGGTTGCCTAGATACCTACTGGTTTATTTCAGGGATACCCAAGGTTTGAGAGATAACCTCCGTACTATTCACGCCTTATTACCAACAACGCAGGAGTAATCCCTGCCAACCGTTCAAGATACCCGGCCTAAGAATTTTGACACGACTCACAGTGGTCAAATTGAGAAAACCCTGGCCAAAACTCAAAAAACGAAACTGCGAGGATAAAAATATAAGTCAATTGAATGAGATCTCTACTATGAGGGGAAACCAAAGGCGAAGCTCAAATTAGCCGCCCGAGTTTCTTAGGTGTACAGCTACTGTTCAAACATGACTCCGTTCACCTCGCATTTATTTCATATTTTAACAACTGAAAGAGAGCGTTTTGTCAATTCGAGTCCAATGCTCTAGTGAAGAAGTATATGTCAAGTTTTAGGGATGGATACAATCACTAGAAGTAAGTGTTTAATATATTAAGACGCCTCCGTACTTACCGACTTGGAACCACTTCGAAACCTTAATCCAGATGATCATAATTGCGTAGGTATTTTAAAACTTTTAGCTTTTCTTCAAAATGAGTCTTCCATGACCAGTTGAAGCTCAATATTTGTATGACTGCCCTACTTGTATTGTTTGGTCTCCAAACAACCACTGTTCGTCTCGTCTGGTTTTGCCTTCCTTAGATTTAAATAATACTTATTAGGTTTTGGACAGATTTATTCTTAGGTTCCGATATCAATAGTTAATTGAAGTTCTGGTGGAGTCTCGGGAAAATCCGCAAACATAAGAACGTTTATCCTCGTCGAGCCTCAGCACCCCTCCATCCAATACCTGATACAAATCATTCATGTGCAACATAAAGGGCACCGGAGAAGCCGAGCATACCTGTCTTATTCCAACAGTCGTGTCAAAACTCTTAGGCCGGGTATTTAGAACAGGGGATTACCCCTGCGTTGTTGGTTATAAGGCGTAAATAGAACGTAAAAATCACTTAAACCCTGGGTAACTGCAGGGGTACCTCTGCTGATTGCCGAGGTAAGCTCTGTGATTGGCTAAAATCTAGGTTCACTTGAAAACAATTGATCGGCAGATTGAGTAATACTAGTGCAGGTGCGTACTACCAATAACACCGCGAGCGTTGCCACCCTCCCAATTGGATTTCTGGTCCGCCAATCACGAAATTTTATCTGGAAAAAGTAACACTGGTTGCTAATACCGGGGGCAGCTGTCCTAACCCTGCCTCGTGATCCAGTTCCGCTTGGTAGATACCCTCTGCCTCGAGTAAACCTCCCGGGGCTGCTGACCCTAGAGTTTCCTCTATTTCCAGATACCAGGCCTTACACAGTCCATCCCGTGTACATATTCTTGCTGTTGTTCCTGTTTGAATTGCTCGGACTGCATCACAAAATATAGTAAAGACTCCAAGAACCGACTACAAGAGTACAAGAACCGACAGCTTATAATGGTAACCCTTGAGTTGTTCTATCAGAACAGTTCCAGGTTCCAGTTTAACATATTGGATCAGGTTTTGTATTCGTCAATTTTAATTTGTGAACAACCCGTCAAAATTCTTTCGTACGCTTCTAATAATAAATTAAATGAAACAAATTAATTATATTTAATTGAATATAAGTAATCAAATTAATTCAATTTAATTTAATATAAATACATCAAATTAATTTAGTGTAAATCCATCACTGCTTTTATACTAGTTTTACTGTAGTCACAAAGAAGGTATGAACTTACGTTAACATAGAAAGAATGTTGCTCTCCCGAAAAATATCGACTTATACGACCAAAGCCCCATGAACAAGAAATACGAACTCGATTCTATTTCTATGGGTTCAATTGCCCGCCTAAAGTCTAACGTTACGTTCTTTACTACGCGAAGGGAAAAAATGTATACAAACATCTTTTTAGAAAAAAGTCGAAAAAAGATATGGGATTTTTTGTTGGATACAGGTAGAGGAGAGGTTGGTTAAGAGGGATTCACCCACGCATAACTTGACAAAGAACAGACACGTGTTTCAAATTACCTGCCTGGAAAATTGAGGGGAAGGATCGGCCTGAATGGCTTGCGCATAGCTAAAGAAGGTTCCAGAGATTTGTAACGCTCCTACGGCAGGTACTACCCTGAATTTTTTCTATTTTCGTAAAGTTGTTTCTGTGTTTTTACTCGATAAAAAAAAAAGGAATGTTTTTTCCCCCTTCATCTTGTAATCTGATGTCAGACATTAGATACGACGGGATACTTTTTCTGTAGGTAAGCTTTTGGGAGAACTATTGGATTTTTTATACGTAAGTTATCTCATAACTGTGGGTACATTGCTAAGATCTTCTCTTCAAAAGGTGTTCGACGTTGTTGGGAAGGTTGTGAGTTTCGTAGGCGCATGAACGATGGTTATACTACTCGTAGTTATAGCAAAGTAGGTAATGAGTCATTATTACTATTATTTTTCAAAATTACAAACAAAATATGAATGATTGGTGTTTTATTGCTAAACCAGACTTCATAAAACAACCCATTGAATCTAGAAGTTATCATGATTGCAGAATTTGTATCCTTTAGTGCACAATGAATGGGGGAGTAGTGCACTTGATTCTTAGTACCTACGTTAATATTAAAATGTAATAAATAGGTTCTACAACCTGTATGTTTAACTAAATTATACGACACAACATTTGAACATTAGCGTATTTTTCTCTGCATGCTTGATCAAAGAAGCAATCATAATTTAAATGAGAAACGCTACAGATCAATATACCAAGATTTATTATTTCTGTATTAACCCTTCTACGAAGATCACTGATCTATAATATAGTAGTTATTAAACGTTTTCTATGATTCATTATCTAAATGTAATTAAATAGTTGTAGGCATCTACCGAGCGGAAATTAATAAATTCATAATCATAATCTATGTACACAGACGTAGACACCTAGAAACTGAAATTTGATTAGATGAAATAAAGCGACAACCTACTTTTTACTGATCCATCAATAAAAAGCAAAAGTTATAATAACCTCAATTTCTCCCAATGAAATTATATAAGCAAATTCAATCGCCGCCGTTTATACGGAGATGTTCCGTCAGATCTCATTCACACCCATATTGGCGAACTTTTTTTCTTGCCAAAAAATTTAGCCTTTGGCAGGAGCGAACGGATAAACTTACAGCGATCCGGGTAGTTTCATTAGATTTTAAGGAATGTATTGAATATTAATTGATATCAATTAATAATATTAATATCCGAGCCACAACATTTTGCACAAACTACAAACTATGTGGGTGCCAAGCCATGTAGGTATTCACGGCAATGAGTGTGCTGATACCCTAGCAAGGAGAGCCATTGGTGATGACTCCATCGAAATGTTGCCTATGCGCATTGAGGATCAAATCTCCTACATGCAGCATTTAAAGCCAATTCCATCTGGCTGGAGCAATGGCAGGGCGAGGTCACTGGTCTGGGTGGAGTCCTTCAGGACCTTTGCCCGGTTGATCCTTTCGCATTCCACCTTCCAAGGAGGGACCGAATAGTGTTCAATTTCATAGACTTCAGGGTCCAGCATTCACCCAATCAGTGGATGGATGTTCTGTCAGGACCACACAAGGTCCAGTCCATGTTGGTGTACCTGACAGCCACTGAGCTTTACAACGAACTGTGATATTCTGATCTGTGATATATTTATTTATTTAAGTACATCTAGTCATACCTTTATTCAACTAAGATGTATAGTATTTATCATTATATATTTATCGATAATATTTATGTATTTGTAAGGATCATCTAGTCGTAGTTTAATTCTCATTACGGGGTATTTTTATCCGCTGTAGGGGTTGTAAAGCGGTCATCGCTGTAGATTTCGAGGCAGAGTGTGGCGACGTCTCGTTTTGCGGGTTATTATTATTATTATTTCTCCACCTCCGATCTGCCAGTGGAGTCCGTGATGGCAATCCGTTTAGTGACGGACAGTCTGCATGGCTCCCCTTGAAATCGTGCCCGTTGCAGTTTCCTTTTGACCCTTTTTCATTGCCGCTAATGACCCTTCCGGTTGAGACGCGGCTTAAATTTAAAAAAAAAAATTACTAGATACTAAAGAATGTATTGAATATTAATTAATATCAATTAATATTATTATGAATATTAATAATAATTAATATCAATGACGATAAAAAATAGATAAATTATTCTCATTTATAAATTTGTAGTCTCGTTCGAACTACCGAAGAAGTAACATCGCGAAAAACAAAACGTCGTCCCCGCGAGTGCTTCTCTCGCCGGCGCGGAATGGAGGTTGCATTAGCTGAACTTATTTCGGAAGCGCGAGCTCAAGCAAAGAGGCAAGAAGATTGTTTAAACAGCATTCCGGAACTCCTTGACTCGCCAGCCGCTCGGAGCTCAATAAGTGAGTCGTTCAAAATTATCAATAATTTATGCAGTATTTTGAATGATATCAATACACATAAAACAGACCAAATTACCCAGTTGGAAACAGAGATTGACTCTCTTAAAAGTAAAATTCTCAGTAAAGTTCCTCTGGTCCAGTTTTCTAAATCGGCTTTCCCCCCACAAAAGAGGAATATTATACAGACGAAGAAATTCTGGCCGGTGGCACAGGCGAATGGGATAATGTGGTCCAAAGAGGTCATAAAAGGAAGAAATCCGATTTACCTCCTCCTAGAAAAAATTCTTTAGTTAATAGAAAACAAAAAAAGAGCCCAAACCTCCTCCTGTTTATATCCAGAGGGTTTCGTTTGTCCTTTCCAGCCTTAAAAAATGGTAGAGGAAAAAACTACTAACGTGAGTTTTACCACTGTGTCAAATGATGTGATTAAAATTAATACTGTAGATTCAGATGGCTTTTGTGCTATTACTAAATGTTTTGGGGAACAAAAAATCCCGCACTATACCTATCAAAATAAACAGGGTAGGCCCATAAAAGTGATGATCAAGGGCATTCACAAATCTTGGTCAACCGAGGAGGTCCTCAATGATCTAAGAGCCCAATTCGGCTCAAATAGCGTTCTCCAAGTAAATAGAAAGCTGGAGTGGAAATAAAAAATTTCGCAGGATATGTGTCTTGTTGATTTTCAAAAAGATCTGGACCCCGACAAAATTTACAAAATAAAGCAGGTTCTCAAAGGGTGCGTAACAGTGCAGCCAATCAAATCAACAAAACATCCATCTCAGTGTAAAAGTTGTCAGGAGTTTAACCACGCTAGAAACTACTGAGAAGGTTATTTCACTGAGAATCGCTCCAAGACCAAAGAAACCCCAGCAAAATGTGCCAACTGTTCTGGAGACCACACTGCAAATTATCGTGGCTGTCCAGCAGCCGTTGAGGCTAGGCATAGGCATTTAAATCTAACTCAACAACAGAAGCAGAGGAAAGCCCAGTCAGCACCAGTGAAATCCACCAATACAAAGAAGATTATTCCAAAAACGCCGTTATTGTGCAATGAAAACCTAATTCAGGGCATTGCTGGTCATAACCAAAATTTGGAGTCATATTCGAAAGTTTTGCAGAATATGAAAGTGCTACTACAGCAGCCAACTAGGAGGCAATCGATTGATCCCATCAATAAGGAAATACAAACAAAAATAAATCAGATTTACGAAATGCTCACAAAACTAAGCCAGAGTGTAAGCAATCCGGATGAGCGTGTTGACAGGATCAAACCACTCGTCCAAAAAAATCAACATGAATAGGGATGCCAATGGATTCTTGTCACGGAAAAATGAGCTCCAATTAACCCTCGACTTTAATCGAGTCGACATTTGTCTTATTTCTGAGACGCATTTTACCAAAGAATCCTATCTCAAGCTCAAAGGTTACAAGTGCTACCATGACATTCATCCGAGCAACATTGCTCGTGGTGGCAGCGCAGTAATAATTAAAGAAAACCTAAACCATCACGAGCAGGTCAGAATAGAAACTGAAGCATTTCAGGTATGTGCTATTGAAATCAAGACTGCTTCTTTTATGATTACTGTAGCTAGCATATATTGCCCACCAAAATACAATACTGCATGAAGAATACAAGAATATCTTTGGTTAATTTGGGAACCAATTCATCCTTGGAGGGGACTTCAATGCAAAAAATACATTCTGGGGTTCAACTACTGTGAAAAGATGAAGACTTTTACAAGCAATCAATGATGAAAACTGCGAAGCATTCTCAACTGGGAAGCCGACATACTGGCCATCTGGGAAGCCGACATACTTGCCATCATACCCAAACAAAGTACCCGATCTGATTGACTTTTTCATAACTAAGAATATCTCAGCAAGTTACCTTCTAGTAGAAGAAAACTTCGATCTTGGTTCAGATCATTCACCAATCTTACTGACACTTAGTGATCGAATTGTTCAGAATCCCTTCAACCCTGTCCTAGCCAATCATAAGACTAATTGGGAGCACTTCAAGCACTATATCACGGAACTTACAAGTCATCGTGATACGGATTACTCTCATAGGTAGGCTACCAAATATCTCAAAAGGCCGATAATTCTGGCATCACCCATAAGAAATACAGGCGGGATTTGGGCAAGAAGCAATCAAGATAAAGCAACCACTTTTGCAGACCATCTAGCAAATATATTCACTCCAAATCCAGCAACGACAGATCAACCGCTGGTCGAGGATACAATTGAATACGATAAAGAGATTGATATTCCACCTGTCACCATTAAAGAAATAGTACACATAATTAATATCGAAATCAGCCCAAAAACGGCCCCAGGCTTCGATCTTATTACTGGCCAAATCCTTAAACATCTTCCACGTAAAGCCATTGCCAAACTAACTATGATTATCAATGCGGTTATAAGACTCCGATGCGTTCCTCAATTGTGGAAGATAGCTGAGGCCATCATGATTCCTAAACCAGGCAAGCCCCTCGAGGAACCAAGTTCGTACAGACCAATTTCACTTCTACCAGTTATATCAAAACTCTTCGAACAGCTAACACAAACGACTGGTACTCATAATTGAAGAATGCAAGCTGTTTCAAAGACATCAGGTTGGCTTTCGACAGAAACACTCAGCGATTGATCAAGTCCATCGAATAACACATGTAATCGAACAAACAATAGAGAAACAGAAAGTCTGCTCTGCCATCTTCCTTGACGTCGCTCAGGCATTTGACAAAGTTTGGCATGAGGGACTCAATTACAAGCTGTGCAAAACGCTTCCAACAAAGTATGCTGAGCTGCTTCAGTCATACCTCAGAATAAAGCAAGAAGATGCCTTCTCAGAGCTAAAACTGATCACTGAAGGTGTCCCACAAGTGAGCGTACTTGGTCCCCTCCTGCATGTCCTCTATGCTAGTGATCTCGCAGAAATTGAAATGAACACCACAGCCACTTTTGCGGACGACACGGTGGTCCTGGCAGTCGGAGATAAAAACATTTGAGTCCATCGCCAAGTTAAACCGGTCCCTATCCTGCATACAACAATGGACAGCGAAACGGAGAATCAGAATAAACGAAACTAAGTCGGTACATGTCGACTTGACTAATAAAAGAATTGACTACGTACCGGTTTATCTCAAGGGCAAAGTTATTCCTAATGCTAACGAAGCTAAATACCTCAGTATGGCGCTCGATGCCAAGCTCAGGTGGAGAGCCCATGTTAAGAAAAAGAAGGAAGAACTCCTACTCAAATTCAGAAAAATTTATTGGATAATGGGGAGACGGTCGAAGCTGTCTCCAGAACAAGCTTGCACTGTATAGCCAGCCCCTTAAACCTGTCTGGACCTATGGAGTCCTGCTGTGGGGTTGTACGGCTCAATCAAACCAAGACATCATCCAACGATTCCAGAATAATGTATTACGAAATATTGTCTACCCACCCTGGTACTTTCGGAATGAACGTCTCCATCACGAACTTCAGGTCGAGACAGTAAGAGAGGCTATAAAGCGACAAGCTGTGAGTCACCCCCATCGGCTAAGATATCACGTCAACGAGGAAGCTGTCCGTCTCCTTGACGCAAGTGATATCACAAGAACATTTTTTAAGCGTACCAAGCCACTTGATCTTGCCTACTTTTGAAGCAGTAAAGTGAAGCATTTGTCATAATAAGCAAAACTCAGTGATGTATCTTAATTTTGAATATTTATATATGTATTTTCAAAATAATATTGTTAATATTAAACAAAAAGTTTCAAAAAAAAAAAAAAGAATAAATTTTTCAACATCCTGTAGACAGCGATACGTTTTAGGTTCATTCCGAATTTTCGTCCGACATTACAAAAACGTCACGTTTATTTCTGCTTAAACGGAACCGTTCCTAGGGTAATGTATCTCCGTCAGTTTTCATCCGACAGAAGTGGTTCACCTGCCGTTGAAAATATCTCAATTACCTAATGCTAAAATCTTACGTTGCTTAAAACGGTCCAGAAATAAAATCTGCTCAGGTACAAGCAAATTGGTAAATAAATAAACTATAAAACTATCGTCGAGGTATATTAACTTGATTTGGTTGTAATCCGGCTTACTACTAATTTTAAATGCTTAGAGAAAAATAAAGGCAAATGTAACTGGGGCCTGAACTACTTGTAGGTTTCTACTGGTTCTCTTTGATTACCTACGTGACGAATGAGCTAAATTCTCTCCTGTTCACCCTCGAAATCGAAGTTTAATAGAAAGCCTCTATGGAACATCAAGAGGTGAATGAAATAAAGGGCTTCGTCCTGATGAGCTGAATGAGTGAAATTCTCTCCTATTCCCTGAAGGAAGCTGAAATTTGACTGTGCCATGAGGAAACATATTGTTGTGCTGGAAACACATGTGTGCGCGTCGAGAGGGACGCCGAAACCGACAAAAATGTTGTTGTCTAGTTTAAGTTGTGATTCCGTGCATTTCGTTAGAAAAATACAAGCTCATTTTTCATTTCATATTCCGTCGTATTTCGTCTAACACTGGTGTCAGAAGTGTTCTCGGATGGATAGAGAGGAGAATCGACATGGTGTGGGAGACAACAGGGTCGACGGACGAAGACTTCGTAATGGGCGTGTGATTCCACCCCCGCACCCGGAACAAGGAGCCGATCACTTCTTTGATGTAGAGAACGACGGCGGGGTGAACGACGGAGGAGAGAACGACGGCGGAGAGAACGACGACATGGGAGCAGGTATCACGGACCCCGCGGCGCCTAATTTTGATGCTCTTGTCCACCAGCTCGCGGCGCTCACTGAGGCCGTCGGACGGATGCAGCTAGATCATTATCAGTGGGAGCAAGCGTCAGGGACTGCCCACAACAACCGTGAGCGCGGAGAAGCAATCCGGTGCGCCCCTTATGATGGAACAACACCATGGGACGAATATGAAACCCAGTTTCGCACCATTTCACGAGCCAATGGATGGAGCCCAGGGGTGGCAGCCGCCCGATAAATGGGAGCCTTGCGAGGACCTGCACTTTCTGCTGTGTGCAATGTACCTGAAGGCCTGCGGACCTTGGCCACTATGGAAGACGCGTTGGGTCGGCGATTTGGAGCCCAGGGGCAGGCCCGATTGTACCTCGCACGCCTTCGCCAACGAGTTCAACGCCAGGGCGAGGATGTCTCAACCTTTGCAGGAGACGTGGAAGGACTGGCCCGACGAGCAGTGATAGGAGAGGATGCCAGGGAAGTGATTGCTGTAGAGCAGTTCATCAATGGGCTCCGCGACCCTCGGGTGAGGGAGCTTGTCATCAGTGCTGACCCAGCAACCCTGCGAGATGCAACAACTAGGGCACTAACGCTGGAAGCAGGACTGGGAATTGGAGTCGCTACACGAGCTGTCACTGCAGACTCTATGGAAGGAGCCGAAGAGTTGGTGCGCCGCATACTTCGTGAGGAGCTTGCTGCCAGAGACACGCACCAAAGCCTAGTAATTTGTTGGAAATGTGGGAAAGCAGGGCACATCAGAAGGAGTTGCCCGGGAAACGAGTAGGCACCAGCTCCCAGGGCCAGGTGCTGGTGCCATTGTCTGCCCTGTCAGATGCTGAAAGCTTTCAGTGTGTGTACCAGTTGAATAAACCCGCCATTATCATCCCTGGATCCCTCAATGGGCACGCCTGCCCCCTTGTTGTTGACACAGGTGCAACAATCACAATTGTCAACCCCCGGTTAGCAGGTGTCACAGTCACTGGGGCTCGGCCAGCCAAGGGGCACCTGCGCATGTTGTCAGGGGCAACAATTCCAATTCAAGGGAAGATGAAACTGCGCCTCCGGTTTGACAATTCTGATGAGAGGGAACATGATTGCGTGCTAGCTGAGATTGGAGAACCTTGTATCCTCGGGATGGACTTTTTGAGTGCCCATCAATGTGTAATCGATGCAGGATCAGGGATTCTCCAGTTGGGGCCACCAGCTCAGGAAAACAAAGTTGCGAGCGTTCAGGCAACTGAAGCTTTGCCACCTCAGCTGCTACCATTACGGGAGGCAGTTGCTGCCCGTGTCACACCTGCTCAATTGGTGACTTTTGACCAAATGCTCACAGCCAACCAGGATGTGTTCGCAGCTGATCCCAATGAGCTTGGAGTTTGCACTTTGGGAGAACATGACATCGAAGTCACAGGACCACCTATCAAGCAGCAGCCGCGGCGAGCCAGCCCTGAGCAGCAACGGGTCATCAACGAGCAGGTGCAGAAGATGCTGGCAGCAGGAGCAATCGAAGAGTCGAACAGTCCTTGGGCCAGCCCAGTGGTGCTTGTCAAGAAGAAGTCTGGTGACTGGAGATTCTGCGTGGACTATCGGCGACTGAATGACATCACCAGGAAGGACTCCCACCCCCTACCACGGATTGATGACACCCTCCTGCTCCTCAAGGGAAGCTGCTGGTTCACCACATTGGACCTTCAGAGTGGTTATTGGCAGATTCAGATGGCACCAAAGGCCCGGGCAATGACAGCATTCTGCACCCGTGATGGGCTCTGGCAGTTTAAGGTCATGCCATTTGGCCTCACAAATGCGCCTGCCACGTTTCAGCGCATAATGAGACAGCTCTTGAGGGATTTGATGAAGAGAGGGGTAGTCGAGGTATACCTTGATGACGTATTGGTCCATACTGAGACTTTCAAGGAGCACCTGGAAGTACTCAATGAGGTTTGTGGTCTGCTTCGCCAAGCAGGACTGAAGCTCAATGGGCGGAAGTGTGAGTTTCTCCAAAGAACTGCCACATATCTGGGCCACCTCATCACGCCAGAGGGAATCAAACCGGACCCAAAGAAACTGGAAGCAGTTCGAGACTGGCCGCAGCCAAAGACAGCACACGAGGTCCGCGCATTTACTGGGTTCTGCTCATACTACCGAATGTTTGTCCCTGAATTCGCCAAAATCATGAAGCCACTGTACCGAGTGCAGAGCAGCTCAGAGCCGCTGGAGTGGACTGTAGAATGTGGGAAGGCGTTTTCTCGTGCCAAGGAATTGCTGCAGCAACCACCCATCCTAGCATACCCCTGTGCAGACAAGGCTTTTATTATTGACGCTGACGCCAGTGGGGTTGCCATTGGGGCTGTGTTGTCCCAAGTGCAGGATGGCCGTGAACGCGTCATAGCATACTTCAGTCGCTGCCTGTCTAGGCCAGAGAGGAACTACTGTGTCACCAGGAAGGAACTGCTTAGTGTAAAGGAGGCAGTTGTGCACTTTGCCCCATATGGACTTGACAATGGACTCGATGTGACAGTGAGAACGGACCACGCATCACTACGGTGGCTGCAGAATTTCAAGATTGCTGATGGACAGTTGGCACGATGGCTGGAAATCCTCGCCCCATACCATCTAGTCGTCCAATACAGGAAGGGGGAGCAACATGGAAATGCAGATGGTTTGTCCCGTCGCCCATGTGCTGCTACACAATGTAGATATTGCCTACAGAGGGAGGAAATAGCTCAAGAAGCTGAACATGTTGAGGTCTACAGGGTTACTCCTGAAGCCAGCTATGATCCTGAGCAGTGGCGGGTGCGACAGCTAGAAGACCCTGTGTTGAAACAGGTAATTGGTTGGATGGAGGCAGGGATACGACCTGAGTGGGAAGCTGTGTCTGGTGGGGGGACTGAGGTCAAAGCCCTCTGGGCCATGTACGACTCCTTGGAGATGATGGAAGGCGTACTGCATCGGCGGTGGGAATCAGCGAATGGCCATTCTGTGCAACTACAGCTACTTGTTCCAAAGGCAGAGCGGGAGGCTGCATTGAAGACTGCGCATGGGTTGGCCCACCATGGGGAGAAGAGCACCCTGGCCAACCTGAGGCTTGTAGCATACTGGGTAGGCATCCACCGGGACGTGCGTGAGTGGTGCCGAGGATGTGACACATGCGGCCGCTGGGCTGGAGGACGGCGTCCAACACGAGCGCCACTGTGTCGGTATGCAGCAGGTTGCCCCTTTCAGCGGATTGGAGTAGATGTGTTGGGGCCCCTGCCAACCACAGATCGTGGGAATCGGTACATCTTGACCATCGTTGACTATTTCACCAAGTGGCCTGAAGCCATTCCCATCCCAGATCAGCAGGCAGAGACAATCGCACAGGCCTTTGTTGATCAGGTTGTGTCACGTTTTGGGGTCCCACGGGAACTACACACAGACCAAGGAAGAAATTTTGAGTCTGCCCTCTTCAAGAATGTGCTTGAGCAGCTAGGGGTGCGAAAGACCCGAACGACGCCCCTGCGCCCACAAAGCGACGGGCAAGCTGAACGGTTCCACCGCACCCTCAATGCATGGCTCGCCAAACTAATTGCAGATCACCAACGTGACTGGGACCAGAAGCTCCCCCTTGCACTGCTGGCGTACCGAGCCTCAGAACATGCTGCCACAGGGTACTCACCAGCGTACCTCATGTTTGGACGGGAGCTCACCTTGCCACTGGCCCTCCTCTTCGGACGACCACCACACGCACAAGAGGTCAGTGAGTACGGCGCTGAGCTGCAACGGCGCCTGGACACGGCACATCAGATCGCAAGGGACACTCTCAAAGGAAAAATGGAGGAGATGAAGCGGCGATACGACCGGGACTGCCACCACAGAAACTTCCAGACAGGGGATCTCGTTTGGCTCCATAATCCGCGCCGCACCAGGGGTAGGAACCCGAAGTTGATGTGTCCGTGGGAGGGTCCCTACACAGTAGTCAATCGAATCAACGATGTCGTGGTGCGTGTGCGGCGCAGGACAGGCTCGCCGAAGGTCGTCCATATTGACCGGCTCACGCCCTACGCGGGCGTTCCAGCCTCACCGGCGGATGGGTGAAGTGTTGTGCTGGAAACACATGTGTGCGCGTCGAGAGGGACGCCGAAACCGACAAAAATGTTGTTGTCTAGTTTAAGTTGTGATTCCGTGCATTTCGTTAGAAAAATACAAGCTCATTTTTCATTTCATATTCCGTCGTATTTCGTCTAACAATATCAACTGAGTGAGAAAAATTATTTCATGTTCCCCTTAGAAAGTTGAAATTTGATATGAAGCAAACATTAAGAGACAAATGAAATTACGAGCTCCATCCTGATCAGTTGAATGAGCTACATTTTCTCCTGTTCATCTTAGAGAATGTGCCGTTGACGGTGCCATAAGACATATCCATGTCACAATTGTTTTTGTTAATATTTGAGCCTTTCAATTTTACCATTTAGGCTAATTCGAAAGTCATACCGAGGATTCAGGACCAACTAGACCCCACAAGTGATTCGCGACCAAAGTTACATTACATTTTGAGGGGCTAAACATTTGTTGGTTTATTATTTTTATTAAAACATTTGTAAGCCCCCTAAAAATTTGTTGGTTTACATTTCAAGATGCGTAAAATCCAAAAATCAAATTTAAAAAAAAAATGTCCGTCTCCCGTCCGCAATCCAGAACTTTTTTCCGAAACTACTCGACCAAAGTTCATGAAATTTGGTTATAAATCACATTTAAAGTCTAGTTGATCCTAGAGGCTCTGCATCAATTTTCATCAACCCTAAACAGTGTATTTAAGGGCTGAAATATTCCAAAATTGCGATCTCGAATTACTTTGAAGGTTACAGTAATAATTTTTTGGTTGTCATTGATATACATACCAAAGAATTGAATAAAACCATCCTGATCAACCACTTTGGGGGCTGAACAGTGGTCATCACTGTGCCCCTCATTTTTCCCCCCTCTGAGTTCCCGGTGGAGTCCATGATGGCGCTCCTTCTCGGTCAAGGATGTCACATGGCTCCCCTTAGAATCGTGCCGTCCCTTTGGACACGTTGTTAAATGCCGCCAATGACCCTTCTGGTTGAGGTGCAGCTTAAAAAAAAAAATTATATATATATATATATATATATATATATATATATATATATATATATATATATATATATATATATATATATATAAAAAAACCATCCTGAACTGTTTACGTTAATCCGTTCACTCTCCCTAAGGAAGGGATTGCAAATCCGTAGGTTATCTTGGAAAAAATACCCTCGATTCGCGAGAACTTAGAATTATCATGCACTGGTAATGAGTAGTGACATACTTGAATTTTAGCCAATCATTCGCTAAATTATATTAATTACCGCTAGTGAGTTAAGTGTTTGTAAGATCGAAACACATAAAACTTGCACTGTGTCTGTAAAAAAAAAAGTAAAGAAAAATTATCAACTGATTGCTGATGCAATTCCAATGGAATTCTGACTATGCGAAATCGAGTTTATCAACTACTGTCCGTACCGATGGACTAGTGAAGAAAGGGGTGGTTTTATTTCATCTCATAAATTTTTAGTTGGTAGGTACCGACCTACTTGAATGTCGTTATATTTAGATCAGGAAGACTAGCAAAGTTTAGACGTATTAATTAATTGCATCAATTTTTCCATCTTTCGGTACCTATATCCACGTAGGCTTATGGAAGATAACCTACGGATCTGCAATTTGAAATGGAGCTCCTTTGTTATATCTAGAATTTAATATCAGTGAACTGCACATAGGCTCGCTGATCAGCGTAGAGACCATTGAGCCTAATTTGTTTTTTTATCGACTTATGGTTGTGAAACCTTAAATTGAGCAACGTTTGGACATCTAGGATACAATAAAAAATAAAATGAATAACTCTGATCAGCTTCGGTACCTCTGAAGGTGATTTCTGATCTAATCGACTTACGAAGTTGAAATTTAGATGGAGTCCTTTGGAACACACCGAAAACGATTACGAGGTATGGAGGCGTACTGGTCAACTGAGGAGCCTCTGGAGCTAATTTCTTTCATTTTCGATCTACCGTTTTTTCTAAATTTTCCAAAATTTATTAAAACGCGTAAAATTGTGGAAGGTTTAAAACCTTTTAGGAGTCGCAAAGCGTCAAGTTTTGATGGCTAATAATTTATTATAAACGAATGATTTACGAAGAAGGCTATCTAATACAGAAAAATAATAAATCTTTATGTAATATTTTTTCTTGCTAAGTTAAAAAGGTTCATTATTAGAAATAATAAAGCAAACTACTTCTAATAATTATTACACAATAATTTATGTATATTTTGTGTAGATAAAGCAATATCAGGCGGTTTTCCCTGTTCCACTATTTCCTTAACAAGGCAGCAGCCTATCTACCTGTTCGATTAGCTCAATAATGAACTTTTCATTCACACTCATGATTCCATTTTACCCAAAATAATCCAGGCCTTCAATCTTAACAGGGAGTTTAAACGAGAAAATTTAAAAAGGCTTTCCGCGAATCAGCTGAGGTTCAGGTTATCCCAGCTTCTAAAAATTGTTTTGTACCTAATTCGTGGGACGTGAATTGATGTTAACCGATTCATTGGATTAGTTACCCGAAAGAAAGATGCACACGCTTTCCAAAAAATTTACTTTATCTACAAACAGACTTTATATATAAAATTCATAATGATAAACAGACAAACATGAATCTAAATTTTCTCATAGAGCTCTCTGAAACTTTAATCCTAGTGTTATTGTTGATTTCGAGTGACAAATATTTTTTCCTAAACAATGATTATATGACTTATGCCATCGTGACTGATCACTTGAGCAATATACCACCTAAATTTTCAATTGTCATTTTTTTAAACTCTCAGTTACCTAGTGTAAGGCTGTTATTCGTGATGGGGTGTAGGAAAACTGCATAGCGATCGGTTGATTACACGCAGTTTGTTGGCGTGTTCTCAACTAAAAGTCCCTCTTCTGCCTCACATAAACACACACTTGTCGTTTCCTTTCTAACTACCTATAGGACGTACACCATTAGTGGAAGACACACTGAGCAGGAAGAACTGAACGGTAATCCGTTACAACAGTTTTCATGTTCTGAAGAGACACCAGTAACGTGGCATGCGAAGAAAGTTGAGGTAGTACCCACCCACCGAGGGACTTGTGTCGTTCTGTCACTTTGAAAACAACCATGTACCTACGTCTAGAAGCGAGAAAGTCAGGCAAGTCTATGTGACAGACTACAGCTCAAGAACGGTTGCCCTGAGTGAGAAAACTGCAGTTTCTTGACACGATAAATTTAGCAGTAACAATATTATGCTAATAATAATCACAATTCATTCACATAGTAAGATAGATTTTAGCAAATTGGTTCAAGAATATTTACAGATCTAATATCTCCGAATTTCAAAAAAATAAGGTTTCTGAAAAATTTGCACTACAGCAATCTGTTTTGGAAAATTTGGAAAAGTGTTCTCATATGCAGGGGGTTACATTTAACGATGTCCAAAAAAGCATAAGTAATCTGAAGGAATTTCCCTTCCCCCTTATTTACTCCCTCCACCGACAGTAAATTGCCATCATGAAACATGAAACTCCGGACATATTTTCCAAAACTTGACCAAATTCATAATTGAATTTAAAAAAACGATAATCTGACGAGATTAGTTAAAATATCCTCTCCATTCACCATTCCATAATGAAATTTGAAACTTCTGAGATACGTACTAAAACTAGACCGAATTTATAGTTGGACAAAAAAAAATAATCACGAAAATGGGACTAGAATAGTTACATTATGAGTTATCAGAATTACACCTTCCACTTACCCCTTCCCATGATGAAATTCGAAACTCCTGACATACGCAACAAGACTATGTCGAATTCGTAATGGAGCAAAATAAGAATCACAAAAGTAGGTGATCACAAGCTTGGGCAGCGCTTGAAAGAATCTGTAATTATCCCCCCCCCCCCCCCCCTCGACAGCAAATCCGGAATTCCAAAGGTTTGTAGCACAACTCGACTAAAATTGGAATCGAACAAAATATTATTCACGAAAATTGGTTTAGAATTGTAGCCTGGGTGACGTCAACAAAGTTTGTGAAAAATACCACGTGTTTCCGACATTACTTCCTCCATTTCCCCTCTCCCATCATCAAATTCAAAATTTCCGAGATTGGTTGCACAACTGGACTAAAATTGGGATTGGCAGCGTTTGTCTCACACTCACACACACACACACGTACCAACACCTCTTTTTATACCACTCTATCGAGGAGGCACACCGAATTGAAAAATGAATTAATAAATAAAAAAGTTGGGCTTACCCGATGCCGGCTGTAGTAATGAAGGAAGTTGCAGGGGAAAAAGAAGGAGAAGGAAGACAGGGATGGTAGGAACTACCCCTATAAAATGACCACTAGTTGGACGCGGGTGGTGATACCACGGAGCACTCCTGCTGAGATGCCAAACTCGAGTAACTCTTGGAGCTAGGGCCCTTGAAGCTTCGAGAAAAATCAAAAAAATTCCAGTCATGCAGCACAATCATACGAGCCAATTTTCGTAAAATATTTTAAATTACTAATTTCATCGCAAATTAATAATTTATAATTTTATCTTATACTAATTTTATCGCAAATTTAGTTCATTAATAATAAACTAAAACTCAATTCTTCATTTTGAAATTGCTCTCCGGAAGAACTGAATTTTGACTGGAAAATCGAAGGTCTTTGCTCTGGGAATTCGGTACATAGACACACCGCTGGAATCGACTACAACACTGGTGAGATTATCTTTCTCTTTGGTGATATTTCATAAGTAGATTTCTCGAAAGTAGTAATAATTTCAAAATTTGCAATTTTCGAGTTTCCAGGGAGCGTAGCAACTCTCTTAGCAGCAATAGTGCCAGCAGCAATGATATCATTGACCCAAATGCGATGATAGCCAAGAATAAATCTGTACTACGAAGACAGATGAGAAACCAAAATCCTTTTCGTTGTTATCGATGTGAAGAGCTAGGACACAAGCGGTCTGAGAGTCCAGTGAAAGGTTCAAAAACCAGCTACAAGTATCATTATCATGAAAATTCAATTTTCTGCCGCAATGAAGGCTTAATTTTCTGAAGGTTTGGACTGGTGCCTCGATAGTGACTGCAGTTGTCTTTTGTGCAATGATCGGATTAGATTTTCTGGGTTAATGTCTACTAATGGCTTGCCGCTGAAGTTAGCTAGTTCTGCTACCACCGAAATTGAGGCCCAAGGCCAAGTTCGACTGACATCGATGTAGGGGAATACAACCACTCATATCGAGTTAATCGACACCCTACATATACCTGATCTACGAGCAGGACTATTACTCGTTGCGAAAATGACGGAGAATGGTTTCGAAATCTTATTTTCTAAAGATGAAAGAAGACAGAAAACGAAAATGAAAGAACAGAATTGTTTGTACGAGTATTTCGTTGAAGAGACTGAAGTAGCAAATTCAACTGAATCTCACAAAAATATCCAGATTATTAAGCGGCACAAGAGATATGGGCATTTGAATGAAGCTGATCTGATGAAAATGTTGAAAACTTATTCGGCGACGGGAATGAATTTTATTGAGGGACTGTATTTTATTGAGGGACATTTTGCAAATGACTTTTGTCCACCTAAATTTTTAGGTAGTAGCCGTGTGGCTACTACCTACTCGAAACCTGTATGTATATCGTCAACACGATTCAGAACCCCACTAGTTTATTCGTGAGCAACCAATCACTTCCTGAAAAATTATTGGTTTTTACTTACTTGTTAACTCTAAATATTAACAATTAATATTCGTGTAATATTTGCGTCTTTTCCTCCTATTTGAGAGTAAATAGGTCCAATAATTTAGAAATTCGTGGTTAATTATATTCAATAATGAAGCTTTGAAACTGAAGAGGAAAAAAGTCTTCTCCTGCTCAAAATTTGTTTTAAGTTTTAACTTCCAGTGTGATGGAAGTAGTTCCAGCTAGCCCTGGTAAGCAAACTTATAAATCATGTAGCACGATGGAGTAGTTTGCTTAGAATATTCTTACTAGCACTTTTGGGTGCTCTGTTTAAAATAAATTAGAAGTAGACGGATATCAAATATTACTATAGCGAAATCACTTCAGGCCTGCGAAATGGTTATAAATAATTCCATTACATCTTCTGATTAATTGTCACTCTTCTTAATTAACTTAAATTTAAATTCTCGTAGAATGAAGCTACGATGAATTGAGTCAAGTAGAATGTTTCACATATCAGTAGTATCTAAGTCGAGAGTTTCTTACCTAATAAGAGTTTGGTGAAGTTGTAAGACGGAGAACCGTAAAGTTCACTCTACCACAGACCGTCTCAAGGACTACTTCATGTCATCACCGATACCTGAAGTGATACGAAAGTTGGCAGATTTACGTTCTTCCTAAACCCATTTCCCGTGGATATCAGCTTTTAATGGTTGTGGACATTGTCGTGGTTTTTCTCAGTGTCTCTCAGCAAAACAAACGTCTAAAAAAGATAAATCAGCGTTTCAAGAACCAGATAGAGAGATAATTTGACGAGGTTACCATCTCACGATCTCTACTGTTTCTTGGATGCTTAGGCTTGGATCATGTTTCAGTCTCATTTAAAGTGCTGCTTTCAGGAGTAGAGAGCTGAAGGTGCCTTTCTGCACAACACTCGCAAAAGGTAGAAATAAGGTATAGGATACAAAAAAAGGAGAAAATTAAAGAATTTATTCCTCAGCTGATACTACTTAGGAGTAACATGAAACATAAAGACATCAATATGCTTAACTGAAGATGGTAGGAATCCAACGTGACGGTGGGTCATTTCCCCAGAAAAAAGGCCAAATGTACCGATAGGGGATTTTAAACCGAACGTGAAATTGCCAATGAATTATACTGCATCGATTCACATTTTTAAAAGGTTCCAAATTTATCCTACATCAAAACCTCCGCTATCAGTTTCGTCGATAAGATTCGACACCACATAAAACTTAGTCGTATATATTCATACATTACCTATCTATAAATCGTGTTTAAATAGGGATTTGTTTTGAAGATAATTATGCCACAAGATATTGTAAAGCTAAGCCCCAAGCTTAGCAAGTGTTTTTAAACCTACGAGTATTGACCATTTAATTAATTAATTTTCCAGAGATGGAAAAGAGAACTTATTTAAACTCCTAAACTTGCATACTTTTGTTTTCCAAGTAAGTATTTTCATTAAAACGTAACGCATTGCTTTTGTAGCATGGTTAACACAGTTAACCATTTTAACCACAGTTGACCACCATTTTAATTTTACTAAGGTATGTTTCTATGTTGAAAAACATGGATTTTTCTATGAAATCAAGGATTTTTGTGAAAAATTACTCCTTAGAAAATCGAGTTTGGGGCCGGTTCCTACGATTTTTTTCACGCTGAATCGAATAGTAACTCTCCCAGATCTCCCCAACTCTGTTATAGCCGAGTTTTACACTCTCAGTATCTGGTTTTACCGAGCTACTGAGCATAATAAATAAACTAAAAATTTGTGATAAAATGTATTATGCAATTTACTATGTATAAAACAGTAATATTATAATAATCTTAAAATAATTTCATGATAATCTATAATCCTGTAGTTTACCTAAATTAACCAGAGGGTGAATTTCAACTATCCAACGTATTGTAAGAAGTAGCATCAACCCTCGAACGAGTACCTTCCCCCCTTTTTTCAAGTGTTTTTATATCCATTTTTCACATAATCGATTGAATGGTAATTAAAATGCTATTATCAAAGTGCGAGAACATCCCCGATTTTATTTGGTTTATTTTAAAATCCGAAGTTTAAAATTCGTCAATCCGGGGAAATGACCTTAGTTGATGAAGTATACAGTTATTATATGTACGGAGACACACAAAATGTACTTATCTAAAGTCTGTAGTAACGAGTATTCGATAGCTTGAAACAAAAATAACTATTAAACAGTATTGTAAATATCATCAATAAGTAGATAGATACGCTTCTACAATACGTATCCACATTTATAAATTTTTTTTCTTGAGCCACATTCCGCATCAGTCAACCCAAAATGCCATCGAAGATTAGAAACTAAGCAAATTACCAAATTACGATTACCTAGCGATTTCGTAGATAGATACTCTATGTATACAAGAATCACATAGATAATCCTTATAGCGCTTCAACATATTTATATCATACAACTTATATACAACGTAAAATATCGAAGTACATCTGTAAGCACGACACATAATATCAGGGATAATGAAAATAGATAACTTTCGTTTCAATCAGTATTAAAAAAATAAATAGATGATCGAATCATGTTTTTACAGGTGAAAATACGAACGAAAGAAACCATTCACATAAGCATAAATTCAACATGCATACATCAATAACACAATCGTAAATTCATCAAGAGAGAGCAGTAAAATACATAGCTAATAATTTAAGTTTTCAATAGCTAGTTGTAACAATTACAAATTATTACTTTCAGGGAAGAATTAAAATTCAAAAGAATCAAAACTAGGCGTTTCAAGAAAAAAAAACGTTGAAATAAAATATCTATGAAAATTATAATTTGATAGTAAAAAATCACAGTGAGTTTCTTCTAGTAGACACCTCGTCAAGCGACTCTTCGAACTTAATTCACTGGTTATATGTAGATTGTACTCGTGTAAGGAATATCTGTGTAACTCACGGCAAATGTTTACATTGTTCAGTCAAGTTCAGTCAACAATAAAGTGAATCATTCCTCCTTCAAACAACAATGGTCGCATTAATTTTATGAAGAAAGATTAACCATTCTAATATGCTTTGGTGCATTATTGTCTCTAATTAACTAATTATTTTGTAAAACTCAAGTATTAAACAACTATTATTGATTGAGTAAATTTTTGTATAAACAAAATTATGAGCGAAATGCTTTTTTTATAAGACAAATACATCGGTTCATTTATTGAAAGGAGTTTATACTGCCAATCATTTTCACAGGATGTATACAAATCAATCCTGATGGTATTCCTTGAGCGTTGCGCTTTTTACTGAGTCTTTAAATTTTGGCTTTTCTACTATTTGTACAATAATTATTTTAACCAATTTTTATCCATGCAATACATATTTCACATAAACGTTGTCCAGTTTAATAAAATCTTTCAAAAGTTTCATGGTGGATATCATTTTAGCTGAATCCAATTTTGAGGTTTCACTGCAGATTTCCGTCCCATGGCTTCTTGGTATTAAATAAATTGGGAATTCGTATTTAAATCCTTTTGAAAAGGAAGAGAGGATCGGATTGTTCTATACATCATGACTGCAGATAATGTTTAATGTCTTCAGAATATTTTTGGCACGGAGAAAAAGTCTGCTTCCAGATTGGAAGGAAAACACATTAAAATATAATAGAGAAAAGGCTTGTTCAATTTTGCTAGGAGGATGAATTTCATTCATCCGTATTATCTATATATTACTGCAAAGGTAAAACGTTTCTTAATCGGTCTGGTGTCTATGTACTTAGACTCAGATTGTAAAAATTGATTATGCAAATACTAAGGGCACCTAGTCAGTCATTAATACTACTCAGGTTTTATCCACACTCTACAGTACGCAGTTTAATAAAATAATTATCTATGAAACTGTACGCATGTTTTGTACCTCACCTCCTATAATACATTTCACAAAGTACTCGTACGTAATATATTATATTCGCAAAGTAATGACAGTGCGTAACGTTCCTATATATACTTTAAATATATAATATCAAGTATCTGTCTCAACTCGTAATATAAGCTTCGTTCTCGGTGCGCGTTCTGACAGTTCTTGAACTCATCAGATTTGGGACAGAAAATCCCGGGGCGTTCCGGAACTGAGGAACTGCGTTCAGTTCCCGTGAATATATTACTTATTATGCCCGTGAATATTACTCAACTATTACCCCACGGCAATATTTTAAAAGAAAATAGTAAAAAACCACGATGACTGAGGAGTATACTCGAAAAAATTTGAGTATCGTGGATGTAGACGAGATCCAACTATAATTTCAACCTCGTCCTCATCATTTACAAATCAAACACCATCATCGAAACTAGGTATCGCTTTCCGAACTTGACGATCTAATTGACATTTCGATCATATAGGTAATAGGTACTTATACAAACGTATAGAGACTAAAATATGATCAAGTTTGATTTCAATGAAGAAGAAGAGAGTTGTTTACTCCACAAGTTCCGAAAAATTTTTAAATGCGCATGCGTCAACTACATCCTTGCGTTCAAGTTCTGACAGTTCCAAAAAAAAAAAAAAAAAAAAAAACGGGGACTGTCAGAACCGTTCGGAACTGGGTTCGCAAAACACTGCGAACGCCGAACTCGGCGTTCTTGGCGTTCCGGAACTGGACGTTCTGACACTGTGAACGACAAAACTCGATTGCGCTTGCCCAGAACCGTTCCTAACTCGCAGAACGCACAGTGAAAACGAAGCTATAGGTTTGATGTGTCTGAGTTGACATAATGTTAAGATGGTATATTTATTTCAAAATATTCCTTCCTTATGTAGATCTAATTCTGATGTAAATGGGAGGACCAAAATTTAGGTACCTCATCCCATAGATACTATGGAAGGATTTAACGACTTTAACTTCAATAATTTTAAACCATTTCGTGGAAGTTTTCTCACCGGCCGTTGGTTGTGCTGCTCGCTGTCTCGCTGGTATCAGAAGCGATCCGTCCGTGATGCCTCCTCCGGACAGCTTTGCCCCCGGGCCCAACGCTAACGCCCCCGACAGCCCCCGCCGGCTCATCCTCTTCCTCTTCTTCAACTATGGAACTGTTTTGAATCCATGCTCGGATCCTGTCTTTTTTGTTGCGTCTGTCTACTGTGGTTTCGATACCATACGATGCCAAAGTGCTGAGGAGGTTGTTTTTATCTTCGAGACTGCTGTGGAAACTGTACATCGAAGGGCAGAGGGTTTCGTCTTCACGCTCTTCCTCTGAAATTAATTTCAATAATAGTTCAGACGTATGTAAGAATTTATGACATAGATTGTGGACAACAGCTAACCTACGCTAAAAGTTAAGCACTTATATTTTGTACCTATGTTGACATGGATATGTCTAATGCGTGGATGACCTGTGAAAATGTAACACAAAACTAGTTGTCTCCTAGTTGTTAGGTACCTAAACCTATTTCTTCAGCTGTTTCGAGAAGGGAAGATTGTTATAATTTATTGAGGGAGAAGCTTTATTACCGGAGACAGCTCACCCGTTCGTTATGTTCTCACTATAATAGTCACGTCCTCTCTGTATTGCAACACAGTGTACTAGAGTAGATTAAGTCAACTATCATGAGTATTCGAACAAAACGCTTGCATACGAGTCTGCAACACATTGGGACATTTTATGTCTTTAGTTGCAGACTCGTATGTGTTGTAGACTCGTATGCAAGCTCTAAGAGCCACTCAGCTGATCCGGACCCTGGGCATCGTCAAGTAAATATTCTAAAGAGGCTACCTACGAAATTACAGCTTCCTAGGGTGAAAAACATAGAAATTAGCTTTAATAGCAACTCATTTGATCCGGACCCAGGGCATCGTCTAGTAAATGTCCTAAAGAGGCTACATACGAAATCACAGCTTCCTAGAGTGTAAAGCACAGAAATTAGCTTTAAGAGCCACTCATCTGATTAGGACCCTGGGCATCGTCAAGTAAATGTCCTAAAGAGGCTACATAAGAAATTACAGCTTCCTAGATTGTAAAGCATAGAAATTAGCTTGAAGAGCCACTCAGCTGGTCCGGACCCTAGGCATCGTCAAGTAAATGTCCTAAAGAGGCCACATATGAAATTACAGCTTCCTAGAGTGTAAAGTATAGAAATTACATATTAAAATGATTTAACCACCGCTTCACAAGTCAAACCGTTCTCGGAATATTCGGATCACCTGCTATGAATCATATCATCGAAACACCAGCTCAATGAATAATCATCAGAAATTAACAAGCGGTTGCAATCATGTTCACAATATCAATTACCTATTGAGAATGATCACCTGTGTGTAAGCAATTATTTATATAACCATACTCATAACTCAGTTTGTCGGCCACGCACTTAGCAGTAGTTAACATTATATGGTTGGATAAATCGAGAGCTTTCGAACGAATGGTCAACGAATTTTTTTTTTTTTTTTTTTTTTTTTTTTTCTCGTGATTTATTTATTGCAACTGAAACATAGTACATTTCATCTAGCAATATTTCATTTCATGTTAAGCTCACTAAGGGGGGAGGTTTACAGCAAAACCTGGCCCATACTTGTATCAAGTACAGTTAAAAAACACTGGATTACACTTGCACTACTTGCACAGCACAATTAGGTCCAGAGGTTTATTTCTCTTGAGTCGCCGAAGTTCTCCTTCGTTGTTTAAAACGATGAGCATCTCCAGGTTCTCGTGTTTGTGGAGGCGATGTTCGTGCTTCCTTGCATATTTGGCGATAATTTCGGTGACCGTTTCTACCCTCAAATCTCGATGAATATCATCATTCCTCATGAACCAGGGGGCCTGAACTATACTTCTCAGTACCTATTATATTTTGTCGGGTTTGGATTGTTTTAATATTTGATTTTTTCGCACAACCCCAGAGCTGAATCCCATAGGTCCAGATAGGGCGCAGTATCTGTTTATATATGAGTAATTTATTGTGTAGTGAGAGATGGGAGTTCCTTCCCATCAACCAGTACATCTTTCTGAACTTGATTTTTAGTTCCTGATTCTTTTTTTCAATGTGATATTTCCAGTTAAGTTTGGAGTCAAGGTGCATCCCTAAGTATTTTACAGTGTCAGAGTATGGAATTTTATTGGAATTGATCTCAACTTCTGGGGCTATGATTTTTCTATTAGTAAAGTTGATATGCACTGACTTTGATTCATTTAGTTTCATTCTCCACATCTTGGTCCAATTGACAACCTTGTTAGTGGACGTCTGTAGATTGCGAGTTGCAGTTTCAGCGTCATCTCCAACAGAGAGGATGGCAGTATCATCTGCAAAAGTAGCTACAGTTGTATTTTCCTGTTGTGGAAGATCTCGTGTGTACAGCAGGTAAAGTACTGGGCCCAGGACACTGCCTTGCGGTACCCCTGCTTTTATAGGCTTCAAGGCAGAGTACTGGTCACCCTGCTTTACCCTGAAGTGTCTGTTCGCTAGGTAGGATTTTAGGAGTAAGTAAAACTGTTTTGGGAGATCCCTGTGCAGTTTATACTCAAGTCCCTTGTCATTTTCGTGAGTAATTTTCGTCACTCAATTTTCGTAACGTTTTTGTAGTTTATGTGCCATAGCAAATAAATGAAATGTCAATAGAAAAAAAGTTATTGTTTGTTACTGATGATGGCCTAACCGTCGAAATCTATTGAGCATTGTAACTCTTCATTTTTCGTGGAAACGGACAACATTTTTTCACTAACTTCCATTTTTAGTTTTAGTTCGTAACACAGAAAGAATGCCAAGTTTCTATTTCAGTCGATTTTCACGTACAACCAACCCGTAGGTAGGGGGAAGGGGGGGTTGGTAGGGAAATGTAACTTCCGCAATTTTCATCGCACAGAAATCGTTCGCCACTCGGTGGAAACCTCTAGATTTATGTGAAAAATGTACACATCTCAAACTACCGATTTCCCCCTCTCCCCCCTCCTTACGCATCTAGCTAAATTCCTAAACTAATTTGATCGGACTAAAACCAAAATTTTCGTTTGGCAGAAACATGAATGCATAGGTTTCTATAAACGATTTCCAACACGATCGAATGACGCTGTTAAAACTAGGAAATAGATACGTGAAACTAGCGCTCCTTGTCTCGGGTGAGACATTTGATTCTTTTCATTTCTTACTCAGTTTTATTGACATTTTCATGTCTTTCATATGGCACATAACAAAAAATCGTCACGAAAAAAATTGTCCCAAGTGGCCACAACGATGATTATGACCATCAGAAATGACGTTGACCATTCATAGGTAAACACATAAAAATGTCCCAATGCGTTGCAGACTCGTATGCAAGCGTTTTCGATTTGCCAAAGAAGTGTTACATTTTATGCAGTTTACTGAAGTTACTGAATACTGTGATCTTCTACTTAAATTCAACATTTATGATTTCTGTACAGGTAGATAATATTGTCCAATATTAACGTAGAACTTTGCTTGAATTAGAGAATGAATTTTCTATTTCTATTGATTTTCACGTAGGTACAACCAATGCGTTACTAGCGAAGTGTAAATCCCTTGGCTTTCATAGCAGGAAAATCGTTCGCCACTTTTTGGAATGCTCTCATTTTATCACAACATCTCATGATTCCTAAGCCATTGTAGTGTCAAGGAAACCTGATTAGTTACGTTAAGTTATAAACTAATATTGCTGAGTAACCATAATGAACTAATAATGTAAAAAGTAGGCACTAGGTACATGGTTGGTATAATATTGAGTAGTAGGTACTTGTAAGCAGTAGGTACTAGACGATGGGTAGACCTCTGATCAGCTGATGGGCTCCTAAAGCTGATATGATTTATATCGTATTTAATCTCTGAAGCTGAAATTAAGAGACGGTTGAAATGATTGGAAACCACGATTTTCATCCGATTTGGTAGACGGTCCCCTATCATTTTCATCGTTCTTGACTCAATACCTTACTCTGCGCATGTGCAAACGTGAATTCTACCAAACATCATTTTCTCACGCCCTAGTCGTCCGATCTTGCTCAAATTCGGATGATAGTTGGGGGATGACAATTTGATCATCTTATATCAATTTCAACATGATTGTACCATTAATAGCTACTGCGCATGCGCCAATATGAAATCCTTGTAACAAGCTTATTGTCTACAGTTTTCATCCGATTTGGATAAAATTTTCAGGGACTGTGGGGGGGGCTAAGGGGTAGACGGTCCCCTATCAGTTTCATTGTTGCCAAATCAATACTTCACTCTGCGTATGCGCAAACGTAAATTCCATTATGCTCCATTTTTCCACGCCCTAGTCGTCCGATCTCGCTCAAATTTGGATGATAGTTGAGGGGTGACGATTTGATCATCCCATGTCAATTTCGACATGATTGTATCATTAATAGCTACTGCGCATGCGCCAATATGAAACCCTTGTAACAAGCTTATTGTCCACAGTTTTCATCCGATTTAAATGGAATTTTCAGGGAATGTACGGGCTAGGGGGTAGATGATCACCTGTGAGTTTCGTCAAATCAATATTTCACTCAGCGCATGCGCAAACGTAAAATCCCTCAAGCATAATTTTTTCAAGCCCCCTTCGTCCTATCTCGCTCAAATTTGGAGGATAGGTGGCAGTTTATGTGAGCATTCCCATATCAATTTCAACATGCTTCTATCATCATGATCATTTAAAACTTTTCAATGAGCTATACATTTATAATAGGTAAACGAGGAAGCTATGTGCCACACCCAACTTGGCAGACGTTTTTGAATTGAAACGATAATTACAATTAAGAAATAATACTAAGAAAAAATACCATTATTAAAAATATTATTAAAACTTATATCTCTACCCGATGAGTGTTTAAAGGGTAGAGTTTTTATTGGAAGTAGATATGCCTATTTTTCAATTTAGCCCATGCTTGTACCACATCACATATCCTATGTCAAGATTCTCAACAAGATCTTTATCGCATTGTAATTGGAGCAATGGACATAGGCACTCATCAGTCATAGCAGCCTTTAATCTATTTTCCGTATGTTTTAAACTACTGATTGTTCTCCATTGAACTACAGGTTGGATTCGGTGAGTGTGAAAAAAACAATCTTCTATCTTAATCTGTTTTTGAATTATAACATATTTGGTAAATAGTGAGGAAATTTGGGAACATTTGAACTAAAATGCCAGTTTCATGCACAAAATTATAGCTCAAGTGTTTTATAAATACCTAGTACCTACAGTTGTGAAATTCAGGATTTGATTACGATTAGGCTTCCAAATAAGTCTTTTCGATTCAATTGTTCTATTTCCACCTCCCAAATATAGCGACGCCCCTGATTCTATGACTTGTCCTGTCTTTGCACATACCTCTATCGTTAGCGCCTCTGGCCAGCCATCGGTCTTCCATGTATTTAGGCAGCTCTGCAAGATTGGGCGGCCTTTTGTCAGGTTTAGGCTCCAAGTATTTCCTGAACCACCTTTGGGCTTTGGACGAGAGGAGTTTGAACAATTTGGGCCTCCTTACGGTCTGAAGCATCCCGGAACTTCCATGCCAGTAAAGATACCTAAAGCAACATCACAAGGTTCATCATAAGAAATTAATAATTGATTCAATAACCACTGCATAGGTAAAAATGCATTAAAACTCAAACATGAATTCCTTAATAATATATTCGAATGATGAATTTTGTAATTCTTTCAATGTCATTTAAGTTGCCTAAGTCCAATTGAAACCTATAAAATTTCTGGCCAAAATTCATCAGTCTCTTGATATTTATGTGCTCTGCTGGTATTAACCTACATGTATAAAACTTAGGTATATATTCTATTAACCGTATACACTACTCCGATCCACCAATAGGTGACAATTTCATTGACATCTGGAGGCAGCCAGCGTGTCATTTTGTTTGCTAACATTTTCCAGACCTCATTTGAGGATTTAACCGATCTTAAGATTGGGATCGTATGATGACGATGTAGGCCAATATATTATTATAGAAGAGGTAATCTTTTCTGAGCTCCAGAGTCCAAACAATTAGTTAATGACAGTTTAAAAGTTAATGTTCATTCGCGTAGGATAACAACCATATGCTAGGAATACCCATAAAACTATAATTGTTATAGTAAAGTACGTCTCAATGAAGTTCATCAGCTTATTTGAGGGGAAAACCACAAACCATACAAACTGTAGCACTTGGGTAAAATAAATCAAAAAATTAGTACCGTATTTAGAGTTTAGCCCAACTTTTAGCAAACCTGTAGTGAGATTGGGAATTAGGCTTGTAACCGAATCAAATTCGATTTCTCCTTGGTTATCGTCGTCAAGCCCATCCCGTGTCGCTAGTTTGAGTCAGGTAAAGTTGCGTAAGAACTGAGCAATGTCAGTTACCTACCGAAGATCCATGTTATCGATTGAACAATGATCAAGCGAAGTTTTGTCAACGAAAGCAATAAAAAAGCTGATTATCGGACCCAGTCAATACTGGAACAAAAGCCGGCATTTTCCTGCCGTTCTCAGGTCGAGATACAAAGAAAATACCATCAACCACACAAATAGATCTAGCGGTTCTCCCGCAGTTTCCAACGATACTCCAGAATATGTATAGATAAGTAGTATTTATACAGATTTACTCATTCATTTTTTATAGAAGTTATTTGTCTTGTTACTTGATCAATCGATATATGAATCGATAGTCAACATTCGACAATTATGAATTTTCCGATTAAAGTAGATAGTTACCTGGAATAACGAGGGTCGTCCAAAGCTGCTTTTTGCCATGGTAGGCATCCAGTCAGACAGACGAACATGACGATCCCGAACTGCCATACGTCGTGACAAGTTTCACATCTACAAGTGTGAAATATAAGTAAGTCGAGGTGTAATATTATACAAATCGTAGTAGAGATCCAGCATCGCGTAAAAAAGAATAATATCGAGAAAAAAAAACACTTAATCACAAAAGAATATTTGCAGATTTCAAAAAAATATAATCCAAAATCGGCAAAACAGGGTGAAAATGGCTTTAAATCGAATAGGAGAACTATATTGAAAAATGGGTTCGAATTTTCAGAAATTTAGATACTCCACTACTATTACCTATCCTCAAAAAGTCCTAAAATAGTATACTATTTCTAAACATAGCTATGAATAGCAACAAATCTTGGAATTTTTCCTTGAAAGCAAAGAATTATTTAGAAAGAGTTAAATTACCAGAAATGTAAACACAAAATACGTTTGTGGTGGATATTTCATAATTTAACTTGTTGGTTTGTTAATATTTACATTTCTCTTGACTCCAATTTCACACCTGTTCAAATACATGCAGTCACAAATCTAGTTCTCCAAGGAGCGGTTCACATTTTTCTATGTTAAGCAACTTATATTTTATAAAATCATTAGGTATAACGTTCATAGTTCACATTCATTCATCCTCAGTGGTAATTTAAGGGAAGTCGAGGAAGGTACATGCTTCAACAAGTGGACATCCTCAAAATTTTCAACAAGAAGAACAACTACCATTCTCGTCATCCGCACCAAATACAGAGGATTCAAGAACTTGGATAGCCCGGCCCAAAAAGACAAGGAACGGAAAAGAACTCTCAGTTCGGTTTGCAAACTATCTCCTTTATTGAGGGTGGTTTGTGGTGGCTACTACATAATTTAATTTGTTGATTTGTTAATATTTACATTTCTCTTGACTGAATTTTAACATGTTGAAATACATGCAATCACTTTTCTAGTTCTCCAAGGAGCGGTTCGCATTTTCTTCGTTTAGTAACGTATATTTTATAAAATAATTAGGTATTACGCACACAATTCACAATCATTCATCCTCAAATTTACACTAACATTTGTAATTAGGCTTTAGATCACCATCACCCACATTGAGCCTGTCCACAAAATCGCCTTTTAGCTATTAAATAAATTATGATGTACGATGTAATGCAATCCTCTCTGGTAAGAGTAAGAACCAATATTCAGCATTATTAGATGACGGATGACGCACAAATAAACAAATACTCCATTATTTCATTTCCTTGAATACCAAAAAACAAAAGGGAGAGTTACGGGCTGCAGAAATATATTGCCCGTTTTCCAAAGAAAGTAGTTTGGAACGGCGACAAATCTTGTTGCCGATAACAGGGAGGGCGTTTCTTCGAATTCTCTGCTCTCCTCCCCTATTTGGTTTTTGGTTGTTTTTCTTTGTTATCCTCGAGTAAGAAAAGCCCCAAGGAAAACGAGATTTCATGGGGAAATGTCTCCAAAGAAAATTAGAGCAATCGTTGCGCCAACACATAATTTTCAACACGTCTTCACCCTCCCGTTCAAACTCGTTACTGGGTCAGTTTTGTTAGGTTTACGATGAGATCGTTGAAAACTATTTTCAAATAAATACTTAGTACAAAAGTAGTAAGTACCGTTAGAAGTTTTTTCAGTTCTCAAGTTTTTCCCCCTCGCGCTTTCCGAGTCCGGTTTAGGTTTTTAGTAGGTACACATGAAAGTTTTAGAAGGTGTCTAATAAGTTTGGCTCAACGCCAACGAAATATACAGCTCGGTAAACGTAACAGGGTTAATATTGTTATTAGAGCCCTTTAGCGAAAATTAGCTAGGGTAAGGCTAATATAATTGTTGTCAACGTCTGTAAAATAGGGCAAGACGCATTCAAGCATAGCCATTGTCGCTTGACCACTTTGAAAAACTCTGTGTTTCGCCACCAAACGATTGAAAAGTTTTCAAGTTTCCTACACTATCTTTTAGAGTTTGTAATTGTGAGTCTGTATTAATCTAACTCTATTTTTTCACAATAGCACACTGAATTTTTACCAACATTTCTATTGTAGTCGGTCTACCTAGAAGGGCTATCTAACACAAAACTAATAACCATTGTGTAATAACTCGTTTTTCTTCACATTTAGTTTTACGCTGATAGAACTTGTTTTCGCCGTTAGTTTTATTTTTGTGGAATCTGACTATCTGCTCCTACTGTTTTTTAAACTGAATATTATTGTTGAGATCGATTTAGTGTAGTTTCATTGGTGGTTTGTGTCAACGTTATGAATACTCGTAAGATTCGCTTGTTGGTTCGCGATCTTCAGCGAAGCTACGTTAGTCGTCCAATACTAAGTATCTTTATTATTTACTTTATTATTATTACTATTTCCGCGGCACTAATATCCCCTAGATAATCTAGGCCTTCCAAATGGGTCAATGTAGTCCTCAAAACACATTTATCACTGGAATACCGTTTATTTTTTCTGGCACACAAGATTAACTCAACGTCCTGGAGATACTTGGAGAATTCCAGCTGAAGGTGGAGCAACATATTCTGATAGTGATCAGACTGTGACTACTTAAAGCAACATTTTAGAAGTGAAAGAAGTTGTGTGAGAACGGCAACTTAACGGTGGCTGGAATACGAAATCGTGTCTTCTAAAAATCCCAATTTTGAAATGGAGACTACATTCGGTCCCGTGTCTTCCAATCGATTGCACTTTCTTGATTACTATCTAACTTTTCAGTCAATTTTGTTGATATTTTCGGGAAAGGTTTCGGAGTGGTTTAAAATAGTTCTCGACTCATTTCTGTTCATTCCGAAGAATATTTTAACCATTGCACAAGCACGCTATCCTTGAAACTAGTACAACCCATTATTTCTATCCAATTCTGCTACTTTCAACGACATTAAATTTTCCCGAGATTTCGTCTACATGATTATACACTATTCCCCATAACACGCACTGATTCAAAAATCCTACTAGGACCAAAATTCAACGTCAGTAAATAAATTCAGAGAAAAAACAGAAGATACAAGAGAGAACTGAAAACCCTCCATTATTTTACACACCAAAACTTCACTTGTTTCATCAAATATAAACAAGATTCTACTTTTAAACACCTGATTAACAAGAATAATAACAGTCTCATCCGTAACAGCTGCAATATTCACGAGCTAGTAACGGACAGGAGCATTGCTAATCAATTAAAGATTGTGACATTGGTGACTGAGCATAGCCCCTTCCACCACCCCCTGACTGAATCCAATTTTCATCCTGTGGATGCACATGCATCTATTGTTATTAATACAATGCATTAGGTACATGCAATGAAGCTTGCAACTGTGCTTAAAAATACAAGAGAGTTGATGTGCTAAACCCACTTGACAGATATTTGTATCATTTAATAATGATTGTAAGGACGTTTTGGCTGAATTTGTGAATGTCACGGCACAAACACGAGCTTCATCACAAATATTGGTCGCTCGATCTCTATATCATAGATGTCATCTACACCATGAAAGGATATGAAGATAACATTATAAATTAAGCTAACTCCGAGTTAGTAAAGTATTTATGGATCTATAGACCCCGATCCTGGCAAAGGCTGGGTAATAGTTGCTCCCAAACTTGACCCCCAAAGTAGTGGAACCTAACAGGGCGAGCTAAATTTTCTCCTGTTAACCATAGGAAGTTGAAATTTGATTGAGGTCCTCTCTTAGACATCATGAGACGAATGTAACAGCGGACTCCTTTCTGATCAGCTGAGTGAGCTATATTCTTTCGTCTGTGCGTAGCATGGTTCCCGTGCTTACTTTACCAACTCATGGCTAACTTCTTTTACACTGCTAGCTTCACAATCTTCACATGTGCAGTAAACTTCGCTAATTACGGAGCAGTTCAACAACTGGTAGAAAGTAAATAACATTTAAATAATTATTAAATGATGCGGCGCGCAGGATATTACCCCCCTATCCCACCCTAGAATTTTTCCTATTCTCCATAAATTCTTCGAAAAAATAATTTATACAGGAATTTCCGGTCATTTTTAGTATTCTCTTGATTAATATACTCAGTGATAGTAGATACTTACGTATTAACTTACTGTGAGAATAAATTTAGATTATGTGGATTGTGTGGTTTTTGAGTGTGTGGACGAATAATCATGAGCTGTAACTATCGATAGTGAAAACCATTTCATATCAAGTCATTAGACCAATTAATGATTAAACTTGGATATTATTGTTACTAACTTGTAGTGTTCATCTGTTGAAAGACACAAGACTTCTGGAGGAGCGTAGGGTAGCCATTCGTTCCTTCGCAAAACCGGTGTTCCAGCCTAAAATAATTCAATGGCATCATTATCTTTAGAAAAAATTGTTGCACATATTGCAAGGTGTATGAAGTACATGTGTGTAAGAGAAAATGTGGAAACGATTGGGAATATATACACACATAAAATGGTCAGAAAACGTTAATCTCTGGGCATCGCATAAACTATACGACAATTTCAAAATCTGTCCATTATAAGTCATTCTATTCCATCTCAATAGATAATCTTGTTTTAACTACCTTACGCGTTTCACCGAAATCACAGATTTTTATGCGGGAAAAATCAGACTTGAAGACTAGGATGTTGTCCAACTTTATGTCCCGATGAACGAGGTCATGGAAGTGGATGAATTCTAAAGCGGCTGCCAGCTGAAATAACATCATTTTCATTATTATCGTTAAAAATTTGAAAATGTGAAATTAATCCATTTCCACATTGAATAGTTTTGCATGATTTATTTATTTAGAATACAAAAGCCTAACAAAATCCCAAATACACAAGATTTCCAACACTAAACACGATCAACCTAGTGAAAAAAATAAAGAAAAAATCTCATTCAATCTCCAAGTCACAAGATTTAGTGCCGAAACTGAAGGTTAGAAAGTTTAAGTTTGTTAACTGTAAAAAAGAAGGGGAATAAAAACAAATTTAGTCTTATGCACTAAGTCTTGACAGAACATGGAACATGTTCCTTGGGAGAACAGGAGAGATTTTGGGTTACTCAGATATGATTAGGAAAGAGCCCATCATTTCAATCGTCTCTTATTGTCCCAGAGAGTCTCCCTATTAAATTTCAACCTCCAAGTTTCTTTCCAGTCTAATAGTCGTTACAATCATGTTTACAAAAATTAACTGAGAAGGATCACCTGTATATAAATAATTATTCAGACAACCACGCTCGTACCTCAGATTGTTGGCCACGCACTGCGCAGTCGTTAACATAATACGGTTAAGTAAATCGAGAGCTTTCGAAAGAATGGTCAATGAATTTTGTGGGATGAAAAACGACGATTTTTGTACGATAATAAATGCCTAAGATACAGTTCCGCAGCAACGATTTGGTAGTAAGCGATAATCTTCAGAAAATAGGAGCGTAACGCACTACATAAATGTCAACGTAAGCGGTAATTTCAGAAATTTGGAGCGTAACGCACATAAATGTCACGTAACGGTAATTTTGTCCCATTTTCGGCAGGGTTATGATGGCAAAAACTTGTTCCACGTCAAAAAGTGTATTATAATTATGTACCTTTCTATAAATCATCCGCAACAGAAAAATGTGTTCTTCCATCTTTTTTCTCTAAAACCGGAATTTCTTCACTCTACTTTTATTAATTTTTTCAGTTTTGACTACATTTTGGAAATCGGCTTTTTGATTCAGCCAAATCTTTCAATGGATTTCCAACTCATTTATAAAAGTGGAGGTTTGAGTGGAGATATATAACGTCGGAAATTTAAAAAAAGTCTGCCAAGTAGGGTTTGGCACATAGCTTCCTCGTTTACCTATCATGAATATATAGATCATTGAAAAGTTTAATGATCTTGAAAAATGCCATAGCAGAAAAGAGAGAACCAATAAGTAGCGTGAAATGTTATAATCGGTCAATTAAGAAACGAAAAAATGATACTCAATTAAATTTAAGTTTGTGCTAGCGCAGAATGAACTGATGAGTTGAAAACAATGAAATAGGTACGGGACCATCTACAACCTAAACCGCGCATTCGCTGAAAATTTCATCAAAATCGGATGAAAACTGTGGAAATTAAGGTCATTACAAGTATTTCACATTGGCGCATGCGCAGTAGCTATTAATGATACAATCGTGTTGAAATTGATATGAGGTAATCAAGTCATCTTCTTCCAACTATCATCCAAATTTAAGCGAAATCGAACGACTAGAGTGTGAAAAAATGGAGCATAATGGAATTTACGTTTGCGCATGCGCAGAATGAAGTATTGATTTGGCAACCAGTAGCTATAAATGATACAATCATGTTGAAATTGATATGGGATGATCAAATCGTCATCCCCCAACTATCATCCAAATTTGAGCGGGATCAAACGACTAGGGCGTGAGAAAATGATGCTTGGTAGAATTTACGTTTGCGCATGCGCAGAGTGAGGTATTGAGTCAGGAACGATTAAGCTAATAGGGAACCGTCTACCCCCTAGCCTGCACATCCCCTGAAAATGTCATCCAAATCGGATGAAAACTGTGGAAAATAAGCTTGTTACAAGGATTTGCGGACACACGACATACACACACACACACACACACACACACACAGACAGACAGACACGGAACCAAAGTTGTTCAAAATGATCTAAAACGTAAAATTTGGACACCGAAATTTTTTTTTCTCCCCAAAGTGAAAACAATGGTCCCGCTACTTTTAGTTAGACTCGGAAGTAATAAGAATGGAGTTTCCGGGAGGAGGGGGAGGAGCAGAATCTAGAACCTTTAACCTCGTATCCGAATTCGACTAGGGATTATAAAATGTTTACTTTATTTATTCATTTAATAGTTGAACAGAAAATCTGCAAAATAGATCAACATTCAAACGTTGATTATAGATCATTCATACTGGTTGAAAACCCTTTACTAAATAGGTAGTGACTAGCTCCACAAACATTTTTAGTTTTCGAAACTTCCGCTATTGTGGCGCTTCAGTCGAAACTATACAAATCATTCTGATCTATTCGTCCAACTAATCTGAACTTTTACAAAGGGATCGAACCAAACCGCCGTTGTAGCGGAAGTTTCGAAAACTTAAAATCGTTGGAGAGCCAATCACTGCCTACTAACTTTTGGTACTAGATTATTGTATTATACCTATTCCTCTTCAGTTGCTATCACGATTTGAGTGAACGAAATATACCTATTCAGTGTCTGTCTGCACCATCCAACTTGGCAAAGAAATACTCTACGTTCCTAATTTGAAGTAAACTTATAAAAATATTTATAAAAGGAAATTTACCTTTCTACTGGCTTCTTTCCAACAATAGCCCCCTTCCTTTAATTAACAGTAAGGTATTTTTGGAAAGATTTTCCTCCGAAAAAATAAAATTGGAGACCCATCGACGATAGTGGTGTTCTAATTATGAAACGATTACAATGAATTATGTTTTTGAGTTTGTTATCTACCATTAGCATACACTACATATCTACCCTGACCCATTCCACCACGTCACAATCAAGGCTGGACATTGGGCAGCCAATATCTTGGATACATCCATATTCAGCCAATACCGAAACGTACGATTTTAGAGTTAACCCATGCAACTTTCGGAATTCAATTCAATTTAAATTGCACGCTTTTCGGGATAGAATTCAATTTTCAAACTTTTCTAAAGAAATAGGAAGACTTTCCGCATAAAAAATTAGTATATTCTCACTAATATTATGTGTACCAGTAATATCATGTACAAGATGGCTCTCAGCTCATAATCGACAGTTTTTTCCATTGCTCCTGGCATGGAGAGAGAAGAGTTAATAAATTTAAACTCCTCTAGAGTGAATTTCCTCACAAATTTCGTTGTCCACACTGTGAACCTCTCGCTGTAGATAAATAACTCGATCAGAGGAGAAGAAAAGTTTATGTTTCGATCTCACAATGATAAAATTCGACTTCGGGCTCTACTCAGTAGCAGAGAGAATAGAAAAAACTCACTGCTCAGGAGGCCCTAAAGCGAATTGTGATAAAAAATATTTCAGAAAAGCCACAAACCAGAAATCGTTTGCTCATTAAAAAATTGCTGCAAATTATTACAGAAAGGTTTATTATTCCTTTATTAGATAGCCCTTCTACACAGATCAATGGTTTATCATTGTTAAACCCTCTATACAGTACATTATATACTCGCAAAAGGGTTCAACTCTTCAGAGCGCCAGAATCCCCCAATTTTACGTTTTTTCGTAAATGTTTTATATGACAAATTCGTTTTCCCACCATGCAGAAGGGTTGAATGAACTGTGTATTGATTTGTTGATTGCACATAACATCTTCTATCACAATAAATTAATGTAGTTCATGAGGTCGATTTGAAAATAAATCATCAGCCTCAGAAACCCTTAGCTGATAAGTGGTCCTCCCTACCTCGCAACATTGTTTTCAACGTAGTATTTCAAAGGCGCTCTATTTTAAATTTCAGTCTGAGACCCCTCAGCTGATCAGTTCACCTCCATACCGTTCACAGTATACAACGTGACCCCAAAACGCTCCTTTTCAAAGTTCATCACCATAGGTTGAATATGAAAGGAATTATAGCCACAGAGGCCCCTCTGCTGATAATCTCGCCTTATAATAACTTATAATTCAAATTTCATCGCCGAAGGTCAATTAGGAATGAAATTAGAATCATTATGGTCCCTCAGCTGATCAAATCTCATTCATACACTGTCCTTATATTGTAGCTTGATATTTAAATGTAGCTCCATTTCAAATTTTAGCGCTGAAAGAAGAAATTCAGATTCACGGGTCCCACCTTTGTAACTAAATCGCGTAAAGCAGTTCCATCGACTTGCATCAATTTTAATATGCCTACATAGATCTCGGCACTCATCCGGCGGAAATAGTGCAATTAAATAAAACACCTCCATTTTACAAGTCCCTCTGATCTAAGTATATCGACAGTGATTCAGGTACATCCATCAGCTGAAAATTAATTAGATTAGAATATTCACCTACCTACGCTTCACTAGACCATACCTAGGTGACAAGAGTTATAACAAACTCGATTTCGCGAAGTCCCAATTCCTTTGAAAATGAATCAACTGATACTATTTTCGTAAATTATAAGGCGGATTTTCACTATGTTACGCCAAACATAATTAGCTCCCACGTCAACCCCCCCCCCCCCCCCCCCCCCCCCCCTTCCGAAGGAGAGCAAACGTAAAGCGGTTTAACGTAAACCGATCCGGGTGGTTTCATTCAATTCTTTGGGATGATATCTATTAATGACGAACAAAAAATACTGTTTTCCCCAAAGTATTCGAGATCTCCAATTTTTAATATTTCAGCTCTTTAATTCTACCCCTTTGGGGTTGATCAAAATGCCGAGCTTTTAGGACCAACTAGACCTCATTTGCAGTTTATGATTATGACCCAAGTTTCATAAATTTTGGTTCAATAGTTTCGGAGAAAAGCTCTGGACTTAATTAAATAATTGAAACTTAATTTTAAAAACGAATTAATTAAAATAAAATCAAGTGTATCAAAAGAAAGGATGAAGTGTTTAAATTTTCAAAAAAATGTACTTTAAAAAATTACTAAAATTAGTTGAATAGCACAAAATTACAAATATTGTTGTTACTCGATATGATTAAGGATATCCATTGTAACCTGTAAAAGAGTAAAACCAGGGACCGCAAAGGATTTCTCTGTTAACCATGCATTTCGAGTACTTTATAAAATGCTTTCATTTACCCATTCCAGGCGAGAAATTAACTTGATCAATGGTCTACCTGTAGCCACCGGATAATGAGAGCTATTGGCGGGTAATCTCCGACCTCGTTTAGCCTCGTTAGCCAACCTGGGAAATAAACTGGGTTTAGCGGTCCCCGTCCGACTTCGTCAACGTTCTTGTGAGATCTTATGACGTTGAGGGCCGCCAGCCAACATTTCAGACCTGCAGTCGGGGCCGGCTGGACGGTCGCCAGGAATTTCGGGCGAGAGGTGTTTGGGAAGATTTCAGGTTCGCCTTTGTCTCCCCATTATCCGGTCGTGGGATTTATGGAATGGTGGCTGAGAGACGACACCCACGATAACAGAGTTTCGTACATTTGTATAATGCAGTGGACCTCAATAGGAGTTGAGGGGAAGTGATGAGTCTCTTAAGAAGGTAATAATGTAATGAAAATGGAATTTTGTGTTAATGGATTATTTACATCAATACACAATTTTAAGTAGGTCAGTATCGCTTCAAAAACTTAAAACGTTTTGCATTGATTGAGCTCAACCTTTGACATGAAATACAGACCGCCCAAGGACTTTTAAATATATTTTTCGCTTCAGTAACATACATGAAACCGTGAGAAAACAGCTTTTTTACCACTCTTTAGCTTATTTTGTTTCTTTTCAGCTTAAAATACTGAACAATTGAACGAGGTCTCTCTGAATTTGGTAGAGTATAATTACAACTCTCAAGTTACCTAAGTAACGCTTTATAATCAGCAGAGTGAGCTCTTCAGCTAATTTTGTTCTTTGTAACTTAAGATGCCAAAATTTAGAATGAAGCTTCTCTAGTGTGGAAAATATAACCGTAGATAGTATTTCCTTAGCAACACTGACTTAATTGATTAGAAGTTACTTTTTTATTTTGTTTTTAATATCGCTTTATTAAGGGAAAAAAACTTTTAAAAGAAACTATCAATCCTCTAAAATGTCCATACTTGATAATTGCAAAAATTTAATTAAATAAATACAAATGAATAGCGACCCCTCACTTTTAAGTATGAGCTACAGAGGGGTTGTCGCAATGACGACTACATAGTAGGTATTTTCAACCTAAATTTTTCTACGAATTAATTCGTATAAAGTCAAATAAGCAGTTCACCCGTAAGCTTACATCAGTGAAAAAACTAAACACGTGACATTTATTCGTAAAACTCTAATTATAGATGCTTGCATAGTGTTCGTTTATTCTATTTTTAAATTGATTTACGCTGGTAGATTTCTTAATACATTCCGGAAGGCACATAAAACGATGCAACACCCCCTTCAAATCAATGGGTTTTTCTCCATGGTAGTTTTTAAATCTACTGCATAAGTATAGAGAAGAAGCGAGTTTAATCTTTTGTTATATAAGGAGATCGGCAAAGTAGGTACTCAAATTTCAAAACGAAGTAGCTTAATATAATGCGATAACTTACTAAAATTCGCTCATAGATTCATGCTGCATGACTGGTTGTTACCACTTTCATGTCAGAGGCCGCTTTATCTACTAGGTATGTGATGAGACGCTGTGACCTACATTCATGTCTTGGACGAACGAGCGAAGCGAGCGGGCACAGCTAGTAATTTATAAACTTGATCTCCTAAAATTATTTCATTTATTATAAACATGATAGGTACATTCCCACAATGAAGTTCGCATTCATAACCTTATTTGAACCTCAGATATCTATATGGAGGCATGAATCTAAATTTCCGTGACATTTCACAGCTTCTCAATCGACGAATAATTTTGCTCTGAATCTGTTGGATTCTAAATTTGTTGGTTGGAGACTTGGCTAGGCCACAGACACCCCTCTTCGAAATTATTCTTCCGATTTGGCTCGAATTTTGGGGCATTATTAGCATAAAAACCTCATTATAAACAAGATATTGCAAAACTTCAACGTTTATTCCACAACTAACTCTCAACTATAAATCGGGGCTGGGAGAAGAAATATTTCCATTATGGAAGAAATAAAGTAGGTAGGGATTCTTTAGGTTACAACAAGATATTCTTCTTTTTCTCTCAATTCTGCTCGCAATAAACCTAAATAACTATAATTACGTCATAATTTATAACTATGGTAGTGACTGTAAACCTTTATTCAGGTCTAACCTTTTTAAAGGTGCCAGGAATTTACATACGTAAATGTTTACTTTTTGTTCATAATCACTCTGACAGATATAGTACTGCTTCTGCATACCTACCAAACGCGGCACTCAGATGATTTATCTTTGCCATTTCATAGAGTGCATGCATTCAGAAATTTATGAAATTCGTGGGCAATAAAATTTTTCAAGTCAGTCCCATCAAATATTCGCTCACTCTCCCATCTAAGCAATTTAAAAAAACTGTCTCCAAATTTCTTTGCACTTAGCATCTTATGATTTTGAAGAGTATTTCGCTTCTGCACATTGTATGTAAGGCTGATGAAGTGATGTCTCCGTATTAACTGCCTTCGTTTGAGTACTGTTAGTTTTAGGGTTGCCTTGTAGCCATAGAAAATTGTATGTCAGCAGCCGAGGAATTTTATACAAGTACTCGAGCTAGCTTTTAGATAAACTGTGATAAGATTTTAAGCATTTTGTTAAATTTTAAATATTTAGTTTTTATACATATACGTTTCTACCAAACGTTTCGTGGGAAAGGGGGTATTACAGCCGTCGGCACGGGGGTGGGGATGCATTTTCTTTGCGTTTCAGAGAGTGTAGAATACGTTTACAATAATCTTTATATATATATATATATATATATATATATATATATATATATATTCGTTTTATTCATTTATTTATGGACAAAATTTTGTGCTCACTACTCCTCCAAAACCGCTGTTCCGATTTGGACCAAATTTGGACCAAATGTATTACCATGTCGGAACTTGTGCCTCGCTGACCTTGGTGAGGATCAGCTGACCTCAAGCCGTAATATCAATCATAATGATGGCTAAATCGTGCTCAAACTATAATAAGATAACAAGAGACGAATGACCTTACAGGCTCCATCCTGGTCAGTTGAATGTGCTAAATGTTATGCATTCTGTCTGATTAGTACGAAATTTGATAGGGGGCCTCTCTAGAACATCAAGGGACGAATGAAATGGGGCTCCACTCAGAGCACCAGTTGACCGATTCGAAAAGTTGGTTCTGCTTACGCAAACTGAATTAGTATTTTTATTATCTTTTATGAATTATAATGTTAATTGATGAATGTTATGAACGAATGTTTAGTATTCTTGTGATTTATAGAATGTTTGGCTGTATGATTGATTGGTTTCTGTGTTTCGGGTTGGGACTCTAGGGCGGCCCGGGGGCGATCTCGCCTGGAGTTGTGCTTTCTAGTGGGACTATTGGTATAATCGTGTTTAGGGATGCTTATCCCGAAATGAGTCAGCACCCTCGGGAGGCCGCCGTGGTGGGTTGGGTCCGGCCCCGGCCGAGCCACCTTTCGGGTGGATCAATTAGTTTCGTTTTTCGTCAACAACCAACATTTTATTCTTCTTATTCATATTTCTCTTATATTTATTACAGTTTACGACAGTTCTCCCATCAGTTTGTATGGCTGCAAGTATAAATGCATATATTTGTGCTCATCTGCTCATTTAAAAATTGTGCATTTATTTATTTTGATTTGACTCTTGTTATGCACTTGTGTGTGATGGCAAATAAACTATCTATAGCAAATTTGTATTTTAACTGTTCGCTGACAAACTTTGTTAATTTTGAGGCTTGCCCATTATTTTGAATAAATAAAATTAAATGAATAGGTCATTTATACATTTCAAATCGAAGTTCAAGTTCCTACCTCAAGTTTCAAGAAGTCAAACACTTTCTCGACGCTATAGTTGAGGGTATATTGAATAACCGGAAGAGATCTGATAGCTGCACGTTATACATTATTAAGGTTTCAACGGATCTGTCACAATCCTCTATGTTTTACTAATGTAGAATTTGGTTATGTGGGTCCAGCCCCTTCGCCCAAATCCTTCGAACACCTTGATTATATTCATTTTTGAGAGTGGTCGAAAACAGAGAATTGCCGTCTACTTACCGGCTAGTCAAGCAGAAATTAATTGCATTAACAACAAAGAATTTTTAAAAAAAGACAAAAATTAACATAGAAGGATTAGTATAATAACTAGCTCATCCATGTTCTTTGCACAGGAAGATTTGTATGAAAGTTCACTGAGACAACAATTATTACATTAAAAATTAATCCTGGAGAAATCACACCCCAATTTGCACTCACCTGCTTCGCTACTTTCTTACTATGCAGCTCTCCTATACCCGTTTCGGAAACATTAGAAGTTAGATCGCCTAATGGAGCGTATTCCTGAAACAATACATATATACTCGTACAAGTACCCGAAAACAAAATTTAAATTAGCCATCCAAATTTGGAATTATAAATACGTAAAATAAACATTTGTTTAATGCCAACGTTTGGAGGTAAACAAAACTGTTTCAATTCAACTTAATCTTCTTGTAATTATTTCTTCACAACTTGGTAGAAGCAGCTACTGACTAATGCATTGGTCTTTTCCAGATATATTAATAACATCTACAAAACTTTATGCTTGTAAGGGTTGTAACATTGTTTTAAATTTTGAAGGCACCAAACTTATGAATTTACAATATTGCGCTCAAAATTTGCTTAAATTTCATTCATATTTTCCTATATAAAAACTACACAAAAAATAAAAATAATAAAATATTATAAAATAAAAATATTATTTACTACGAGTTTTTTGCCTTAAAATTGGTAGTTAAAAATTTCTTTCTATTAAAGTCCTGAATTTTCAAAACAATTTAACATAATATAGCACTATAATTTGAGAAATTCGCTTCAACGATCATGCTGCATGACTGGAACTTTTTTATTTTGTCATAAATTGTTTCGGCGTTCACGTCAATCCAAAAAACGGAATATTATCATGTGATTTAACTACTGCCAAGGCGAGATTTGGCAGTTTACCTCGCCAGCTATACCATATTTTTGGCGTTTTGGATCATTTCATACTCGTTTTTCGGAATCAAAAATCATTTAGTGAGAACTTTAAGGTGTAGCCACCCCCTTAGTGTTACAGATTTGTATTTTAAGTAAAACTATACAACATTAACGATCTCATCGATTTTTTTCTCCACATCAATGACAGACATTTAGATTTACAAACCCACAGTTAACGTTCATATTTTTGCTCCTAAATTTACTAAATGTAAAAATATAATTCAAGAAAAATTACAGGGCTAGATTATTGGAAATACAGTTGACATTTTTTTAAACTTGTTTTAAAATTTTCGGTCTAATCCATATTTGCAATAAACAAATTCTTAGACAGAGTTCTTAGACGAAAGAGAAGTAAATATTTGTGCATTTGCCAAGTTTAGCTCAACAGATTTGCGGGAAAATATCTTAATCAGACTTTAACAGAAAAGTCAGAAGCAACTTTCTTTTAACTTTTCCCATCCCATCGGAAAACCCCCGACACAAAACCCGTAACACAAGATGATGTCGGAAAATGAAGCCACGATCAAAGGTTCTAGTCGAGAAAGTTTTCGTGTAGCGGTTGGTTTCTACATTCTCTTAGGCTACATAAATTACCTACTAAAAACAATAATTGTTATGTAATACTTTCAATCTCTTGCAAAAATGGGGGAAAACGTAAGTATTGAGGTACCAACCTGAGAAAAAACGTAGAAACCCGCCGTTTCGAAGGCGACGTCATACGTTGTGATGATATTTTTGTGGTGAGGTCCTAGCTGAAGCGCATAGTGGAACTCTCTGAAGAAGTCTTTGATCGACACATAAGGCTTGGGGAGGGCTTTGAGGACCATTTCCGTGTCCGTCACCTTGTGTTCTACGAGAAGAATCTTCCCGAACCATCCCTCGCCTACGATCTGCAGTATGTCGAACTCTTCAGCCAAATTTATCTAAAACAAAAAGATACAATTAATAAAATGTACAGTTTCAACTGTTTGTAATTCAGTTTTCCGGAAATAGCTAAAGGCTACCAATTCACCCATTCGGCATAATGGGTTAGAAAAACGTAGTTTTTATACTTAAAAGAAATTTTATCCTGAGAATTTTGGCAGAAATGAGAACCTTACACTGTGTCAGAGATAGCAGAAAAAAAGAAATAGTATTCCTATACAACTATTGTGCAATGTAAAGCAACAGATTTACAAAGAATACTCAGGTAGTACCTCTCTTAACTATACAGACAGAGACAAGGGCGAAAGAATCGCTGGTTCCATCCGAAGCAAGACCCATCCTTTCGAAAATGGTACGATATATTGTTTCCTTTTTCCAGTTACCACTACAATGTAATAAAGCTTGACCCAGGCCTTTTCAACACAGCGGTACCTACCTAAATATAAACTAAAATTTACAGAGTGGAAGCCTTCTCTGGAAGTATTATCAAATATGAGCTAAAGAGTCCCACCACGGCTATTTATCCTTATATTTACAACAGAAATAATAAAGCATTTAAATAGAGAATACCAAATCAATTTTCAATGGGCCCAATCATCCAGCCTTCGAAACAGAAATGGAAAAGTAGATAATATGGTAAACCATATTAAAAACACTCAATTTAGAAACAATTTTCCACTCCACAACCACCACTCAAAGTCTGGTATAAGAATCAAAGGTCCTCGACCATAAAATACTGGCATAAACTCGGAACATGCTTCTCGGAGCAATAACTTATTTAAACATACCATAAAACTAAACGAATAAACATACGAACGAACGAACATAAACATTTTGTGATCAATTAAAAGCAACGCTGTGGGAACTAGAACATACTCTAACTTCAATAACAGACTGAGAGTGAAATCAACCTACATACCTACCAAATTATTAAAACCTCCAGTTTGTGACACATTTGTGTCACACAACGTTAGCATTTAAGGCAAGATGAAGTGTACTCAAAGTGGTGCCGTTTTCGACCCAGCCCATGTTTGCAGTAGAATTTGTTGAATTTTGCACCACTGGTGATGAGTTTCTTTAGCAACATAGAAAACTTGAAAATTCTCAAATTAACTTTGTTTCGTCCGAATACTTTAATGACGAATAGAATTCTATTAATCTGTTAAAATTTTGATTAATGATTTAGTGTTGTTAATTATGATGCATCGATTCTGGGCCATTACGGTTCCTTCCCGTCCTTTCTACTCTACGAATGCTGTTTTTACCATGGTTTTTAAGGGTCACGATTCTCCCTAGTATTCTAGATACATTGAGGTCTTCGGAATATTAAATCGTCAGTCTCATTTCGGTCATCAAACGATAACCACGTATGCCAAACGCTTCACAGTGTTTCAAAACGCCAATCTGATGAAGATTATTTTAAAAGCCTATTTTATAGGAAATTAGACACTGGTTCCAATGTACCCCATGTTCCTATTCCGAAAATTGCTGCTTCCCTTATTTCAGGAAAACCCTTGTTATGCAGAAGGAGGACTGGTAGAATAGGAAATTTATTGAATTTTTTGCGTATTTTTTTGTTTTACACTTTAGAACCGTTCCAAACATTTTTGTATATGTCCGTCCGCCGTCCGCCGTTCGCCGTCCGCCGTTCGCCGTCCGGGCCATGAGTAAAGCAGGAAAAAAATAAATTTTGCGTCAAAAGTGGCAGAAGGAGGACTTGATAAGTGGTAGAATAGGAAATTTATTGAAGTTTTACAAGTACGGAAAATGCTGATTTTGAATATTAGAGGTGTTCTTTGAGTCGGTATTCAATCGATTTTTATATTAAAACAAAGTTCTGTCTCTATTGAGCACCGAAAATTGCAAAATACCTGGGAAATTACACATTATCTTATTTTAAAGTTCGATTAAACATCTATTTCATAATAGGTCATTCTTACCCTATACATGTTTCCCGGAATGAGCTGGAATAAAATAAATTCTTCATGTGTGTGTTCAGTCACTAACCTTGTTAGCAGAAAAAGTTGAAATTAGCTTACCGTTTAAAAACAAATGAGAAAAAGAAACGAAATGGTTTTGAGTGGGTATTTTCTTGGTATGATGCTTCAAAAAATTAACCGACCCGCAGGTAGGTCATTAAGAAAGGAAACAATAAAAGCAGTGGAGGTAGTTCTGTAGCACTAAAATTGAGAAGGTGGCTGCAAAAAAGGCAGATCGCCCCAACCGCTCTTTTTGCGGAGAATGCTTCAAACGCTTCCTCGAGGTTTCATATACCCACAAATTTTTGTTTCGTTTTGATATTCTATTATGTCGGAATGATTGATTTTATCAATGATGTGGAAATGTCTTTAGCTCTGGGGGTCAGTAAAAACATTGAGAGGTCATTGTGAGAGACCACGTGAAATGTAACAGAAGTTATATAATTCCTCCCACTTTTTTCAAATCCACAACCGTTAATAATGAACCTTGCTTCACGAGCTGGTAAAGTAATTTTCTCCTGTTTATCCTAGGAAATTTAAATTTGACAGGGAGCCTCTCTAGGACAACAAGAGTCGAATGAAATTACGGACTCCATCCTGATCAGCTGTGTAAGCTAAATTATCTCCTGTTTACCCTAGAATGTTGAAATTTGGTAGGGAGCGTCTTTGGGGCTAGATGAAATGTACATGTAAAATGATAGCAACCACCCTTAACAGTTGAGCTCGCCAATCATCTCTTGTTTACCCTAGGATGTTAAAATTTTGTAATGAGCCTCTCTGAGACGAATGAATTGACAAGCTCTAACCTGATCAGTATGAAGTGAATTTTCTCCTGTTTCCTCTAGGAAGTTATAATTTGACTGAGAGCCTTTCTGAGACAATAAAAGATGTATTAGTGTTACTAATAAACAATAAATACTATGTAAGCAAAATATAAATTTGTTTAATTTATTTCCCTCTCCTATATGAATACATTAGGTTTGTAGGCTTAGGAAGGTGTTCTTGTTCCTAAACTATGGTGCCTATTTCATTTTTGAATACCAGTAGATCGTATCGACTGCATTATATTATTGTTAATCTGGCCACTGTGATAAAAAAAAAAGGTTTGTTAAAATAATTATTGGCATAATATTTATCATTCTCCATAAAAAAGGACAAAATAAACTGACATTCTAGGCAAAAAAAGGCATGTTACCGCAAAAAGTGCGTGAGACATGGTGTTGGTTCTCATGAGGTATTTTAATCGAAAACTTATACTCCATTATTTTATTTATTTGAATTGAATCATGAATAATGTGAGAGATAAGTTGCTCATAGTTCTGACAATACTACTCATCTACATCTACATCTACTGTGCCTCAAAACAAGGTACGAGTGTAATAACTCTCCAAATATAACAACTTAAAAAAGAGGGATTTGCGGAATGTATAATTGAAAGAGCCACCCATTCAAGCCTTCACGATGGGCATGTAGCCCACTCCTGTGGGCCATGTAGGCCATGTAGGCACTTCTTTTGTCTGTGCCCAAAAATATAGACAGAACTTTTCAATGAGTAGTTCTTGTGTTGAGTATTTTAAATTAGTTGTATTGGTGATACCATCACACCTCAACTCTAGATTATTAGAGCACCGAATTTATAAAAATCATCACATCAGGAATGAGCAAATTGTGTCAAAATGGTCCGGTTGGATTTTTCTTAATAAGAAATATCTAGGTATTGAGCGGCTTGTTGGCGCACGTTGATTCACAAGTTTTGTAGCTGACCTAACAGGCTTTGCAGCTGGGCTGATAGGAATCGCCTTACATTCAAGTGAGTCCCAAGAACTCCAGGGAAGCTGGATGTTGAGGAAAGTGATTGAGTAATTGCCCTCCTCCACTCAACATTTTCGTATCAGAATATATATTGACCTCCCAATATTAGTAGATAATTTAGATTTCGAGGCTGAATCCAAATTGAAAATCTTCCCAAGATACGTTTTAGATTGGTCTATCTGGTTGATATTCACAAATTTCATAGTTTATTATAACTTATAACAATCAATAATTGGGTTGAGACAATATTATTATTTATTTGTTATCATTTTATTAATGCCTACTAATAGATCCTCAAACGGCTATAGCAGGAATGCGGCTCGTTTTTCAACTATACACTTTCTGAAATCTGTATCGCAAGCACTAAGATTCAAATATAATTTTTTTTTTAAGAACTGGTGAGAACTCCTAGCTGTAGTACTCAGTATTGAACATTTTCATGAATAGCCCACAATTTCTATTAAGATCTGACCACGTCTCCGTAATATGATTGACTTCCTTTAAAACATCAGTGGGACAATTGGCAAGATGGTTGGAAACACTCCAAACCTATTCGTTCTAGATTATCCACCGGTCAAGAAAGAACCACGGAAATGCCTATGGGCTTTCCCGGTGGCCGTGCATAAATCAGCACTCGCATTGTGATCCAAAAGAAATTCTGTTCAGAGCAAAAGAGGGGAACATTATAAGGAAAGAAGCTATGGAGCCTGGAAGTTGACAAGACAATGTCATCGGAAATGTAGTTTGCATCTCAAAAACAGGCAAAAAACCAAATCTGGAAGAATTAATCCCTATGGATCCCAAAGTCCGACATCTACTTATACAGGGACACCTACATATGGCTAATGAATGAGATGTTGTACTACAAATGGATGAAATCAAGAGGAACAATGCCAACAAAACAATGCCATGATAGCCCCACAGGTGGTCATTTTGGTTTCATCAAGACCCTTGGTAGGGTTCGTCAAAACTACTTCCGGCCAGGCATGGCATGGGATATCAAGGCTTGGCGTAAATCCTTTGTAGCCTGTCAAAAGATAAAAGGGCCCCAGGAAAACCGAATCGCACCACTTCAGCAGTTCTTGTTTGGTGGTCCTTTTGAACGAGTAGGAGTGGATATTCTTGGACCATATCCTCGAACGAATAAAGGAAACCGATTTGTTCTTGTAGTCTCCGATTATTTTACCAAATGGCCAGACGTTTGGCTCTAGGATCCTTTCTGAGAAGAAGAACGATGTGCTGTATCAGGAGCAGATGGGACGATAGAAGAAAATTGCAGAAATTAATCGGATAGCTCTCGCTGGTCTCATGAAGGGGGATAGTGTGATGAGAAGCATCACATGTCGAGTTACATCATTTTGTTTGGTTACATTATTGTTAATTACGATTCATTGTTATTGTTGTGGGCCAGAAAAATCCAGATTCAAGTGAAAAATATAAGTTATACGGTTTATTACCATTGTCTTTTGGGAAATACAGCACAACATAATTAGTATGCTAGCTCAAGGCATCAGATGATGTGACAGGTGATTCAGAGGGGCTTAACCATACTTTCGAAATGAAATAGATATGCAAGAAAATATAAAGACAGAAGTTTAGAAATAAGCAAATTTAGAGGGAGATCTTGACTATCAGAAAGTTCAATTTTATCCAATTCGCGCGCGACATTTTCAAAATAATAGATCTTTGTAATACACTCGGAAAAAAGACAAGTTCATCCCTTTCCTCCCTACTCCACAATCCCACACACACGCCCTCAAAATGTATGTTCATGCTACGTTCATCATCGTTCAATTATCGGTAACTATCCCGTTATCGGTGTAGTGCCGCGTAGCTATAAAGTCACCTGTAACTCTAATCCTCAGAAAAGATCACTAAAACCTGCAAAGAACATGAGAGGTACATTCATGACACAATTCATGATTCAGAACTAATTCGTTGAACATCTTAGAAGATAAAACGAACAGTTACATTGTATTAAGAACCTAAATGTAGAATAGGTCTGTATAATTCGTGTAGTTCCCTCGTTTTTTTTTAAATACCCAACCACTTGTCGTCAATTATCAGTGTTTTCACGTTGTACGAATTTCTGTGGAAGATTGAGGTTTCGGGGGGAAGACGTTATTTCCCGAGCAGATGAGACACAATGTTTCTGATTCCGGCAATCCCCTTCAACCTCTTGTGAATTTCCAAGCGGTCATAATTTCTTACTCCTACGTTCTGGCACTCTTCCCGGAGCTACGGGAAGAGCCAAACGTGTTTTTTCGTGTCATAAGACGTCGCGCCGGCCGGGTTAACCCCTCACGCCGAACGGTGAATCATTCCATTCGGTTTAGGACCAACCTCACCAATGGTAGGAACTAAATACCCAAATAATATGACTTCATGGACCAAAATAAAATAGAAAGCGTCGTGTCTCATCATCTATATGAATAACATTGGATGTTTGGCTAATTCAGGGAATTTGAGAAAGCCACTTCCTTGTATTTTGTCTTCAGACAAAACCTGGACCTCATCAAACTGGACACGTCATCTCGATCAATAGATATAAGACCTACATGTTTCCGTCATACACTGTACGTGCCGATAATTTTCTAGTTCTTCCTTCGACACCTCTGCCTCGTGATGTACCAATACAGCCTTCCAAACGATCTGTGAACGTCATAACAATAACATTGCTATCACACCCAAATGCCGTAAACCTGTGACCTGTTACAACCCTTCAACCTCCTTACCTTTTCCAACGGGGATGAAATACCGTCAGCAATTCTGATCTGGACGACAGTAAACACCAAGCGTCGCAAAGCACGTTATTATTTACTCCCTCACTTTTACATGTACGTGGAATCAAATGTAACGCGTCCCCGCTCACAAATAGTACTCCTATCACTCATACAGGAAACTTAACTACCCTAATTGAGCAAAATAGCAATACAGTAGTGACGATTTGAGCCTATACACAACTCCAGTATTGATTTCCACTATTTAATGGTCTCTTGCAAAACATCACATCAATACTACCCTATTTAAGGGAGTCAACGAAAGAACGCTGCTGGAGAACAAAATTTGTCTATGATACCATCTGCGGGGGATAGCAGATGCTATCCGCACATTTGATTACGATTGGTGTTCTTAGAGGGCTGCCCTGTCCAGCGGAGGATTACTGGTTCTTCCAATAGAATTGACCACGGACATAGTGACCACTGTCATATGTTGCGGCCGACAAACCGGCAACTCTTATTTTATCTTCCAAATCTTGGGCAGTCAGTTATCTTGGGTTATCAATAAAATAGGTAATTCAAGTATTTCAAATTAGGTTTGGGGGTGTAGAGACATTTCAGTGGTGTGATTTTTCGATAACTGAGGTCATCTTGTAATTTTCGTTTTTCAAAATATAAAGAAGGACAAACAAATACTAGAAGTTCTAAACCCGTGAAGGGAATTACTAAATCTCTATTATTAATCTATACTATTAATAAGAATGAAACTCCGTCTGTCTGTTTGTTTGTTTGTCGTGTCTATGCACGGCCAAACGGCTGAGTGGGGGGAGTCTACGAGTGGGGGGATCTTCTTGGGATTTTCCGAAAGGGGGAGCGAGCGAATTTAAAATTTTCTAATCCCACCCGAACCATGGGCCGTAGGGCGGGAGGGGGGTCGAAGTAAGAATTAATGTGCGCTTTTTGGACTTCCCCGCTTCCCCTACCCCTCTAAACGGCCGTTGACAATTCCGGAAAAATACGGGTTTCGTAGGTTTTTGAACGAGGAAGACGACGGCGCGATCGGATCGCGAAAAAAGTATCGGGAAATGCGTTAAAAAAATGCGAGAGTACGGACCCGTTTTCTCGAAAAGTCCGCCGAAAAACTTGGTTTTTTCCGATTAAAATATACCCCATAAAGGTACGTTTTTCGGAACGGTTTTCGCGGGCGAAATACAGCTTTGATCCCGCCGAATCTCAATCCGAAGTCGGATATCGAAAAAAGTGACGGAAAGTAGGTCAAATTGGGAGGGGAATTGCGAGGGAAGCGTTTAACATCAGAAATTAATTTTGCCGTGTTCGCGAGAAGGCTCTGGGAAGGCAGAGGTCTTTGGGGTTCGATAACTCAGGTACAGGTTTCGGTGTTTGGGTGTTGCGAGCAGGTACCTTGCGAGCGAAGCGAGAGCCATTTCAACGGAATAAATTCGGATTTTTTCCTACAAATATACAGCAATACCTTGCGAGCGAAGCGAGCAACATCCCCGAATAAACTTTTCGTGGTTCCACGTAGTTTTATAAGATTTGATTTGTTTGTAAGAATTCCCAACTGAAAAAAACGTCTGCCAAGTTGGGTGGGCAGTATAACTTCCTCAAGGATATACAGGTATACCTTGCGAGCGAAGCGAGCAACATCCCCTAATAAAATTTTCGTGGTTCCACGTAGTTATATAAGATTTAATTTGTTTGTAAGAATTTCCAACAGAAAAAAACGTCTGCCAAGTTGGGTGGGCAGTATAACTTCCTCAAGTGAGCGAAGCGAGCAGCATCCCCTACAGAAGTTAAACCTACCCTTTGAGATCTACCGTTTGCGAGCGAAGCGAGCAACATCCCTTACATGCCACACTTTGCGAGCGAAGCGAGCAACATTCCCTACATGCCACACTTTGCGAGCGAAGCGAGCAACATTCCCTACATGCCACTCTTTGCCAGCGAAGCGAGCAATTTAATGGGGGGTCCGGGGGGCTTGCCCCCCGGCTGGACGTGGAGGCGAGCGTAGCGAGCCGGAGCGGCTAGTAAGAATGAAACTCCGTCTGTCTGTTTGTTTGTTTGTCGTGTCTATGCACGGCCAAACGGCTGAGTGGGGGGAGTCACCGAGTGGGGGGATCTTCTTGGGATTTTCCGATAGGGGGAGCGAGCAAATTTAAAATTTTCTAATCCCACCCGAACCATGGGCCGTAGGGCGGGAGGGGGGTCGAAGTAAGAATTAATGTGCGCTTTTTGGACTTCCCCGCATCCTCTACCCCTCTAAACGGCCGTCGACAATGCCGGAAAAATACCGGTTTCGTAGGTTTTTGAACGAGGAAGACGACGGCGCGATCGGATCGCGAAAAAAGTATCGGGAAATGCGTCAAAAAAATGCGAGAGTACGGACCCGTTTTCTCGAAAAGTCCGCCGAAAAACTTGGTTTTTTCCGATTAAAATATACCCCATAAAGGTACGTTTTTCGGAACGGTTTTCGCGGGCGAAATACAGCTTTGGGTCCGCCGAATCTGAATCCGAAATCGGATATCGAAAAAAGTGACGAGAACTCGGTCAAATTGCGAGCAGAAGCGAGCAAAGCGATTAAAATGATTCTGCCGTGGACGAGAGAAGGCTCAAGAATTGACGTGAAGGGTTCGATGTCACAACATTGCGAGGCGAGCAGGTATGCCTACATAGGTACCTACCTTGCGAGCGAAGCGAGAGCCATTTCAAATAATAAATACGGACTTTGTCCTACACATATACAGGTATACCCAACTGAAAAAAACGTCTGCCAAGTTGGGTGGGCAGTATAACTTCCTCAAGCGAGCGAAGCGAGCAGCATCCCCTACAGAAGTTAAACCTACCCTTAGAGATCTACCGTTTGCGAGCGAAGCGAGCAGCATCCCCTACAGAAGTTAAACCTACCCTTAGAGATCTACCGTTTGCGAGCGAATCGAGCAACATCCCCTAAATGCCATACTTTGCGAGGAAAGCGAGCAACATTTTCTACATGCCAGACTTTGCGAGCGGAAGCGAGAAGAAGCGTTTAACATCAGAAATTAATTTTGCCGTGTTCGCGAGAAGGCTCTACGAAGTCAGGGGTTCGATGAGGCGGGGCAGGTGCAAGCGGGTTGCGAGTAGGTACACGCACTTACGTCTTGAAGGGTATACAGGTATACCTTGCGAGCGAAGCGAGAGCCATGTCAACAGAATAAATTCGGATTTTTTCGTACAAATATACAGCAATACCTTGCGAGCGAAGCGAGCAACATCCCCGAATAAACTTTTTGTGGTTCCACGTAGTTTCATAAGATTTAATTTGTTTGTAAGAATTTCCAACAGAAAAAAACGTCTGCCAAGTTGGGTGGGCAGTATAACTTCCTCAAGCGAGCGAAGCGAGCAGCATCCCTTACAGAAGTTAAACCTACCCTTAGGGATCTATCGTTTGCGAGCGAAGCGAGAAACATTCCCTACATGCCACACTTTGCGAGCGAAGCGAGCAATATTCCCTACATGCCACACTTTGCGAGCGAAGCGAGCAATTGAATGGGGGGTCCGGGGGGCTTGCCCCCCGGCTGGACGTGGAGGCGAGCGTAGCGAGCCGGAGCGGCTAGTGATAAATATAGTAGTGACCTAAAAGAGATTCACCAAAGGTTGTCCACTCAACCTTTTTCAAAAGAGAGATGCGTCCAGGAGAAAGCAGTGTAGCCAGACTGCTAGGTGATTTTCCAATGTCCAACTTCCTAATTGTATTTCGACAAAACGGTGAAAATCATGGACGTAATTATGGCTAAATTTACAGCATGGTCTCCTCGAGAGTAGGACAGGCTGTGAAAATATGTACAAGGTCGTGAGGCTTCCCCCAGTATACAGAATGGGCAACGCGATGAAGGATAAAATGTCATTACACCTTTTCCCAGCAAAATTCTTTCATGGTACACCCCGATATTGACCAAATAGTTTCAAGGTACCAGCCGATGAGGTAGTCATAATATATAGTGAGCAACATAACCACTGATTCAAATCGATTCTATGGAGGATCCAGCAACCCTCCACTGGACATCAAGCAGCGCCTGACCAAGAACATCAATCGTAATCAAATCTGCGGTGAGCATCTATCCCCCGCAGATGTAATCATAATAACCAATTGCGTCTGACTTCACAAGCAGGACTCGGGGGTGACGCGTTCAAAACATCATCGAGAGATAACGCCTACTCAACGTTTTAACCCAACTAAAAAGGGAGCCCTGGGTGGCAGTATACCTCAGAAAGACAATTTCTGCCTCGTTTCTTACTGAGTGTTTTCTCAAGAACCAAAAGAATCTTTTCAAATATGATTATTTGGGTGTTTTCCCGATTCAAAAATATAACTTAATCCCTACACTGCAGAACAGTAGAGCACCATGCTTGTAAGGGCGTTAAAGAGACCGACCGAGGTGACTAGGACTGTATCCCTGATCTAACCATCATCTTTCATTGTTGCTCTAGCAGCCACATTTGGATTCCACATTTGCACTGGAGGTTCTGACAGTCGGTACAATTTACCAATCAGAATTGTAGAGGTAAAATCATCAAACACCTTTAAAAATTACCAAAAAGAAAGGGGATTTTTCATTAGACAGTGCTGCGAGGATTGGTCTTATTTCCACAACGGTTGAATACATACACTCACATTAGTTACACAACTAATAGCAATACCCAGTAAAACTGGCTGTCAAAACAACCCAAATTTTATTGCGATTCGAACAACTGCATACATTATGTACATAACTGTCTAACCTCATAATACGAATTCTTAGGCATACGTCTAATCGGTATGTGAAAAGAGGGTGACTATCTCGGACCAGCACGGTGTATCGTATTTATGCATAGTTTTCTATGTTTCATTCTCAGCGGGCATATAAATATCAGGAGATGCAGGTACTTAATTATATACACCTACTCGCATATCAAATACGTAAGGCGCGAGTTTCCAATTGCGAAATTTTTCTTTGGCCCTTTGGATTGTTAAGAAAGTAAGTCTGAATAAATATTGAGAAAATTCAGGAATGTGTGAAGTAGATTGAAGAGTAAGTTGAAGTAAGATTTATGAGTAAGATTAAGTTGATTATTTAAGAAAATGGTTATAATTCGGAATCGGCATGAAATTTCACGGGAAAATGATCCATTACTTGATCATTTTAGTGGGCAAAAACGTATGCAATTTCGCGCAAATAATGCAAAATATTTAGTTTTGAAGTATTCAATTGTTACATGTAATATATGAGTTTTGGCTACTATTTCACGCTGAATCACGTAGTGATGTTTATTTATTGATATTCGATATATCTTGAATATTGAACTTCGAAAAACTTGAAAAAATGAATGAAACTTGAATGAATGAGAGCACATTTTCTTTTGAGTAGATTAGTGTTTCACAAAGAATGGTGAAATAATAATATCAAGGTGCCATCCAACACTTGAACGGAGAAATTATCGTTAAGGTCTCACTTAGCTGCCGAGGTTCGGTAAGTTAAAATCGTATCGTACTTATCTCACAGATGTCCCGTTCCGAATTTCAGCGTCATAAGATAAGTAGCATAGAAATTAGCGTTAAGAGTTCACTCAGCTAATTGGGGTGGTTCGGAAAGATAAAAATTCTATCCTACATGGCTTACAGAAGTTCCGTTTCAAATTTCTGCTTCTTGGGATAAATAGCAAAGAAATTAGCGTTAGGAGAACATTCAGCTGATTAGGTTGGTTAGGCAAGTTAAAATGTCATCCCACTTGGCTCACAGAGGCTCCTTTCCAAATTTCAGCCTCATAGGATAAATATCAAAGAAATTGGATTTTGCTTCCGAGTCTACATAAAGGTTGTTTTCACTTTCGGGAGAACAAAAATTTTTTGTCTCCAAAATCAAAATTTCCGCTCGCATTTAACGTTTTAGACCATTCTGAACAACTTTGGTTCCAAGTCTGTCTGTCTGTGTGTGTGTCTGTCTGGTGTGTTCGCTAATCCTTGTTACAAGCTTATTTTCCGAAGTTTTCATCCGATTTGGATGAAATTTTCAGAGAATGTACGGGCTAGTGGTAAGACGGTCCCCTATCAGTTTCATCGTTCTTGACCTCACTCTGCTCATGTGCAAAGGTAAATTCTACCAAGCATCATTTTCTCACGCCCTAGTTGTTCGATCTGGGTCAAATTTGGATGATAGTTGGGGGATAACTATTTAATTATATTATATCAATTTCAATAATATAATGCGCCAATATAAAATCCTTGTAACAAGCTTATTTTCCACAGTTTTCATCCAATCTGGTTGAAATTTGTAGGGAATGTGCGGGCTAGGGTGTAAACGATCTCCTATCAGTTTTATTGTTGCAAAATCAATACTCCAATCTTCGCATGCGCAAACGTAAATTCTATTATGCTCCACTTTTTTCACCCTGGTAGTCCGGTCTCGCTAAAATTTGGATGATAGTCGGGAGATGACGATTTGATCATCCCATATCAATTTCAACATGATTGTAAGTATCATTAATAGCAACGTCACAAGCGCCTAAGTGAAATCCTTGTAACGACCTTAATTTCCACTGTTTTCATCCGGTTTCGATGAAATTGTCAGAAAATGCGCGGGTTAGGTTGTAGATGGTCCCCTATCAGTTTCATTGCTGCCAAATCAATACTTCATTCTGCGCGTGCGCAAACGTAAATTCCATCATGTTCCATTTTAGCGAATTTTTGAAGAAAAATAAGCTATTGCTCTCTCCTCAAAATTTGTAGAATGTGAATTTTTGGAAATATTTTATGCAGAAATCCGTTTCAGGCTATTCTGAATCATATTCTGAAGTTTGACGCATTTTTTTATGTATGTATGTGTCATTCCAGACGATAACTGTCCGTAGAATTGTGCTAGAAACTTCAAACAAATTTTAAAATATTAAGGACACAAAACGAAAGTTCAAGTTCGTTGGCCAGCATGATTGGATTACATCTTCGGGTTGAAATTTTCAAAAATGTAGTCAAAATTTCGAAATAGCCTGTTTTTTTGCGATTTGTTGTGCGAAATAATTTTTTCAGCATACTAACATGTGGTATATTCGGAATCAGCGTAAAATATTCTATAAGAATATGTATCAAGTTTTCAAAAATTTCAAAGTTGAAAAATCAGTCAAAAATGGAAATAATGCCGTTCGCTAGTTGTAAAAATCGGTAATATTTGCATGAAACATTGTCCAAATTCAGACTGAACTACTCTTGTGGAAGTATCCCTGTATAACCAATCCTAGAACCATGCGTCTTTAAATCTACAAGATTAGTTTAATAATAATAAAGTATGAGTACCTCCTAATTATTTTCAATAATTTGATTCCATGTTTGTCTATCAAAGTCATAACCTAAAATTTCTCTACACGATCAATAGCGACTGAAATGTCGAAGATTTCTTCAAAAATTCCCTCATGGGGTCATGCTGCATGACTGGAATTTTTCACTCCCTAGTCATTCGAGTTCGCTTAAATTCGGATTATAGTTGGATAAAGATGGTAAGTAAACGATGAAGCTATGTGCCACACAAAACTTGGTAGACGTCTTTTCATCTGCCAAAATCAACGATCTACACACTGTAAGTAGATCGTACGGCAAAAGATCTGTCTTCCGTCACTAGATATGTACGGAAATGAATGAGCTAAATGTCTTTGTGAACAGATTGATCTTGAATTTCTCATATAATCAATGGTCATAACATCCACAATTCGAGAATAGTAATGGATGTGGAGTTTCGGGCTGATCATCGGGAATCATGATGGTAGGCTCGTTCTCGACCGCGTCTTAAATTAGCTATTCCTATCCAAACCCCCTTCAATACTACACATTTTTGCTAGGTTGCGTGACGAGGTGGCACCTTCTGGAGCCGAGCTCCTACCAACTAATGTCCTCCTGGTACCTCGGAATCGCAGACGGGTCTCAAAACCGAGCCCGATTCACGCATTCCCACTCTCGCCTGCGTCTCCCTTCCAAGCGCCGCGCTGTACCGCGCCGATGTCCCGACGTCTCACACCTGCATTCGCTCAGAATCCCTCGTGGGGTTTGCATCGAGTTTCTACCGTATGACCTCGTCACATCGATACTCTTTACCCTCGAACGATGCAAGGAAACCTCGATACGTCCAGTTGAGCATACAAGGAGTACAATGTTTGATCTAACACATAGTAATTTAAATATGTTTAAAAAATATAAAGTAATGGTAAGTAAACTGGACACGTTTGGATTTTTTTAGAATTCAAGCCAGAATGATAAATTGTAACAGAAGTCTAGACCTCACTTCGCTTCCAACAACGAAGTAAGTGTAAAATCCTTTCACAATGATGGGTATTTGGTGAGTGGACATTATCATTTTTGATCGATGAATCGGATTCAGGGTCATTGAAAACCTCCGACTGCAAAATATCAGCTCAAAACTCCAAATAAAATTCCTGGCAACGACTTGGTTGTACGTGAAAATTATTGTAACCATTATAAGGATCGACCAAAGACGATAAGGTTGTATTCGATAATCTTCAGAAACGCTTGCATACGAGTCTGCCACACATTGGGACATTTTATGTATTTAGTTGTAGACTCGTATGTGTTGCAGACTCGTACGCAAGCTTTAAGAGCCACTCAGCTGACCCGGACCCTGGGCATCGTCAAGTAAATGTCCTAAAGAGGCTACATACGAAATTACAGCTTCCTAGAGTGTAAAGCATAGAAATTACCTATTAAAATTATTCAACCACCGCTTCACAAATCAAACCGCTCTCGCAATATTCGGATCACCTGCTATGAATCAAATCATCGAAACACCAGCTCAATGAAATCATCAGAAATTAACAAGCGGTTGCAATCATGTTCACAGTATTAATTTTTGAGAATGATCACCTGTGTGTAAACAATTATTCAAATAACCATGCTCATAACTCAGCTTGTTGGCCACGCACTTTGCAGTAGTTAACATAATATGATTGGATAAATCGAGAGCTTTCGAACGAATGGTCAACGAATTTTGTGGGATGAAAAACGACGAAGTACCATTTCCCTAGCAACGACTCGGTTGTAAGCGGAAATCATCAGAAATTTTTCATAACGCTTTCTTCGTCACACTTTTCGAGTTATGTGCCATAGTAAAGACATAAAATGTCAAAATCGATTTTCGAAAGAAAATTAAATTCAAGGTTAGACAGCGCTTAGGCCCGGAACAAAACTTAATCCGTGTTCACCCAAGTGCGGACGTGTTGCACTCCCTGATTGTTGTGAATTTTAATTGCTTTGTGTTCACACTGACTCACTAATTTGACTGTTTAGGTAGGTATGGGTAGAAACTTGGAAAAGACCAGCCCAGCGAAGAAATGTCACTGTAGACTGAGATGGGTTGGTAATGGGTTTGGCCGAAATACTGCCATCCACTCTCATTAGAAGGATGACAAGATTCAGCGACTGAATATGATTACCGTACGCCTTGCAGGTATGGTAGCACCGACTTAGGCGAAATAATATTTATTATTATTATTTATTATTTATATATATTATTTTCTAAAAATATATAAACAATTTGGTTGATTTTCGGTTTATTATTTTCAATAATAAACCTTTGTAATTGACCAAGAAAAAAAAATTTAACACTGCCAAATTATTTATTTAGGTATTTATTTATTTGGATTTCAAGATCCGTAGAATCCAAAAATTGAATTAAAAAATATCCGTCCGTCCGCCGTCCGCAGCTTTTGTCCGAAATTATTAGACCAAACTTCATGAAACTTGCGACAAAATCGCATTTGGGGTCTAGATGGTCCTAGAACCTCGGCATTAACTTTTGTCAACCCTAAAGGGTAACATTAAAGGGCTAAACATTCAAAAAGTTCCAGTCATGCAGCATGATCGCATGAGCGAATTTTCCTAAACCATCTATCGTATTATAATATGTGAAATTGTATTGAAATTTGAACAATTTCAGTAGAAAGAAATTGTTTAAAACCAATTTGAAGGAAAACAACGTATACTCAAATAAAATGTGGTGATTAAAAATCGATCTTAGGCTTTTAGTTTTTTTTTTGTAGGTTTTGTAGATTTTACAGCAAATATTAATGAAATTTAAAGTACTGTTTCAGCATAATTTTGTGCAAAAATTTTATAATGTCCTATTTAATCGCTGATAATGTTATTTTGATAGGAACCCTGCTAAAAATATAAGTTTAACTATTTTTGGCCGCTTTTAGTGATTTTTTTCGTAAGTACTTTTATTTACTAAAAAAAGTTCCAGTCATGCAAAATGATCGTATGAGCAAGTTTTCATAAACTATCTATCGCTGCGCCAACTTCAGGAATCGTTTCAGAATGCCTTAAAACGGATTTCAACGAAGAAACTTTTCAACATTTTTGATTTTAAAATTTTCCGAGCCATTGCAAAAGCTTCATTTTTTACGAAAATTCGCTAAAATCGAGACCTCAAAAACTTTCAAGGTAACAGTAATGATTTTTTGCTTGTCAATGATAAATATGATCCCAAAGAATCGATCATTTCAACCAACCGCAACGCTGTACGTTGAACGGTTCGTTTTCTCTAAGGACTCGAACATCGAAAAACACCTTCGAATTTCTAAGCGCGATTCCTAATGCGCTGCTAACGATCAAGCTCTAAATTCCATCAATAATCGCTGGTGAGGTTACGAATCTTGGAGTTCAGCGACGAGTTATCACCATGCGCTCGAAGTAGAAAAATGTTGAAGGTAGGAAGTAGAAGGTTGCTTGTGAGAGTGAGAGAAAATATTGCAAGAGTTGAGTTGACGAAATGGACAACAGTCCAGATTGACTCAGGCTTTTATGCCAAGCTACCTGCTTATAACACATGCGCTTGACCCTTTGTCGATCAGAGCGGGAACTGAGGTCCAGCTTGGACCAGGACCTTGTTTAGTAGGAAAACCACTCGATAGATACCATAAGAGATCACAGCAGGTCGCATTGCTATAAGAGATCATAATATGATCATGCGCATAATTGGGACCTTTTCCTCTTTTTACATTAGGGGTCAAGTTGGAACAGAATCGACTGTAAATGGTAAAATTGGAAAGTTGAAATATTGAAAAATCTGGATTTTTAATACTATTTGGTTGTTAGTGATTATTATCATCTGAATGATTCGAATGAGGCTCCCGAGATCGCTGTCCGTTCATCCATTCGCTTGTCTGAAGTCCAAAATCTTTGGCAAGAAAACAGACGTCCTCATGAGTGTGGTAAAAACCACCCGTAAACATAGTGCGAATTCTCTTACAAACTACGCCATACGAACCAGCTGTTATAGGGTAATTCTCAAGAAATTGAGTTTATTATAAGTAACAGTATTATAGGTAACATTTATAAGGACTATTGAAGCGCAGATATGTAAGTGTTCAATAATATTTTAGTAATTTTCATTCGTTCTCTCTTTTTTTCACAACCCTTTCCAACAGTAGCTGCATTATGTTGTGGTTGTTGTGTATGATTCATGACGTCTTTGAAGTGTGGTTGTTATGGTAGCAAAAGCAGACACTTTTCATTCTACTCTACGACCGATCTACGGAAACCTAAGAGAACTTATAGAACTATCGAAATGTAATCCATCGTGAAATAGGTTGAAGTTGTTTCTGGTAGTATGGAATTTAAATTAAACTTGAGAATGTTTTTGACAACATTAGCTAGAAACTAAGTTTCTTCCTCCTGTGATCGCGGAGGCGTAGGGTGATGAGATGTTAAACCCACGCCCTGGCTCGAGGAGTCAATGTCAACAACCGATTTGGCTCTGTTACAAACAGGCCGACGGCATCTAGAGCACCGCCGTGTGGTTAGGTCAAACTGATCGAGAAACTACATGAAATTTGCTTTAGTTATTTTAATCATCTTATTCTATACGTACAATATCCTCAAGTTATAAGATTCAATACGCGATAAGCCTCTCAGATCTCTCCAAATTCCAGAAATTCAAAGAAAACAATTTTGTAAATCGTCCTGAACATAGAGTGCTCTACTCTAATAACAACATTATCCAAAATTGTATGACATTTGATTAAAACGTTACAAATGCACAAGGGATTTTTTATTTTTTACCGTATTTCCAGGCGATAACTCCCGTGAAATACGGCGTAAAAAATTCGTTCCAACGCAGAAAAATCCGTATTGGCAAAAGACTGGTCGTTAGTTGGCAAGCCCAATCGCCCCAGAATTTCAGGCTCAATTTAACAATTTAATGGCTCAAAAAAGTTATAAAAAATCTTTTTTTTTTACAAAAGGGCATGTGGGGTGTCACAGTTGATGTATTTTTCAGCGCTGAGTCGATTGCAACCACTTCCAGGTCTCTAGATTCATAAGTAATAAACATCGATTTTTAGGTGGAAAATGCCTATAATTGACCGAATTTTGACAATAGGGCATGTGGGATGTCACAGTCCAAGTATTTTTTAGCGCTGAGACAATTGCGACCACTCCCAGATCTATAATATTCATCAAAACCGAAAAAAATCTATTTTTACGTGAAAAATGATCCATAATTGACCAAATTTTTTAGTTTGGCTGCATGTTCCAAAATTATCTTTGCGATCTCGCCAAAGGGCTGTCCCTTTATAGATTTATGGATAGTTTTATCCAGGACATGGTTGCTCTCAATGATCAGAATTTAAGTGTTTGATTTAATGTTATCCACAAATTTTCTTTGAAAATCCGCTCTATTAGTAATGCTGCATGATTGAGTACTTTTTTAATCGCACTTAAAACATAATTCCGATCGAACTCTTAATTTCCTTTAGAATGCTCATTTTTTTTTTTTTTTTTATGAAAGAACAAAAAAAATTTATTTATTTTTATTTTTTTCATGAAATTCAATGAAAACTTTGTTAAAGAGTGATTGTTTCAGAATGCCTTAAACCGATTTTCATGGTGAAAATTTTTGAATTTTGTTAAACTGTATTTATAAAAATTTTGGAGACATTGCAATAGTTTCATTCTCTTCCACTATTTAGCAAATTTTAACAAGTAGGAGACCTATGGATTCCTGGCAGTATTGAAACGTCAGGTGCGTCCGTGGAAAGGAGCGAGCCGCGGCACAACTCATGCACGTCCTTCATTTCACCCGGAGAAATAATAATAATAATAATCCTTCGAGTAATAATTTGTAACGTTTTAATAAAATGTCACAAAATTTTGGACAATGTTGTTATTAGAGTAAAGCACTCTATGTTCACGACACATTACAAAATGGGTACAATTTTCACATTGTTTTCTTTGAATTTCTGGAATTCGGGGAGATCTGAGAGGCTTATCGCGTATTGAATCTTATAACTTGAGGATATTGTACGTATGGAATAAGATGATTAAAATAACTAAAGCAAATTTTATGTAGTTTCTCGATCAGTTTGACCTAACCACACGGCGATGCTCTAGATGCCGTCGGCCTGTTTGTAACTGAGCCAAATCGGTTGTTGACATTGACTCCTCGAGCCAGGGCGTGGGTTTAACATCTCATCACCCTACGCCTCCGCGATCACAGGAGGAAGAAACTTAGTTTCTAGCTAATGTTTTCAAAAACATACGCAAGTTTAATTTAAATACCATACAACCAGAAACAACTTCAACCTATTTCACGATGGCTTACAGTTCGATAGTTCTCCTTCGGTTCTCCTTAGGTTTCCGTAGAACGGTCGTTGTAGAATAAAAAGTGTCTGCTCTTGCTACCATTACTAAAATGTAATTGAACACTTACCTATCCACGCTTCAATAGTCCTTATAAATGTAAAGAAACTTATAATAAACTCGATTTCTTGAGAATTACGTTATAATTATAACAGCTGGTTCGTTACCAGCTTTTGGTATAATTATACCTTGGATGAGTAGATATGGATTTTTCTGTTATCCGTGTTTGCGTAAAACTGTGGCGAAATGTGATTTTTATAGCGAATTCTGGTATTGTATATATATATATATTTTTTTCTTAATTATTTGTAATTGTGATTTTACCAATTTTGATGTGTTGACAACAACATAAAAATTAGTTTTATTGGAACTAAACTGTTGGAGATCAAAATGAGAGGTCCGCCAGAAAACGTTTATTTATTGCTTTATTGTTATTCAGCGTTTTGCCTCTGAAAACGAATCTAAAACCTATAGTAGACTCATTCGGACAGGTCAAAGATGATCCAAACGCGATGAAATTCCTAAGCGATCACCTTGAGATCAGTTTCGATAAATCTGTTCCAACCTCAAGGTTCCTCCTGGCCCAAGTAATGAAACTTGAAAGGACTGTCTCAAAGTTGATCCGGACAGTCTCAGAAAACCGTAACTGAAGAAAATAGAGCAATGCAATATTTTCAAAAAATTTAGAAAATTAATTTTTTAATCCTTGTTTCATGGAAATCCATTTTGGGGCATTCTGAAACGATATATATACATGTACAAGGTGGCACTTATATGACTGTGGTGTTACACTTTTATATACATATATATATAAATAACTCGGCGCTTCGCGCCTCGCCGGGGGGCTTCGCCCCCCTGGACCCCCAGGATCTTTTCTCTTTTGTACTGCATAGAAAACGAAGATAATGTGCTATGCAAATTTCGGGAGTTGTACGACCAAAAAAAATTTGACCAGTCAACAGGATTTGAACACACAACCTTCGTCTCACGAGAAAAAAAAAATCGGGAGTTGTACGACCAAAAAAAATTTGACTAGTCAACAGGATATGAACCCACAACCTTCGTCTCACGAGACAAATTTCGTTACGGACATTACAAAAAAAATTATTGGGGGTCGGCCTAAGAATTGCATAGCAATTAATATATATATAACGGGAAAACCCCGACCCTGGGTAAAAACTGGCATGTACCGGGAAATTCCGTTTTGGCCAAGAGCCAAAGAAGCGCTGTGGTTCGGGGTTATCCCTGAAGACAAGCGGGAAATTCTAGTTGTGACAAGGGACACGGTCGAATTGGCCTCATGGTCAAAACATTCCTAGGCGGATTTCCGTCAACCCTCAAGGGGTCGGGGTTGAATTTGGTCCTTTGGTCTGTCGGGCAACATTAGTTTTTTCGATGTGATCATACATTCGTTTTTATTTTAATGGCTAGATGGAATAAGCGCTAATCCGCTGAAGGACGGTGTACGAAAGCGCTAATTTCCGTGGACCCGATGGGTTGTACAAAACCGCAAAAAATAAGTTGCGAAAGCGCAAACAGGTACATACGAATTGTGAAACTATAGATTTATAGAAAGTCCAGATAAGAATTTATTTCTTAGTATTCTAGGGCTCGTGGGGTCTGATACGATTTCGGAATCAGCGGCAGATTTTTCTTTACTACTTTACTACTTTTTCTTACTATCCTGCATATAGGAGAAAATAATTTTTCTTCTCGCCACATAGAGTACTAATTGTGTTTTATTGCAAATCGAAAACTCGTATGTACACCAGATTCGAGGAAATCGCCTAGTACATATATTTATGTTCTACACCTTTTTAGCGAATTTTTGAAGAAAATTAAGCTATTGCTCTCGCCTCAAAATTGGTGGAATGTGAATTTTTGAAAAAATTTTATGCAGAAATCCGTTTCAGGCTATTCTGAATCATATTCTGAAGTTTAACGCATTTTTTTATGTATGTATGTATGTTTGTCTATATGTATGTATATATGTATGTGTCATTCCAGCCGATAACTGTCCGTAGAACTGTGCTAGAAACTTCAAACAAATTTTAAAATGTTAAGGACAAAAAACGAAAGTTCAAGTTTGCTGGCCAGCATGATCGGATTACATCTTTGGGTTGAAATTTTCAAAAATGTAGTAGAAAATTTCAAAATAGCCTGTTTTTAGCGATTTGTTGTGCGAAATAATTTTTCAGCACACTGACATGTGGTATATTTGGAATCAGCGTAAACTTTCCTATAAGAATATGTATCAAGTTTTCAAAAATTTCAAAGTTGACTACAAGATTAGTTTAATAATAATAAAGTATGAGTACCTCCTAATTATTTTTTAATAATTTGATTCCATGTTTGTCTATCAAAATCATAAACTAAAATTTCTCTACACGATCAATAGCGACTGAAATGTCAAAGATTCCTCCAAAAATTCGCTCATGGGGTCATGCTGCATGACTAGACTTTTTTGCAATTTTCTGACCAAAATAATGTTTTCCTGATAGAGCTAATATCAGGAACTTTCGACTCAAAACCCAGTGACGCTTTTTCCCAAAAGTAGGGTTTGGTTAGATAAGGGATCTATTCTTAGTACCGCAAAAATCGGCATTACTCATGAACGCGAGATTTTTTTAGTTGTCAGTATGATATGCTGCTTAGTTGTTGACATCTCCCCACACCCACTTCCGTCATCTCCTCCCGCACGTCCCATCACTCGGCCGGACCATCTCTCAGCTCCAAGTATTCCGCTTATGCAACTGACTCCCTGCCATGAATTCGCGCTTTTTTTAGAGCTTTTGCAACTCTTACGGATTAGCGCTTTCATACTCCTCCGATTTTAATGTACGATAGAATTTAATACTAAAACACGATGTAAGCAAATAAATAGAATAAAACTTCACTAAAACATACAAAAAAAGTTTGGTGGAATGGATGCTCGCAATCTCGTATCTCAAGAATACATAACATCAAGTAGTCAATACCTTAGTAAAAATTCAGATTAGTTGGACAAATAGGTCAGAATGAACAGTGTGATCTTTGAATGTATTTACAACTAAGCTGGATGCGAGCATTGTAGAGGTAAGGGCCCAATTCAACACTGCCTCCGAACTGACTATGAGCCCTATTTGTCACTTAATTTAGACAGTTAATCACTCTTGAACTTCTCAACTTTTATTTCAAACAATTTTATGAAATTAGGAACATTGTATCTACCAACATAATCATATGGGATTGACGTAATCATTGGCGACACATATGAAAACAGGATTATAAACTCTTGTCGACGACACAATTCAACCGTCATTTTTACGACCCTGACAGACCGTGGGCCCAATTCGACATCACCCGTGACAAGTCGAGATGAAATAGCCTGATCTCGCTGCTCGCCATCGGGTTTTTCCCAGCTTTGTTTTGTCAATTCTAGGATTTGCAAATACCAATGGTAAAACCTCGACGAAGATCTGTTCTTGCTGTAGTGAATGAAATCTGAACGTCTGCAGGACAACTCCCTCGGCTCTACACCTGTGGCCAGTTCTTCACATGTAAGGAAAATTTCGTGCTATTGTCTGCAGTTCCACAAAACACTCAGGCGAATCTTGGACAAACCGCAAGTCTCACAGGTGACCAAAGCTATACAAGGTGAGACAGCAAAACCAATGTTCCACGAGAAAGTGCAAGGGCAAGGCCAAATAAAATTTGTAATTTGCAATTCAAGATGCTAAAGAAAGTTTAACCTGTACTAACAGACCAATACCTATGTATTGCTTATGGGGTATGGCATTATTGTACGGTACAACTCACAGAATTAATTTCCTAAACTTCGGGTGTTTCCTGATGGTACTTGCAAAACCTAGGTTTTACCAACAGATAATGGTAAAGACCCGACTGGTGAGGGGTCTCATCGGACTTGTACCATTTGAGGTGGCCACTCTTAAGATTCACCGGCTGACAGCGGTAAAAGATCGAAACATAGGTACCTTTCATATTTTGCATTTCCCAGTCTACATGGAAGATTTGCGAATTTCCCGGTAAACGCTAGTTTTTATCGAGGGTCGGGGTTTCCATAACATATTCGAAATATATATATATATATATATATATATATATATATATATATATATATATATATATATATATATATATATATATATATATATATATATATATATATATATATATATATATATATATATATATATATATATATATATATATATATACTTTGGCACATTATTCTACGTTGGTACATAATTATGCATATTAAACATTGTGACTCTTTATTAGAAAACGGAAGTTAATAAAGAACTTTGACTATTTCCACGAAAATAAAGAATTGCGATGTTGAATTGATAACGATCATAGTTAATGTTTGTTACTGATGTTGACCTAATCGTCGAATTTTATTTTCGTGGAAATAGACATCGTTCTTCATTGACTCCCGTTTTCTTCATTGAAATGGGTTTCAACAACTTCATCGCGTGTGATTTAGTTCGCATTTTTTGCTCTTGGAACTTTGCGAATAAACGCCGAACCGTTCACACTTGTTCAAACTATTATGAAGAAACTCATTGATACCTCTGTTTGTTCTGTCACGCTAGAGTTTAGAAATGCATTTCGTTTATTACTTTGGTTCGTAGTAGATACGCACTTTAACACTGATATGCGCCCCAGCCATACATCGGTAGGCTACACTGTCGTTTCTTGGACCCAGTGTCAAAAATGAGATCGCAAAAGGCGAATGCACGTCACAGATGTCGGTGTGAAGAGGATCCCCTAACTCTAGACTCAGGCATGGCAAAACACTTACCTAATGTTAGTTCAACGGAGAAATCAAAACGTTTCTATTACTATTTGTAGAAGTGTGAAAGAATCAGTGATTATTCGAGAGAGCCAAGAGCCGAAAATATATACAAACATGATAAAACTTCCCTACCCTCAACCAAAATCACGATTTTTTCACAATCCAGCTTGAATTTTCCCAACATATCCAAACAATATCGGTAAGTTTATCATACCATTTTTTGATCAGGAGTTTTTTTTTTTTTTTTTTTTTTTTTTTAAGGGGAGAAGAAAGCTTTCAAAGGTTTCCTGAAATTTTTGGGACTTCTCGATCAGCTGAGTAATTCTAGAGACATTTGCTTTGCAAGGTTATACTTGCTTCAACGGGTATTAAACTCAGTTTACAATAATTAGTGGTCTCTCTCTCGCCGGGCGCCTGACTTGGCAGGCTTCCCGCTAGATATAAGTATTCAATAATAAACCAAAAGAATGGACTACTCACTTCTCAGACGACCTTCAGTTTCGCTCTATTGTTTTTAAAAAGTGCAGATACTGTACCTTTAGTACCTATATATTCAACATCTACAGTAGAAATTAGTAAAGTCTCAATATTTAATCATCAGCACATTCTTCAACCCAAACATTTTTGAGTTTTTATGCAAAATTGGAAATGTTAATATTTAAGAATAATTTATTTTTACTAGTACCCAAATATCGGTGGCTTTAGTAACAGATTGGCAATTTGTCAAACCCATCACACGAAAAAATTTACTGAATTTTACATTTCCTACATATTGAAAACTAGGTAGGTACCTACTAAGAATGTTAGAAAATTCTTGTACCTAAACATATGTGACTCCTGCCTACTGACTACTTAGAATGATTTAAATATATTTAGAAGTTGGTTATGATAGAATTTCGTTTAAAAAAAAAACATAGGTTCACAGTCCGACTTACATGCCGACATGAGCCGACATGGGCCGAGCTCATACCTAAAAAGGGAGGAACACAATGAGTGTTACCTACGTATTCATTCGAATTTTTAAATTGAAATCGATTCCGTCTTGGGTAGTTTGACATCAACCGCACTCTCTAAGATAAGTACCTAGCTTTCTTTCTATGATTTTTTAAATTTACTTGCGGGGCACGCTACGGGACGAAAACCTACGTAAAAATTCTGACATGGGTCAAATTTTGGAGTTTTGTGTATGACATTGTGAAGTAGATACATTATTCATTCAGACTCCGGTATCTGATAATGATGTTCTGGCGTCGAAGTCTCGTTTTTCCGGTTTATTTTTTGATAAAATCATCTCTAAAATGTGCTGTCCCAAGTAAATTTCAAGATAAAATGGAACATGCTGGAAAGAAGATTGAGTCTTAGGTCTTCAGAATGTAATTGCGAACAGCCAAGCAGTGAGTAAGGTCATTGACCAAAAAATGCTATCTATTTTATTGGGCAACGCATTCCATTTTCTATTAACTTTTCTAAAAAGTCTCGCTAACCACTTCTGAGTACCACGCGGATCATTGATGGTCCATCGGTTAAGAACCATTGCTCTAGCGGAGTCCAAACATGCAAACAGCGTTTGTCACCAATGATTATAATTTTTTGTATACCGTTCAATTTCATCCGGGTCTCTGTTCAAGCTGTTATCAGTATTTTTGTAATATTTGAGACAAACCCTGAGTTTTCTGATTAGCTACCGCTTCTGCGCAGATCAGTGGTCGATAAATGAGGCAGGCATCACACATGTATTCACCTTTAACTTTCTAGAAAATCGAATAAGATCAAACCGAATTGGCAAAAGTAAACCTAGCATACACCTGCAAGGAAAACTGAACTTGCGATTCACATCGCGTTGACGCTTTGTTCCTCTTCCAACCCATAAATCCTCCTGGAATGTGAACGGTTGGTCCAGGTGGTTACATTCGATTCATTGAACATTATATCTTAATCAAACGAAAAAACTTCCCTTTTATTCAAAAGTTTTCGAAATATCGGTTTTTTACTATTTCAATTCTTAAAAGCCCTTAAAATTGATATTAACTATGTACTGCCAAGAATACAGTGAAAATGAAAAATGCGAATAGGATCGACCCAAATCAGCACAAGCACAGTGCACTATACGTATACGATGCATAGTCCTGTTGATTTTTATTTTCATTTATTTAATTTCAACACTACCTTACATCCCTCGTGGTGCACGAATGATTGGTTGTACAGTGAAACATAGAAACTAAAGACAGTGAAAACATTAGTTTGGGGAGAAAAAGCATCGGACGGATGAATCCCCGTCCCTCCAACATTATTTACCTGCAATTTTTGAAGCTTAGCACGGATGTTAACCACCACACTTTGTGTTCGTGAAACATAGAAGTGTACGTGTAACTGATGGACCTCCGAATTCAAAAATCCCACGTGCTTTTTGCATTTCAGAGCTTGCCGATCAATTAGCTTGACACACCCCAAACTAGGTATAGGTATACTAAGTTTTTGGAAGACCCAAAACCAATATTTTATTTATTAAATACCAATTATACAACAAATTAAGCCAGCCCAACAAGGTATGCTCTAGAGAGAAAAAAAATTACACTCCATTGTCAAACAAACCGCCGAACTGCGCACAAAGGGGCCAAGGCGGAAAAAACCCCAAAATTGACTTTCTCCAAAAAAAAATCCAAAAATTGGTTTTCCCATTCTCAAATACCTATATGCAGTATCTAAACCTCTTTCAATTTAAAATAAAATTTGGTAGGCCTAAACCCTACTCAAACTTCGTTTTTCTTCACTTTTTGCTAAAATTTCACTTTTTCTAATGATGTGTTTCCCGATTTCTTCGAGATATTTTTTTATTCAAAGGACTTGATTGTAAAAGTTTCAAACATATTTTTTGATTTGTGAAAACATCGCAAAATTATTTTTCTTCAAGCGTTACGAAGTGTTGATCTGTGGGTGTATTTAGGTTGTTGTATAAATTGCTATTATATTGACAAACCTGCAGTGAAAAATTCAGCTGCCGATTTGGTAATTTTCATTATTTAAGCAGAAATAACGGGCTTTTGTACAGCAGGATGTGACCAAAAAATCGCAAAAAATGGCTAAAATTGACAAATTTTTTTCCCCACAAAATAGCGTTTTTATGCAGAATAAAGTATTTAGACCATAAATTAGATCATGAAAATTTTTTATCACATTAGTTGACAAGATTTTGCACATTTTTGCAAACAAATACAATGATCCAGTTTTTGGTCTAAAGTCTAATCGTTCAGTTCCAATAATTCGGTTTTATCATAAAAGTTGCAATTTTTGCCATTCTTGTCACATTTTATGAAGTTTTTGAGCCTTGTTTCATATGAGAAATTCGCTCATACGGCCTTGCTGCATGACTTGGGATCTTATAAAATATTATTCTTTTCTTTTCTAATGTATTTTGTTCTTTCTGAATTGAATAAAACCATTCCCAAGTCAATATAACGATCTGTTTTCAAGATATTCGGTTTTTTTAACAGCCTCTGAATACGCCCGTATGCCCAAACTGGTTTCAGAACTTGCAACTTGCTTAACATAATGGATTGTATATTAGCAATTGATTGTGTAAGGGGAGCTTAGAATGCCTACCTAGTAACCAAAACAATTTTCGAAATTTTACATTCAATTCTTCTATTTTTCTTGACGTGTTCTTTCTTTTCAATTTTCTGTAAAGTGTCATCCCCAAGTATTCCGCGGTAAGGTACCTATAAGCTATGGGATTTTCATATATATATATATATATATATATATATATATATATATATATTATATATATATATTATCTTATTTATGCATATTTATGTATCTTATATTTTCTTCTTTATTTGCTAAGGGATTGCTTTCTTATTTAGCATCATTGGCGAACTATAATTTCGTTAGAACGTGAAGATTTTGATTTGGTTACTATGCTCTAAATACTAGGAAATTGCCACTTCTGCTGCCATGTGTAATACCTCCACAAGTGATCCAAAATTAAAATGTAATCAGATGAAAAAGGTGGCAAGTGATGACCAACTAACGCTAAAATGAATGGAATGCGGGTGAGATGTAAGATTGTTCGAAATCTGGGAAATTTGCCAATGTATGCTGAGCGTAGTTAATTTTATTGAATCCATCCCGCTCCCTCTTCACTATGGAGATTAATTTGTTTGATACAGTTATAATATTCTAATTCGCGCACAAAATGTATAACTCTGTCAATTGACTATCGATTTGGTTGGTTTAGGAAAGGTTTGTTGAGTTAGGCCGTTATTCAGTTTGGCACGAATGCAAAGAATAGAAACCAATACGATTCTGATGGGTAAAAATAGATTAGGAGGCATTTAACAGCTATGTGTGGTCCTCTTTGAGATTCATAGGTATGTAGCGGTTTCTGCAGTTAATTTTATTATTTGTTGTTGATCCTATTGACACCTGTTACAACTTGTTTACTTTGAAAGTTTCGTTTCCAATAAAATGTCAGTTCGGAGTTAGATATCAACGAGTCAACTTTATTTATAAAATATTGTTATAAATAAGTACATTAAAAATACTACAAAATTGGTTACATCCGACGTGATCTTTTCATATACTCGAATTATGGAGAACGTAAATCCCGAACAAAGATTTGAGAATGAGAACAATGAGTACAGTAGAATCCATTTTGTCGCACCTCCATTCTCGAAGCCCAATGTGTCAATCTGGTTTGGCCAATGCGAAGCCCAATTCCGAATGAAGCATATCACTGCTGACCAAGATCAGTACGACTGTATCGTAAGTGCGATCGACTCAACAATACTCGCACAGGTGAGTGATTTGATAACGAATCCGCCCACATCCAATAAGTACAGCACCTTGAAAACTCGACTCATCGATACGTTTTCGGATTCTGAAGACAAACAGCTGCAACGCCTGTTGAAAGGTTCTACCCTGGGAGATCGACGCCCTAGTCAGCTTTTTCGTGAAATGAAGGAATTGGCGAACAATAAAGTCAACGAAGCAGTTCTCAAGTTACTCTGGCTCCAACAGTTACCAGCGAACGTCAGGGCTATATTGTCAGTAAGCTCTGATCAGAATTTAAGCTCTTTGGTACCAGTAGCCGACAAAATTTTAGAAGTTTCGGAAAATAAAGTTGAATGCTCTACATTAACTGTAAGTAGTACAGAACCAAGCTCTTCTACTCAGTATGATGACCTAATACTTAAGATTGATTCGCTTGCACGTAAATTTGATTCGTTAAGTACTAGACAACAAGGTTACAATAGACGTAATTCACGGTCTCGTTCTAAACGTAGGGATCAGCTAGGAAAACAAGAAAAGGTAAATAGAGGTTCTTGGTTATGCCGATACCATTTCCGTTGGGGTGAGAAAGCATACAATTGCGAACCTCCTTGTGGGTTTTCCAACAATCAAGCCCCGGAAAAACAAGTAGGCCAATCGCTAGATGCGGCAGGTGATTCTGGCCTAACGAATAGCCGCCTTTTTGTTTATGACAGATCCTCGAAGTTCAGTTTCCTTGTCGACTCAGGAGCGGACGTTAGTGTCATTCCCCCATCTAGTTCAGACAAAAAGAAGACATCTTCATACCAGTTGTTTGCAGCAAATGGAACAACTATCAAAACTCACGGCGTTCTTCTTCTGTCATTAGATTTAGGCCTCCGTCGAACATTTCATTGGCTTTTTATAATTGCTGATGTTTCAAAACCGATCATTGGCGCTGATTTTCTCGCTCATTACGGCCTACTAGTAGATCTCAAGGGTAGATGTTTACGGGATTCCCTCACTTCATTGACCGCAACTTGCCGTTTGCAAAAGTGCAATGTTTCTGCGGTAACCAGTGTAGATCCTTCATCTGCCTATCATTCGCTTCTCACAGATTACAAAGACATCACGAGACCCTCTTTCACAACTGTTAAACCAAAACACGATGTAGTGCACCACATTCTGACATCAGGTCCTCCTATAGCTGCTAGGTATCGCCGTTTAGATCCAACTAAATATGCCATAGCTAAGAGGGAGTTTGATTATATGATAGCTCAGGGAATCTGCCGGCCATCAAAAAGCCCGTGGGCAAGCCCTTTACACATGGTGCCCAAAAAGACTGGTGATTGGCGTCCATGTGGTGATTTTCGCGCCTTGAATCGAATCACCGTCCCTGATCGATACCCCTTGCCAAATATCCATGATATGACACATGACTTGCACGGAAAAACTATATTCTCAAAAATAGACCTCCTAAAAGCTTATCACCAAATTCCTATGGCTCCCGAGGACATTCAAAAAACAGCAATAATCACTCCTTTTGGACTTTTCGAATTTCCCCAGATGACATTTGGTTTATGTAATGCGGCCCAAACTTTTCAAAGATTTGTTAACGAGGTGACTAGAGGGTTGAATAACGTTAAAGCATACATAGACGACTGCCTTATCGCAAGTTCCTCTGAGGAAGAGCACCTGAGTGATCTTCGTGCACTATTCAATCGTTTCAGGGAATTTGGCGTTGTTATCAACCCAGCAAAATGCGAATTCGGTAAGCAGGAGATAGAGTTTTTGGGACACCTCGTTAGTGCTGAGGGTATCAAACCTCTACCCAAGCGAGTTGACACCATCCTGCAGTTCCAGCCTCCTAAGGACATTCAAAGTTTGCGAAGATTTCTGGGCATGTACAATTTTTACCGACGTTTCGTAGAAAAGGCAGCAGAGCATTTGGGATTGTTGAACGAGTTTCTCAAAGGTCATTCAGGCAAAGAGAACTCTGAGATATTATGGTCAAATGCAACACTTGAAGCTTTTTCCAAATGCAAGCAGGAGTTAGCTAATGCCACCATGCTTGCACATCCCCGTTCTGACGTTCCTTGGTCGTTGATGGTCGATGCTTCAGATGTAGCAATAGGGGGTACTGTGAATCAGAAGGTTGGAAATAGTTGGCAACCTCTCAGTTTCTTTTCCCGCAAATTAAATAACACACAGAAGACATACAGTGCTTATGACAAGGAACTCCTCTCTGCTTACGAGTGCATTAAGTTTTTCAGACACCTACTAGAAGGTAGAGTTTTTACATTATACACGGACCACAAGCCACTTATATACGCATTTCAACAGAAACCTGACAAAGCTACACCACGACAGATCAGATACCTTGACTTCATTAGTCAATTTACAACCGACATCCAGCACATAGCTGGAAAGGATAATGTAGTTGCTGATTTTCTGTCCCGTGTTGAATCAGTGTGCTCCTCGCCTATTGATTTTTCTAAACTTGCCAGTGCACAGCGTCAAGAAGAGCTACCAACAAGCCCATCACTTGTGTGGAAGCAAATCCATTTAAGAGATGCCAGCTCTCCTGTGTACTGCGATGTTTCAACTGGTTTCATTCGACCCTATGTACCCCCAGAATTTCGACGCCAAGCGTTTTGTACTGTCCATGACTTGTCTCATTCAGGCAACCGATCAACATACCGAGCACTTAGTCAGCGGTTCATTTGGCCCTCAATGGCCAAAGATTGTAAGAACTGGGTTAAGGCCTGCATTTCTTGTCAAAAGAATAAGGTTCAGAGGCACACTCATAGTCCGCTAGGCGAGTTCCAACCTCCAGGCGACCGTTTCGCACACGTTCACATTGACCTGGTTGGCCCTTTGGTCCCATCCCAGGGATACACATATCTATTAACATGTATAGACCGATTCACAAAATGGCCAGAGGTAGTACCATTAACCGATTGCAAGGCGGAAACTATTGCACATGCATTTTGCACACAGTGGATCAGTAGGTTTGGTGTTCCAAATAAAATCGTGTCCGACAGAGGTCGACAGTTTGACAGTTCACTCTTTCACCAGTTAACAGCAATGTTAGGTGTCTCACACAATTTCACTTCGTCATACAACCCAAAAGCGAATGGATTGGTAGAACGCATGCATCGACAACTCAAGCTGCGATTCGTTGTCACGAGACAGAAAGATGGACAGAAGTTTTGCCATTTGTGCTGTTAGGTCTTCGTACATCTCTCAAGGAAGACCTGAACTGTACTCCTGCAGAATTGGTATATGGTACCACCTTGAGACTCCCTAACGAATTCTTGGAAACCAAGATTGACTCTTCCCCCTCTCATGAGTTTGTGGCTAACCTGAGGAGGGCAATGGACAAGCTGAGAGCCCAGCCGATTCGATGGCACTCAAAAGCAGCAGTTTTCGTCCATAAGGATTTACAGACGTGTTCCCACGTATTTCTCCGACACGATGCCCTAAGGACTGCTCTCAAGCCACCATATGATGGCCCATACGAGGTTAAGAATCGCAAAGAAAAGACATTCACGATCCTGGTTAAAGGTAAAGAAATATCAGTCTCTATAGACCGACTTAAGCCTGCTTTCGTCGTAAATGACGCTCCTTCAAAAGATGTCAGCCCGGAACCACCAGAAGAGTATCACACCCCTAATACATCAAGACCACACCCTCCAGCATCTCCTACAGAATCGAATTCACACCCTTCCGACTCTCAAGGACAACAGACACAACACCGAACAATCGATCTTCAGAATTCTTCTCAGTATCCTCCAGGACAGCTTCAGCAACACCCATACAAGACAAAATCAGGCAGGACAGTTAAGTTTCCAGCAAAGTTTGACAGTTATCATTGTTATTAGGGAGGGGGGTGATTTGTAGCGGTTTCTGCAGTTAATTTTATTATTTGTTGTTGATCCTATTGACACCTGTTACAACTTGTTTACTTTGAAAGTTTCGTTTCCAATAAAATGTCAGTTCGGAGTTAGATATCAACGAGTCAACTTTATTTATAAAATATTGTTATAAATAAGTACATTAAAAATACTACAGGTATATTAAGTTGATTTTATCGAGAACTAGAAAGGCATTCATAGATGAATTTACTTGAAGTGATAACGTCAAACAAAAACCTGCCAACTCATTTATTAACATGATCCTAAACACAGAATCTATCGATGAACTTCTACATGTTTGTTTAGAAAATTTATATATCTACAACAGTTTCAAATTACAAATCGAATAATCTTAACTTGTAAGCGTCCTTGTTCCTATGTAGCAACTTAGCTTTTGAATAATAATGAAACGAGTCATCACAGTTCTCCCACGATTATTATTGAGCAATTTTGAATATTTTAACAAGAGTTTGGTGATCATTAAATGTTGTGGAGGTCTTCTAAGCCTTCTAGATCTTCGCAGAAGCACGGATTGTTCCAGAAGTGCTCCTGGAACCGTTGTAAGACGTTCCTCTTCTATCTTGGTCTGATCGCCCAAACCCGGTGCGTGGAGGCCTAGCTTCGTGGGCGTATTTGTAAACCTTGGTACTTCTCGTACTTCCACATTAGGGTTGAAAGGAACTTCCTTCTTTACTTCTGTTCTTCAGTTCTTCTGAGTTTATTCATGTGCCGCTTTATTGCGTATCCTTTATCTAATTCTATCAGGTAGTGAATTCTGCCTCATAACTTTTTGACCGTGCCTCGATTCTACATAACGTCCGAATGGCATATTTCTTGCTTGAACCTTTTCTTCCACGCTTAGTTTTACAGCCTTTGGTTGTAGTGCATTATTTCGCAGGGAACGTGGTGGTCGGAGGAAATCCGATTCGATTCGGAGTTGACAGCCGAGGTATCTCTCTGATGGCGATTTCCCATATGCTAACGAAGTTGCCCTGAATCTCAGGAGTGTTTCATAGAGTTTCTGCCTTAAGCTTGTTTTTGAGGGTTTGCACGTGTCTTTCAGCTAAGCCATTGGTGGCTGGGATGCCAGGCGTAATGAAGAGCTGAGTAATTCCACATGCCTTGCAAAAGTCTGTGAATTCATCGCTCTTGAAAATAGACGCATTGTCGGAGACGAGGATCTCAGGAAAACCATGTCGAGAGAAGACACTTACTTCTGAGAAGACTAATGGTTGAGTTTTTGTTTCTAAAATTAAGTCAGGCAATTTCGACTTGGCATCAATTAGAATGAAAAAATGACATCCTTGAGACATCCCAGCATAATCCACATGAACCCTTTGGACGTTATGGACGGGTTCTTCCCAGGTGTTTAGAGGCTGTTCTGCAGGATTCTTTTGAGTATCAGCGCAATTTCTACATGCTTTCACTATAGTTTCGATTTCTTTGTCAATATTGGGCCAGCAGCAGTAGAGACGAGTAAGTTCTTTCATTTTTGTTATTCCCATGTGCGTTTTGTGCAGCTCTTCCAAAACGTCTTTTCTCGTGCTGAAGGATATGTAGACTCGGTGACCTCGGAGAATCAATCCATCTCGCAAGCTGAACTCAGTGTTATATGTGTCCATTGAGCAGGTTGTTTTTCAGTTTTGAGAGCTCTTCATCAGCAGCTGTTGCCTCTGCTATACTGGAACTTAAGTTTGTTCCAACTATGATTTGATTGACTGTTTGGTTGAAATAAGCGTCGATGATGTCAGGTACATTTCCTTTGGTAGTGGTGATCGGGATAAATAATCTACATTTTTGTGAAATTCAGATTTCCGGTGATCGATATGATAGTTGAATTCGCCAATGAACGCGGCATAACGGAGTAATCGAGCTGAAGTCATAGATGGTAAGCCAGAATCATGTTGATAAATCCTAACTGATGGTTTATTTTCGGTGATCAGTGTAAATCTTCGTCCATATCGGTGGACTAGGAACTTTTTCAGGGTCTAGTAGATACTGACAGCTTTCCGGTCTAATTGAGAGTAGTTTTTCTCAGAAGTAGTTAACAATCGAAAAATAAGGGCGACTGGTTTCTCTTTTCCATTTATAGAATGCGAAAGAACACCCGCAATACCGTAAGGACTAGCATCACAGGCGACAATTATTGGAAGATTAGGATCGGTTATCACCCCATTTAATCCTGCCAAAATTTGTCCCAATATTCGATGAAATTCCCCAGGAACTGTTTTTACCCCAAAACTCACCCTATTAACTCGATAAGGTCCACGATGAGTAGACATAGTTTGAAGAATTCGGCTTTTTGGAGATACGGGTACATGGAGGTAAGCCTTATAAAGGTCTACAAAAATATTTGGCATTTTGCTTCCGAGACTGCAAGGCAGCGGAAGCTTCGTTTTCACTTTCGAAATGAAAAACAATTTTTTGCTCCAAAATCATTATTTCCACTCGCATTTTGCGTTTCAGAGCCTCCTGAACAAAATTGGTTCCGTGTCTGTCTGTCTGTCTGTCCGTCCACATTTCCTTGCAACAGCCGTAATTTCCACAATTTTGATGCGATTTTCTTTAAATTTTTAGGGATCGTGCGGGTATAGCTATACATGGTCCCCTATCAGTTCCGTCATGATCAAATCAACGGTAGCCTCTGCGCAGGCGCAAACAAAATTTTCTTGTTTCGGTCATAACTCAGGCAATTGTGAACGGATACGGGACACATCGTCATCAATGTTGACGTTTGTGATGTAATATATAACATATAAGTTCGTATACTGTATTGCATGTCGGCAAATTTCAAAAAGGAAAACACCTCCTGTCGATTAAAAGTTTGTGATACTGACGTAGCTATTATTGTTCATCAGCAATTACAATTTTATTTATTACGTACCAATGTGCTTTATATTGCCACCTCCCTGATGCCCGGAAAGGTCGTTTCTCATTTTTGTGGCATTTCATGGTGTAACAATCAGCAGGACTCATGAATTTAGATCAAAATATTAATGAAATCCTGTAAATCAATTAAAAACTCCTTCAGTTTTGATCCGATTCAGACGAAATTTTCAAGGAACATGCGGACTACATCCTGGATGGTCCCATATTAAAATCAAAATTTTCCTTATTAATTTCATTTGTTATATGTACCATTCAGCTTCCAATTTCCCACCTTATTAATTCCCTGATGCCAGAACCGGTCGTTTCTAGTTTTCTGGAATTTAATGGTGACGTACTGTGAAGGTCACGAGGAAGCTCATGTGCCATTTCCTTGGCAGTGTGTCTTATGTTATGGAGCTCTTCTTCAATATTTTTTATTGGATGGTGAGAATCCTCTAGCTGTGGGTTAAGAGTAGGCTTCTAATCCACACAGATTCGTACCTTTCCATCAAGCTTGGGGATCACTACAAGAGGAGAACCCCAGTCTGATTTTTGTTATTATCCCTTGTTGCTCCAAGGAATCAAATTCAACTTCAACTTTGTCCCCAAGGCAAAAGGAATGGTAAGGAATTTTTAAAAAACAAGGTGAAACATGTTGCCTTAATTCCAAATAACATTGTACGTTGGGTATACATCCCACTACTGGTTTGAAATTTTCTCAAATGGGGCAAGTATTTTATCAATGTCAATTGAATGGTACTTGATGACGTGAATGGAGTTATTTGGAATCAGGCTGTACTTGTCTAGATTCTCAAGGTTGATCTTAAGTTTCCTAATCCATGAGCGCCCGAGTAGAGGTGCCAAATCTTCCTGGATAATGTATAGTTCGTCTGTAGTCAAATTTCCGTTGAACTCTATTGGTACTAAAGCTTTTCCAATGGGTTTGAAAAGCTCTTTGGTGTACGACCTGAGTTGGACAAGTGTTGGTTCGATTCTGTCATTCGTACCTAATTTATCAAATGAGGATTTTGAAAGTATAGTGATCCCTGCTCCCGAGTCCACTTCAAATGTTTGAAATTTATGCCAATTAGCGAATTTTTGAAGAAAATTAAGCTATTGCTCTCGCCTCAAAATTTGTAGAATGTGAGTTTTTGAAAAAATTTTATGCAGAAATCCGTTTCAGGCTATTCTGAATCATATTCTGAAGTTTAACGCATTTTTTATGTATGTATGTATGTATGTATGTATGTATGTATGTATGTATGTATGTACCTATGTATGTATGTATGTACCTATGTATGGGTTGCTGAGGTAGGGTAACTGTTTGTGTTTTTATCTCTTCGGAGCTCCTTCATATCCCTACCCAAGTCAAGGTCATGACTCCCCGTTGTGCATCCCGGTAACCCTTTGTTGAACAGAGGGTGGCAGAATGACCCGCTGGCGATTAGGGGGGAGGCTCGTGTCAACGAGTCTCCTGTCCCTTTTAAATGTGTCTCCCCGTTATGCAGTCAAACTACGCCGAGCCTCATAACCCCCGCGTGCCCATTGGCTCGCGGGGTTCTAGGGGAGGCGCTCGGGGGCGCCCCAGGCAGGGGCGTCGGCCATCCTCTCCCTCTTCTTCATCCTCGTCTTCCTATCCCTCATCCTCTTCCACGACCCCTGTAAATACCCACCAGTGTGCCCACTGTGAGAGAGCCTTCAGCTCCAAGCGTGGCCTCAGTGCCCACGTCTGGCAGAAGCATCCTGTTCAGGCCAACGCTGCAATTGATATAGAGCGAGAGTGGCCGAGGTATGCTTCTGAGGATTTGCGGCGAATGGCAGCAGAGGAGGCAGAGGCTGTGCGTAATGGGGTACGAAATATTAATGTATTCCTTCAAGCACGTTTTCCCATACGCACGCTTTCTGCCATCCAATCTCTTCGCCTGAGGCCCCACTACAAGCAGCTTGTCCAGGATGCGATCCTGGCAAATAGCCGTGGGGCCTCTCCTGCATCTCCTACAGGCGTGGGACAACAGCCCGCCGTTCAGCAATCCTCCCCCGGGACCTCCGGTCTTCTTGAAGACTTGAAGACCGAAGTGTTGAGGCTCGGGGAGCAGGTAGGCCGTATTAATGGTTATGAGAGTGCCTACCTGCAGGATCTGGCGAGGCGGGCTGTTGAGAGGCATGAAGGCTTGGAGGACGAGGTCGCAGCCTACATACAGAGGATCTTCCCACGGGTTGAGGAAGCGACCGTGACGGGGCATCAGGGAGCCGTTCCTCCTACTTTGGTGCCTCGTGGAGGTCGCAGAGCAGCAAAACAAGCGAGAAGGCGGGAATATCAGCGGGTCCAGAAGCTGTGGAGGAAGCATCCGGCTCGTGTGGCTGCGGAGGTACTGGGAGGAGCTGGGGATGAGCACGTTTTGCCCCCTCTCCAGGAGTTTGTGGACTATTGGGAGCCACTCTTGAGTGCTCCCAGCCACAACCCTGGTGAGCCGGTGGTACCCCCAGCTTTCGACAGGGATTCCTTGCGCAGCATAATGTGCACGCCGGTGCTTCATGACGAGGCACATAAGTGCCGTGTCAAGAACTCCACCTCTGCTGGACCTGATGGTATTTCTGCCCAACGTTGGAACAAGACACCAAAAACAGTCAAGCTGCTCATCCTCAACCTGCTGCTTCTATCAGGAAGACCGCCGAAAGCGTTGACCCGCGCCAGGACACTTTTCATCCCAACAGAAGGGTTAAGTGGGCCTGGAGGCTACCGCCCGATATCTATTTCATCGGTGGTCTTCCGCCACTTCCAAAAGGTTCTGGCATCTCGCCTCCAAGTGGCTGGTGTCATAGGTGACGTCCAGAGAGCATTTCGGCCAGCGGATGGCACAGCGAAGAATCTTACAGTTCTCCAAACTGTCATTTCGCTGGCCCGTATTAAGAAACGGTAACTCCATCTTGCCGCTCTGGACGTCGCTAAGGCCTTTGACACCGTTAGCCATTTTGCCCTGACCGATTGTCTTCGTGGTGTCGGGGCACCTGCTCGTTTAATTGAGTACGTTGCTCGCCTGTACCACGAAGGCGTGACGGTCCTCGAGGCACGAGGTGAGATGTCGGGGGATGTTGTCATTGGGCGCGGGGTACGCCAGGGGGATCCTCTGTCGCCACTCCTCTTTAACCTGGTCGTGGACACGGCCTTGGGTAAGCTGCCAGCTGAAATAGGGTTCGATCTCGCCCCTGGGGTGCGAGTAGGTGCACTGGCTTTTGCCGATGATGTGATCCTACTCGCCGAAACCCGTGAGGGCTTGCAGATTGCCCTCAACACCTTTGCTGAGCAGCTAGCCAGGTGTGGTTTGGTGGCTAACCCAGATAAGTGTGGGTCAGTCTCCTTGGTCCCGTCGGGTCGCCAGCATCAGGTGAAGGTGGTGGATGAGGAGTGTTTTGTCATAGGACAGTCACCCATCCCCACCCGATCAGTGCTGGAGGTTTGGCGGTACCTTGGAGTTGACTTCATGGGTGTGGCCACCATTGGCGCAAGCCATGTGGACCTTGGTGGAGCACTAGCTCGTATCACCAAAGCCCCATTGAAGTCACCAGAGAAATTGCGCCTCCTCCGCAAGTAGGTACTTATTGCCAAAGCTAACCTATGGGCTAGTCTTTGGTAGGCTTACTGCGGGGAGGCTGCTAGAGTTAGATCGCGAAGTTCGCTCTGCTGTACGCTCTTGGCTAGGCTTTCCACCTGGTGTCCCAAGTGCCTATATCCACGCACCGGTCAAGGCCGGTGGGCTCGGTATTGTCTCTCTCTCAGCCAGCATCCCATCAATACGCCGCCAGCGCTTGCTCGCCCTTAGGGGCTCGAGCTGGGAGGTCGCCCGCACTGCTGCTGACCTGGACTTTGTCAGGCAGCAGTTGCTGTGGTGCGACCGAGCAACACCAACTGCTCCAAAACCCAGCTCATCTGCTGAGTTCGCTGCTGCACTCCATGATTCAGTAGATGGTAAAGAACTCCGACAGTGCTCTGAATCCCCCATTTCTTCCCAGTGGGTGGAATGGGCTTCAGAGGGCATTGGGGCCCGCGACTACTGCCGTTTTCATGCCGTCCGAGTGGCTACACTAGCCACCTCGGTGAGGTGTTCACGGAGTAGTCGTGGGACAGTAGACACCCTTTGCCGTGCCTGTCGGGGTAAAAATGAGAATCTATATCATGTGGTGCAGCAGTGTCCTCGTACTCACGGTGGCCGCATACTCCGTCACGATGCGGTCGCCAAGCAGATAGCAGGCGCTTTGTCATCTAGCGGTTGGGATGTTGAGAGAGAGAGGCTATATCATATGCCGAGTGACCGGGGCAAGAAGCCGGATATCGTTGCCGTCAAGCCCAATGGGTCTGCCATAATCCTGGATGTCCAGGTTGTCAGTGGCAGCGTCGACATGGAGCAGACCTGGCGGGCTAAAATGAATAAGTATGACAGAAATGACCTGCGGCAAGCGATTTCCGAGCTAAAAGGAGTGGCGACCAATAACATCAAGGTCATGGCTGCGACCGTGTCATGGCGCAGGGTGTGGTGCGGGAAAAGAGCCACGGAGTTACTCGAGTTGGGCATCTTGGCGGGAGTACTCCATGGTATCACCACCCGCGTCCTGAGGGGTTCTTACTTGAACTGGTGGTCGTTTTATAGGGGCACATCCTTTCATCCCATTCTTCCTCCTCGTCCTGAAACTTCCCTTATCCCTAGAGCCGGCGTCGGGTAAACCTGGGCGTCCTCCCCACTTTTTAATTTTTTTTGTTTATTTTTCAATTTAATGGTGTGCCCCCTCCGCCTTTGAGGGGAGTTTTGTAAAAAAAAAAAAAAAAATATGTATGTATGTATCTGTATCATGTGGTGCAGCAGTGTCCTCGTACTCACGGTGGCCGCATTCTCCGACACGATGACGACCGTGTCATGGCGCGGGGTGTGGTGCGGGAAAAGCGCCACGGAGTTACTCCAGTTGGGCATCTCGGCAGGAGTACTCCGTGGTATCACCACCCGCGTCCTGAGGGGTTCTTACTTGAACTGGTGGTCATTTTATAGGGGCACTTCCTTTCATCCCATTCTTCCTCCTCGTCCCGCAACTTCCCTTATCCCTAGAGCCGGCGTCGGGTAATCCTGGGCGTCTTTGAGGGGAGTTTATAAAAAAGAAAAAAAAAGTATATATGTATGTGTCATTCCAGACGATAACTGTCCGTAGAATTGTGCTAGAAACTTCAAACAAATTTTAAAATGTTAAGGACACAAAACGAAAGTTCAAGTTCGTTGGCCAGCATGATCGGATTACATCTTCTGGTTGAAATTTTCAAAAATGTAGTCAAAAATTTCAAAATAGCCTGTTTTTTGCGATTTGTTGTGCGAAATAATTTTTTCAACATACTAACATGTGGTACATTCGGAATCAGCGTAAAATTTCCTATAAGAATATGTATCAAGTTTCCAAAAGTTTCCAAAAAGTTGAAAAATCAGTCAAAAATCGAAATAATGCCGTTCGCTAGTTGTAAAAATCGGTAATATTTGCATGAAACATCTTCAAAAATGCAACCCATGCTGCATGACTGGACTTTTTCTTCATGTTAGCATAAAATCGATCCGAAGTTTTATTGTTGACTATTGACATTTTTCCTAATTCGTAGATGTCTAGTACGTACCTAACTCCCCGAATAAATTGAGCCCTCAAGAAAATGTCTGCGATAGATTACTACAAAACTCATCAGGATATTTGAGTTCGCAAGTGGTAGTGAGGCTGCGTAATTTTACAGCAAACTGTGCTACATTTTCGTTGGTTTGTTGTAAGGTAGAAAGAAACATGTGTGGTTCCACGATTGGGGTAGTTTTGGGACACAAGTGTTTCTCTAGAATGTCAATGAGCTAATCGTAAGTTTTTGTGGTTGGTAATTCTGGGGCAATTAATGTGGCTACCAGTTGATAATACTTACTGCCAATTGGGTTGAAAAGTACTCTTCCTCGTGTGGGAGAGTTCACAAAGACCCCGCGCAGAGCAAAAAAGTGTTGAGACTCTGTATAGCAGTTAAATAGATCCTTGGATTCGTCGAAGGATTCAAATTAAAGTGAAACATACTATGACTCACAACTGATGGAGCTTGCGTGTGGATTGTTAATGCGGAGAGAAGTTTATTGATATTTGCTTTTAGTTCAGCGAAATCGGATTTTTCCTCATCTGCTTTCCTCCGCCATACTGTTCAAAAAGCAGTATTCTGGATGTTTACTTACTCAGAACACATGTAGCTCACCCTTTCCGGCGCCAATTAATATGACCCTGAACACTGAATCTATCGATGAACTTCTACATGTTTGTTTAGAAAACTTATATAATTCTAAAACAGTTTCAAATTACAAGTCGAATAATCGTAACTAGTAAGCGTCCTTGTTTCTATGCATTTTTTCCTTGCTCTGTCAGACTTTTGTTCCGTCTTGGTTTTCAAAATTTCAAGTGGTCCATTGAAACAACAGTGAAGTTTATTGAAGAATATTAAGTGCACGAGTGTTTATGGGATTTTATGAGCGATTGGTTCAAGTAAGCGCTCAAACTGCTGCTTTTCCATTCTCATAAAGGATCTGAAGTAGGTAGTCTTTGCCGTCTTCACTTTCAAATTCACTCATCACAGTTGCGATTTCTCCGTCCATGTCCTTTGTTAACAGCCACGGTCTTGTCCAAATCAGGCCTTTACGTTTCAAATGTGTAGAAACGAACAAGGAATCAAAAATATCAGGAGATTTTTCCCCAATTACAGGACCAAAGTCTCAGATCAAATATCACATACCTACAGGCTCAAGTCGGCCTTGTATCATCGGCAAACTTTTGACATCTGGTAGATCTTATAAGCTTCCGGATTTATATATTTATACAGGGTGGAACGGTATAAGTGACGAAAAAAATGTTTGTTAATCTACATAAAAAATTTAGTACAACCCCGCCTGAACGAGTGTTTTATCTCTATCAGTTCGAAAGTTATGATTTTTGTGGGTTTGTTCGAAAAATGACCCTCTATTAACCAGCGAGTTCAGGCTCGGTTCCTACGTATGTTTCACGCTGAATCGAATGGTAACACTTGCAGATCTCTCCAACTCCGTTATAACCGAGTTTTACACTTTAAGCATCAAATTTTTATTTTATTTGTTATGCTCAACTGTAAGTGTTTTTAAGGGTAAAATTAGTTTTAATTTGTGTACCGCCCTTTCAGTTAGTCAATTTGACTTGATTGTGTGGAGTTAACCTTATATGTTTGATGTTATTGCTAGTAAAGAAGTTGTCAAACGGCTGTTGCGTGAACTGTGGGTCTGTCAAAAATACCTAATATTAGGTACTCTAAGCATGCCAAAACCTGCAAACTTGCAACTTTGTTCGGTTGGTAAAACTCGCCTTTTCTTTTTTGTAAGCGATGAATATGAGGAAGTGTTGAAACTAATCCGATTCTGAATTCCCCATCTTATGCAGCACTGAGTACCTCTGAAGTAAGGTAGGAAGAAAAAACCATTCAACAAATAATACTTCCCCACTCTTTAATAAAAACAGTAATCATTCCTAAATGTTCACTTCTCTCGTTCCGAAATTGAGAAAAAGTGGAAAAACCCAGAACCGAAGATATTATTGTGAATGTTCGGTTGAATAGGTTGAAAGAAGTGGTCAAAGTTCAGCTGCGAAATTCGATCCGAACGAATGAAATTGAGGTTAAGTTGAGTAAATTTATTGCTTGTAAAGCACCATACACCGACTTCATAAAAAAGAAGTTATTTACCTAGGACATGTCCTTCCTAGTTTCGATAGTCTGGGGGAACACATTTTGTGGATGGCAAGTAGAGGAAAAGGATGTTGTAAGTAAAACAACAGACCCGCAGGACTTGGCGGCATTGCGGGGTTTTGCATACCCTGCGCCCTCAGAATAAACCTCACGAACACCGTACAGCCAACATCATATTACTCGGGTAAGATTTCAACCGAAACAATTAAGAATTTATTCCATACAGGTAGGTGGATACTGTTTGATAGATTGATGCGCAAACTTAATAATCCAACATAGTTGTGTTTGAACGTTTATGGACCCGAATTCCCTTTATAACACGAACGGTAGATGATGTAACACACATTGATAGAGTTTTCCACTTTAACGTGTATAACTCACAAATTTAAGGTTCATTTGTTACTCTAAATTTTACACGTTTTTAGGGATCTAACTAGTGAGCTAAAGTGTAAAACTCAGCTATAACGGGGTTAGAGAGTTCTGAAAGTTTTACTATTCGATTCAGAGTGAAAAAATACGTAGAAAACGACCCCAAACTAACAGATTTATAGGGATTTTGATTGACTTTCATTAATTTTCAAGAAAATCCTCGATTTTATTGAATGAACCACGTTTTCAAGATTAAAACAAAATTTTCACCCCCACTTTGCGAAGTAAAAGTGATTATATCGTAAGAAAGCTGAGATTCCGAGGACGATTTTTTCCGTGTAGTGTCTTTCAAAAACTGTGAAAACAGAAAAATAAATAAAAAAACAAATTCTGGACATTTTTAAAACTTTCGTTTTATCCTCGTTTTTTTCGTATTAAGCCAGCTAAAAAAATATTGGATTGGCATCAGAGAATTAGGAAATTTATCGCTCAATCTCCTTAATTATGATTCCTGGTCTTTCCCTTGGTAAAAACGTCTACCCAGGTTTCAGTAGTATAGAACTAGTTGAAGGACAAAGTACGAGTCAAAATGATTGAGTGCAAAATAGAGCAGTAATCTATGAGTAGACAGTATACATGCTACTATTGGTATGAAATAGGGCTACAATTCATATTTGCGCAAACGCATAACGTACCGTCAATCCAACGGCATCCACCATCAAGATGGGTGGTTTCTGAGTTTCGCCTGTGTCAACCAATTTTTGTTCTACGCATGCGCGATAGATATTAGTCAAACATTTGCAATAAAATCTACACCAGGAACATAATATACCCAACTACTCACCGAGTAACTGAGACCGATAAATCATAAGAAATCGACGTTTTTAGAAATTAACGTTTGCGCTTTCGTACAGACTGCCATTAATCGAACGGCAATTGAATTATAAGACATCATTTAGGACCTAATCCGCATAATCCTTAAAAATTCATAAAAATCGTGCATTAGCCTCGGAGTGTCTGTGTTAACCATATTTACTTTTGCGCATGCTATAAAATACATATAGGGCATCATCTTGGACATTATATCCAACCACCTCCCGATTTTGAACTAAAACGGACTGATGAATCATAAAAAATCGACGTTAAAAGAAAGAAACGTTTGCGCATACGATCATACTACTATTAATCCGATGGAAATGACATTTTCAGGGCTTCATCTTGGAGCGACACTTGGGCGTGATAAAGATTTACCACAGACGGACACGGAACCGAAATTGATCAGCTAGCTCTGAAACGCAAAAGCAAGTGGAAGTTACTTGTTCAGCAGTGAAATTAATCAAATTATAATTTTATATCTAATGTCTATTTCATTGACAGTTGTTATAGCCATACGTTTAGTTTGGCCTGTGATTGTAGAATAGGAAATGAAGTGGAGATCCTTTGAATACGTGAATGGTTCCAGAGTTACCGTAATATTCATTATTTACATTGACATGTTTTATTGGTTTGAAGTTGTAACTTGCTTTGCATATGTGGAATCTTTAGATGTGAGTGCTTCTTTGTCGGACTATTGGCTAGATTCTAAAACAGTATGCCCATCTTTATGACTGTCATTCTACTGGACCGATTTTCATGTTTCCATTGCCACCAGAAAGGTCCGGATTGATTCTGGTTAGTACACCGATCACTTTCCTCGTAATGGTACACAACTCTGTACTCAATAAATATAAAATGGCGAGTAAGTGAATTGATGATGTCCACTACAATTATTAAAGTTCTTGTTTGATATAATTAAGTATAGTTAAGTATAGGTATATTGAGCATATATGTATGGTAAGAACTTGACGATCATGGACCGACAGGCAAATCTGAAAAACAAGGGGATGGTTTGTTGCTGATTATGACTTGATTGCCAAAGCCGATCTTTTTACGTGATCTTGGGATTCTTGAGAGTTGCTCCACACATCATTGTTCTCAAGTTTTAAAGGAAACAACCAACCTCGTCTTTCTCACTTTTTATTTAGGTTAATGAAATCTGATTGCTTACTTATTTTCTTTTTAAAAATCATCGGTCGGTCCGTGATTGTCAGTAATACAATTTTTCAGATACTGTTCATGGGGTCAAACAGATGAGGACACAAAGGGTTGCGTGAGGAGAGTTATACTGTGTTATGTTGATCCAGCATCGTAGAGTACCTTCCTACGCAGTTTATAGTAGGCTGTAAGTATTGCATAGGAAAATACAACTAAACAATAGATGGGTGTAAGTGCTGGCTGTAATGGCGCATCTCCATTATTATGGGAGTACAACAAACAATCCAACAAAATTCAACAGTTGTAGATGCAGTATCTTTAGGTATATTCCTACCTACTCATTTTTTGCTTCAACACGTTAATAACTGTTATTTACCTTTAATGAATATGCAATCACCACATACATACTTGCTACCATGTGATGGCACAGCAATTAGCCCCCAACCTATCCCCGAAAATATCATAAAAATAAAGAGGTTTTTGGCGATCAAGTTGGCACTCCTCTGGAGTTAGCTATAATAAATATGATTTAATAGGTAATATGCGTAACTTTTAAATCACTGAGGTTCCTGGGTAGATAGCTACTCTTACTTTTCACAGCGTACCAGTGATTTTCATCGCCCAAAAAGTTCGTTTTTGAAAGGCTAAAATCCATTTGAAAGTACCTACCTCAATTCTGTCTAACCGCTAGCATCTTAAAAACATGGGAACTAATAGGCAACATGGTGCGAAGCGCCATGATAAATTGAGATGGTCCTTCACGTTCCCGGTCGAGCACAGTTGCCAACAATGCTTTTGAACTGACCGCGATCAGCAAATTAATTGGCCCTTACAAAGTAAGTTGCAATGTTCTTAACATGTTTAAACCACGGTTGGTATGAATGGAACTTTGACCTATTAAATTAAGATGATTAGATGAATGCCATCGGAGGTTATATACCTTTTCTAATTCGATTTCTCGTATTTTATGGATGTTCTCTCTCAGCCTGAACTTGCTGCTGCTCCCCATGGCTGGCAGGACATTGTAGGGTACACAGGAAATTTGTGCACTTTACAGCAACGGAAACCGAATTGTGTTTGATATGGAAAAACGGCACAGCACAAGATCCGATGAGGTCCAGTGGTAATCACTTGAACACGGAAAATGCAATAAACACTTTGAGGTGAGATATTACAATGCGAAATATCTTGGCGAGCCCGTTTCAGCTGAACGTTCGCTCTTCTACTGGGAGGCGAGCGGGGTGGTCTATTTCTGGAAAATGAAGATCAAGAATGACGAGGGGGAGAGAGGGGGGTTCGAAAGGGAACGGTCATTTCTTGGCCGGTGTAGTCGTCCCAGTTAGATCTGTATTGGCGTGGATGGTCTGAGGAGGTGGAAAACAGAGGAAAGAATAGTTCTAGCCAGCCGTAAGAGGGCGGCGAGAGGAGAAGCTTGCCAGGAACATCCTAAGTTGGAAGGAAGGGGAGACACCTCAACAGCGCTCCGATGAGGCAGGTAGAAATTCAAGGTTGATCAAGGAATTGTATCATTTAGCGACACAATTTGTAACAAGAAGTATACTTTTTCTAGTACGCAATTCCTGGTGACTGTTTGGGTAGAGTTGACCAGATGCTAACAGTTGAGAGACTGTTCGTCATGCACTGTTTTCATGACTATTTTCATGCGTAAATCAGAGATAAAGGGTATCAAAAACTCTGGATAAAGGAATAGTGAAATTTTTATCTTTAACGAAGAAGGTAACTGAATACAAAGCAAGTATATACAGTAAAGAGGTATTCAAAATAAATATCGGCAGTTACACTCGATTCTTATTTAACATTTCAATAGTTTAAGGTTAATAAGGAAACAGTGTCATTCAAACACTGACTTTTGGTTAAGGTGGTTAGAAGATAATATATCGTGGTAGGCACCTACCTACTCTATTTAACAAAATCACTAGGTACCATCCGCCAACCTAACTTACTGCCAGAGAATAATACCTTAGGTATAATTATAATGTCTATATACAATTTATATTATATTCATAATCATTATAAAACTTTTCAAAACTCTAACAGAAAATATAAATGTGTCATATAATGAAATTATACATTGATAAAAAAACTTGAACACTATCATGTACGTATAAATGGAGAATCGTGTTCTCCTAGCCAAGGTACAGGAGTAGAAAAACCACTGAAGCCTCTGATTTTATATAAAATTTCAACAATTTACTTTCAGAGAATTAGCGCATCTCTTCAATATACAAGTAACAATGGAATTATGTCAGTATATAAATACAAAAGTGTGAAACGGTCATACGGCTGATGTTCGTTACGCAAATAATTTTGTGTATCTCGCCACATTCCTGCCCCTTTCCTTAAGGTACAATAACCTTATTACGTTTCAACTCTAGAGTACTTGCCATCATTGTGCTTCTCACAACTAATGAATCATTTAATAAAAGTCCAGTCACACAGAATGATCGTATGAGTGAATTTTCGTAAGTTATCGTATTATATTATATTGAATTGTTTGGTAATTTGAACTTTTTGAGGGCAAATAAATTGTTAACTATTAATTGTATGGCAAAAAACGAATTCTAAATAGTAACTTGCTAAAAGAGATTTTGAATTTTTTTTTTAATTTTTTTTTCCTTTTTCAGTTTTTATAGATTTTTCAACAAATATTAATGAAGTTCAAGTACGCTTTTCAGCATAATTTTGAGAAAAAATGTTTAAATGTCTCTGTTTTAATGTAATTTTGTATTGACTAAAATTCTGCAAACAATTAAAAGTTCAACAATTTTTGGCCGTTTTTAGCAATTTTTAGTGATTTTTTATCACATTTATTGAAATTGTACCACTTTAATGTGCTCAAAAAGTGCTGGCCAACGAACTCCTCATTTCATTTGTAAAGCTTGATTTTTTGGCTCAAGAACGGGATTTTTATATCAATCCTAGGAATAGTTCTGTACCTTAAAGGTAAACCATCATATATGCAAAACCTCAACTTTTCAGCAAAGCCAAAAGAAGTTTCCAAAATTCATTTTATCTTGTCATGAAAAAGCTTTAGTATCAAATATCAAAATAATGGGTATGAGCCACCATGCCACAATTTCTATGTCATGCAATGTTCCTCCTATGTTAGGTACATTGTTTTCATAATTTTCATCAGTTATCAAGGGGAAGAGGGGGGCACGTATGATGATGTACCTCTGACTGTAAAGAGTTATCGTCTAGAATGACCCTCGGCTTTTTTTCTCAGGAGAACGTAAAAACGAAGATTGGGTCGAAAAATTACTGTTTTTTGTAATATTTTGTGGGTCCAAAAACAATCTCTCTTTCCCCAATAATCACCAAAACTTTAATTTTCTACATTTTTCATTGTATTTATAATTGCGAAAAACTAGTTTTGCAAGTCTGCTGGACATCTGCTGAAACCTGCTGAAATTTTGCAATTTTTGGGCCCGCTTTTTTCAAATTTTGAAAAATCATAAATTTTTATTGGAAAATGATAGAAACAATCCAATAAACGCTTTTGTTCAGCATAATGTGGAGAAAAATATAAACTCAGATTTGACCTCTGGCAAGTGAAGCTCCCTTTTCCCTTGCTAGGTCACATATATAGCTCAAACTTCGGCAATCGTTTCAGAATGCCTCAAAAAGGATTTCAATTAAGAAATTTCTCAACAATTTTTATTTTAAAATTTTCCGAGCCATTGCAATAGCTTCATTTTCTATGAAAATTCGTTAAAATGGAACTATTGCAAAGAATAAACAGACAAAATAACAAATTAATTTTGGTTTATTACTTCTAACTCTCGTTTGTTGCAATTTTTCATTTTTGACCAATTTTTGACCAAGCGACGTTGACAATACCGGCTACACATTTTCACAAGCACAACACCAAACGGTTCGGACAAAAAAAAAAACGATAAAAAGAAAATGAATTTAAGTCATAGGTACTGGGTGTGGGGGGTCTGGGTGTACTTAGGTTCCCTCCCAGGCGAACTCGGGGGTGAAGTCGTTCTCCTATGACGTCATAAAGCTTTCTTCAAAAGGGTGTTTTGGCCACTTCCAATCATCCAATACCCTACATATTGCCCTTTTTCAGAAAGCTCTCATAGATAACTTTCTGCTCATCCAATAAATTAAACAAGATAAATTATCCATTGTTTAAACCCCTCTCAACACTTGATGTAATGCATTTCAATATACAGGGAGTCCAAGTTCACAACCCCCTCCCCCTCCCCCCTTTTTTAAATACCAAAAAAAACTTCAAAAATCAACTGGATTTTATTTGTTTAATACTATACAATGGTGAAAATCGCGCATCAGTGTGGCTCTACGACTCCGATTTCGGGTTTTTCAAACAGGAACCCACATTTTGATTGCAGATTCGGAATCTACATGGAGTTTTATCGAAAAATTACCCATCTCTTAAATTTTTGAGTATACGAAAACGCACGCAATTACGTACGAATTGCTACATGTGATACATAATTTATCCAAGAGGAGTTACCATTTGACGTTTTATAGATATCTTCAAAAATAAAATAAAGGGTAGGGGAGGGCTTATTGAACCGAGACATCCTGAATTTAGAAATAAAATATCAAATTAAAAAATAAATAAATAGGTATATAAAAATCTGCCAGTCCAATCAGTAACTTTCGAACGAGTAGACCGAGGAGGAGCAAAATTTCGTGGCGTCAAAATCGAAGCACTCTAAGCCACAAAAGCACTAAATCGAAGTGGTCGGAAATTACCTACCACAAAGTTGAAAAATGTGCTGGAATTTCGATTGTACCTACTCCAACATTATCGGTTACAAATCAAGAAAATCGGGTAACTATTGTGAATGGTTAGAAATGAACATTGAAGAACAAGAAAAGAGCTTTTATTTGATGTGAAATTACTAGTGGTGTGGCGCTGAGGGGGCGTAACCTTTGGGAATCCAGTCTCGGGCAGCTGGAAGCTACCCGAAGTGCTGCAGGTTTGCCTATAAAATGGGCCCCATAGATGGAAGTTCATTATTGTCAATATTATTCTTATTCGCAATATTTCAACAAATGTTTATTTTGTTATGACGCAAATAAGTAGGTACAAACTCACCTACGACTTCACCTTAACAATAAGTCCGTTATTAGAAACAATAAACACAATAAACAGCATGCTACGTCTCAGAATTTAGATGCATTGATTGCACCAGAACTTAAATTTCAACCACTGAATACAAAAACATCTCGCCAAGTTTTCTGAATACTTTCAAAAACTTTTTTTTTTCCAATAATTGAGCCTCGTACTTTTTTCATTCGATAAAGATCGATTTAATTTGAAAGAATCGAATGAGATCACCCGGAACATCCGTTTGTACTGCCTGAGGGTACTTGACCTTTTTCTTGTTGGGTTGACCTTTGACAGGGAAAAAAGCCTCAAGATGAGTTTGAATAAAAACGACAAACGTAGTGAACATCCCCTTGTAAACCCGATTAAGGCACTCTAAGGCAGGTTCTGACTTTGAATGTAATTCATGTAATTAGGACCATAAGGGAAAATACATTTGTCGGTATACGTACGTATCGGTGAACCGTAATAGAAGAAGATTTAAAAATCCCGGGTTTAGGTTTTTTTTCATTAATTATGAATTAATAAAAGATGAGCTTAAAGGAATGTACGTTTTGCACACAACCAAAATGTGCTTGAATCGTTAAAACGATAATAAGAAGAAGTAATTTTCTACGTATTCTCAATACTCAAGTACAAAAAAACTTGTGTCCACTTTTTTATTTTTTTTATTTAGTACACAATTCTTCCTTCTTTTGCTGAACCTTCACTCCATGCCCAATTATTGCATACACATACAATGACATATCACGGATTTTTTGTATATCAACTTTAAAGTAAGATTGTAACGTAGAACCTATGGAGATGTGAGTAGGGCTTCGGTATCTCGCACTAGACGATCTCGGAAACCCCTCGTAGCCATTTTCAGCTTGAATTATTTCTGGTCAAAACTACTATTTACATAAAAAACCCGTCATCGATTATATTTCTGTTGAAATTTGAGCAATTAGTGTGCACAGACACTATCAATTAAAAGGAACAAAGCAAAACCTCTACAATATTTTGCTATACAAAACTAATTCTTGGATATTTTCAATTCTTTGTAGTTTTAATCGCTTTTAATCGATCAACTTTGAGTAATAATCACGGGAAAAAAAAATAAATTTAATGATTTTTAGCCGTTTTGCCAGTTTTTTTAGTTTTTTACAGCACGTTTTTCGAAATGACCAATTTAATATGCTCAAAAAAGACTGTCCAACAAACTCACCCTTTTCTTTAATAGGTACTTGATTTTTTTTCCAAAAGAAGGATTGTTTATCTCAATCTTAAGGAGAGTTATCAACAGGAATGACACACTAATTATTATATATAATTTATATACTATATGTATAAATTGTTTCAATATACCTCAAAACTAATTTTGATGGAGACATTTTTGGAAAATTTGTATTTTGACGTTTTCGGAGCCCAATTTTCTTCGGAAATTCGATAAAATAAATTTAACAAAATGAAAGAGATATTAAGAGTTACTTGTACATTATGGAAAGGAGGTGGCGGGTTATCATCATCAGTTTTAATCTCAATTCACTCATTGCATACCCCAAACATTACACCTTCTTTTATTAATCCTCACCAGGATATACATTATTTGGGGAAATGAAGAATAACAACGTTCTCTTTCGGATGGATAACACCAACTCTGCATTTTAATATGAACTCAAACAATTATAGTACCTATCATTTCAAATTCATGTTTTGCACTCAAAAGTTCACAACGATCAGTTAAAAGTTACCTACTTGAAATTTAAAATAGTATACTGCTTATTGCCCCCACAAATATTCATAGCCCATACGCACCAAAAAGATTTAATGCGTGACCATGTGAAATTATACACTTTATTTAAACAATTAATAACAACACACCAGAAATATAAATAAGAGGTTGAATGCAGAAATATCGTCTTATTAGTAGGTTGATCAACTAGGCTTAACTCCTTTTATACCATAAATTACCTTTTTGCCATGAAATAGAAAAGAAACAAGACATGAGCGAAATCAAAAAACAGTGTGAACGAAATAATCAAACTAATTGTAAGAAGTAAGTAGTGTATTTGCACCAAAATGTCCGTTTTAATTACATACCTATTTTAACGAATAAAGATGTGTTATAAAACAAATGAACTAGAAAAATAGTGAAATTAAGGGAGAATGAGTGAGTTCTTTGGTAGTGAGCTTTATTGCTTTGAGAGCATTTCACACTCAACCCATTCTAACTCATGGATTTCTAGATACCGAGGTACTCTAAATACTCATCCGTACCTACTAACAAAAAATTAACACCCCGAGAACAAATTTTAAGCACATTCAAAAATGATTAGGTAGTTAAATGAATTGTTGATTAACGTATCGTTATTCAAAGTATTCAAATTATGAAAAATCCCGACAACTATTCTATCAACTTTTTGAAAATTTCGATATAACGAATCATTATTTGAATAAAACTTATTCGAATAACAAGTAACAATGTCATAAACACAAGTTTTTACGGTGATAATTTAGTGAATCTATTACACTGCTTTCAGATTCTCACCGTTGACCGTTACGAAAATTTTTAAGACCAAAAGACTAAACATAACTCGATTTTATGACAATTAATCCTTATAGGGATATCATTTTATCATAAGAATGATTATTTTTAAGTCGAATACATAATATTCATTGATTATTTTTTAACGGTCATTTTCTGATGGCGAATACTTTAAATCACTGGAAAACTTAGGAAAATAAATGAATTTTTCGAATTTTTTATTTCTTTTTCGTACGTAAATTGTTTTTGACACGGCCTAGAATTCACTGGGATATAGTGGTGAGGAGTTAAATTTTCAGGCTTCCAACCATAAATTAAACGAGTAATGAAACTAGGGACCCCATGCACATTAATATCAGGTTTTCAATACGGTAGGTACCAACATAAATGTGTGTATCTAATACGTACTAGTGGTTGTTAAAATCTAGGTTGAACGATAATATCGGGTAGGCACCTAAATAACTATGTGCGTATCCATATTTTGTTTAGAAACCCCAACTATTCAATCACGTATCGACGTACGTTGATGAGAGATAGGATCCAGACCCGGGTGAGTAAGTAATGTTGATGAGAGATAGGATCCAGACCCGGCGAGTATGTACTATTCATTATCAAAAGGAACCTTGTAAAACGGTTTTTGTATGTATGAAATGCAAGTAGGCAGAATATTGGTTGAAATATGGGCTACAGCTGAATGACTACGTTCACCGAAATATCCATCCAGCCACTCGTAGGTACGCTGAACGGCTCCACGACTCCACAGTTCCACACTCTAGCTAGTACATAGGTATAAGAGGGGTAGTAAAAAGCTAACGGCATAAATACTTCGTTGATTCGTAGTAAGACAATCGTGAAACATGATATAAACATTATTTCACTTATGAGGTTGTTCAAAATTTTGCCAGCTCTCTCATAATTAGCGAAGGTAAACAAATATATGAAAATGTTTCGACTTATGACGTATGAATCTGTAAACCAGCAACCTGAAGTGCAAATCTCAACTCGAAAATTTTCTACAAATACAGAAAATTGGCACATAGTTTAGCAGCAAAAGTGATGTTCGTAATAGTGACTTAAAAGGTTTATTTTCCTTTTTCTGTTGGTCCACTTGTTTGTGACAAAAACTACACAGTAGGTACCTATTAAACACACCAAAATACTTGGTGTCTACAATTTTAATGTTTCTGTAGCCTTTAGCGCCTGTTTAAACAGAGGTGTCTAGTCTAGTTCAGGGAGTGGAAATACTGACTTTGAATACAAAAATATAAGTACTGATGCTAAATAGCACCGATTACCTACTTCTTACAAGGTAATATTACCAAATAAGTAATAGGTACCTCCAGAGTGTTATTGTCGTGGTAAAAACAAATCACCGACTACTTTGCGAAATAGGTACATAAAATGCCATAAAAGAAACAAGTAGGTAGGTACTTACATAATTACATTACTAAGATTAAAAAACCTCAGAACCTATAGAAACTAGAAAAATAATGATAGTAATAATGTAGAAAGTTTGGGATCAGTCTCGATGCAAAAAAGTAAATAAATAAACCAATAAAGAATAATATGTAAGGCGTTTAAACTTATTAAAAGGTGAGGTAAATGTAAATTTAAGGTAACTATGATTACGATACTAGGACATTAATACTGTAAGTATGATCTACAATAAATTAAGAATTCCCTAAGTAATTGTTTAATTTTAATGCCCAAAATACAAAAATAGATAGTAAAATTTAGGGGTTATAAGCAATGAAATTATAGGGGCCGGTGAAGGATGGGACGGGTAAGAATCGATGGGAATGTGAGAAAATCAATCATTACTGTAACGGAAGGGGCGCATCCCACCAAGGAGCCTCCACTGGTGCCATTACGGTAGAAAACAGCAGACTCAAGGGGTGCTTTCTCCAGCAGAAGTAGATCAAGACATTCAACGTGCACAGCCGCTCGTGGTAAGAGCTGGAAGTATGAATGAAAATGCACAAGCATATTAAGCCACATACCTACATAGTATATAAGTCGAAATATGATGAAGCCAATAGAAGCTATAGCATTTCCAGACCAAATTAAACTTTATCCAAACCAAATTAAACCTTTTCCAAACCAAATTAAACCTTTTCCAAACCAAATTAAACTTTTTCCAAACTGAATTGAACCTTTTTTTTCTTTTTTTTTCAATCACTAAAAACTCTCAAAATAATCAGTATGAATATAAATTGACTTTAAATGTTGTGTTGTAGACGTATGTTAGACTTGAAAAAATTAGAAGAAAAAAAACCCTCGAATGACAAGCTAGCATAATAAGGTAACTTTTTTCTAACAATGAATTAAGGGTGGATACCCTTAAAGTGTACCATGTGTGAAAAAAAAATGTAGTGTGTGGAAAGTGTAGCGTGAGTGAAAAGAAATGTAGTGTGTATGGAAAGTGTACCGTTTTCGGGACAGTTTACCGTTGATTTGCCTATCTCGAACCCGAGATAATTCGACAAACATTCCGGGTACCCTTAATTCACTGTTAGAAAAAAGTCACGTTATTATGCTAGCTTGTCATTCGAGGTTTTTTTTTTTTTTTTCTTTTTCAAACCTTACATACGTCCAGAACACAACATTTTAAGTCAATTTATATTCATATTGATCATTTTGAAAGTTTTTAGTGATTGAAAAAAAAAAGTTTAATTTGGTTTGGAAAAAATTTAATTTGGTTTGGAAACGGTTTATTTATCTGGGGTGGAAAAGGTTTAATTTGGTTTGGATAAAATTTAATTTGGTCTGGAAATACTATAATAAATTAATACAGCAATTTGAAACAATAATGATGCATTACAAAGAAGCTGTCGAGATATTTATTTACGCGGTTCATCTAACTGAAAACAAAACACCTTCATATATTACAAGTACCAACGTAACTATTTACTTTTCGAACACCCGACGATTCAAAGAAAAGTAACCTCAACTGGTGATATTTATTTTATTACATTACTTACATTTTGATCGGGATTTCCTTTTTTTAATCGTTTAATAACATCGCCTTAGCTTTGCACCAGGTCACATAACGCCGCAAATAGGTAGGATTTATATCGTTACTATAATGTGCTGAGTTCCTGTTAGGAACTACTGTTTTACGGACTAGATTAGGGCTTTCCAAGCCCTAACAGGCCTCTAGTTGTTACTAATCCCACACATGTATTCGTGTTATGTGTCGGTTTGTCCATGCATCTGTCGTTAGTTTGTCTGTTTACATTTTTGGTGCGGAGGGTTCCTATCTCCTGGTCATTGGATAAAACCCTGGTTCGGGGTCGGGTTCCCGTACTAGCGGGGGAGAAACATTTTGATTCTTACAAACGAAATCTTGATTCAATAATGCAGGTCTCAAACAGCAATTTAAAATTCACCTCCGTTCTGTTCCAGCTGAATTTGAATGAGTTTGAAAGCACCTCATATTTTTGAAACGTTTTATCTAGGTCAGTGACAAGGTACATTCTCACCAGCATCACTTTACAACAATAGAAACGATTTTTTAAAATAATTTTTGGGGTGATGAAGAGATGCCTAAACCAATTCACCCACCTCGGTTGCCTCAAAAGACAAAAACCGCAAAAATTGTGCACTTTTTACAAATTTCGCTGATTTTGAGCATGAAGTTGTGGATTTTGATGCTAATCATCCTCTAAGACTCAAACAAAATAAAATTTGTCAGTTTGACAAACTCTTTAAACCCACTAGTTTTTGATCAGCATATTAATCAGTTTTAGGGGTGGACCGTTTCGGGAGTAGCGATACATGGATCGGATCCGCAGTGGGATCGGAACGGAGCGGTACCCACTCTCATTTTTACCAATCCACACGGATTGAAACAAAATCACCATCAAAATCACTTATGGTTTGGATCAGCTAACAGAGAAAAGTAGGCAGGATAAATAGAGGCTGGGGGGAGGGGGTTAAATAGATCTGGAATCTGCCTCATTTCGTCGAGGAAATCACTGAAAATAGGCCAAGTCCTGCAGCATCATCGGATGAGCGAATTTATCCTAAATTATTGTAACACAATGTTACATTGTTTTGAAACTTAAGTACTCTCAGTGCTAAAAATTGTTACCTGACTCGGGATTGATAAAGGATTGTAATGGAAAAAATACCCGATCCCCGCTTGAACGGTTAGTTCTGATCCATGAAACCAGTAGAACAGCCCTAGTCAATTTTGATAAACCCGTAAATCTCTACTTAAAACTAATGCTGTATAAACACAAATTCCTGTGAAATCGCACAGAGAAGTAAATGTTTGCTAAATTCGTGATTGAAAGGAGTGAGTGTGATTGTGAACGGTGTGAGGGGGTGGAAAGGCACTGCAACAGCCGAACTTTTCTTCATATGACTCAAGTAGTATGGTATCTGCCTAAATCTGTTGTTGACCAGCGGATGGAGTTGAAATTAATCATTGCGGCAGCCTTTGCAAACAACTGGTACATACCATAGGTTGCTGTGATTGTCACCAGGTTCTCCACCATATATGATTCCAATTACTTGCTCCCCAACTTTGTGTATGTTGTCTAGCCAGTTGACTTGCTAACCAAAGAAGGCTGAAGATGAATCACAGCCACGGAGGTATACAAATATTAGGTACGATCTTGGCAGCACACTGGTATGGTCTTGGTGCAAGTAAATGGGTAGAGATGGTGATTTCCTACAGCTGTTGAGATGGCAGAGTAAAATACATCAGGAATTTTGCTGTCCACACTTTTGAAAGAAAATATCGCTCACTGAACCAACAAGGTCAATGATGACGACCAATAGGCCCTCACCTGCAGTGATCACCGAATCATGAGCTCTGGCCTCTGCAAAAGGTGTTAGAGCAGTCAGCATGTCAGTGTCTACCTAGGATAGGAAAACTTGAATTGTTTATCATTTATCCATTTAGCAATAGGATACGCCACTTTGATTTTGTCGTCAGCTAGAAAGTTTCCATGCAACATCTGAGGTGTAGTTGTCCCCACAAATATAACATTAGGAGCCAGCTGGTTCAGAACTTATTGTGCTACTGTCCACATCTTTTGTTAGTGTTAGCCTCAGACTAAGGAAACATTGTGACCAAACCACGCATCACGATTCCTCCCTTCACCCCCCGGGCAGCAGGGGTTTCACTCCATTGCTTTTCACTCAGAATAAACAGAGTGGGTTTTCACTGTGATACGAGGCACCCACAGTTGGTTTTTCACTCCCGACTGTTGATCGGCGGGAGTTCGAGGTTTCACTCCCATCTCCGAAAAAACCGGGGTTTCAACCCTGGCCGTCCCCCTGTGTAGTTTGGTTCCACGATCCCAGAAAAACCGTAGGTTCACTCCAGGTGATCCATCGGTATCATACACATAATAAGGGAAAAAGTTGGTGGTAGATTTTGAAATACTACAAGAAAATTTGAACTACTTCCTTAGTAATTAAATTACAGTTAATACTAACTAAGTATAAATGAACAGGAGTCTACACTAAGGGTTATCAAAAATCAAGGGGTTGATTCTACAACTAATTTGCAACTTTTGTCTCTAAGTTATTTTCATAAACCCACTTAAAACCCTACTTCACTTCTAAGATTTTTGGGAGTTGAGGGAGTTTGAGAGACTTTAACGGAGTTGAGGAGACCTGCAAGTGTTACCATATGATTCCACGTGCATAAATACGTAGAAACCGACCACAGACTCGTATTTTTATAGAGGGTAATATTTCACAAAACCCTCAATTTCATTTAAAAACCCATCTTTTTCAACATATAAGCATAATTTTGTCCCCTAATTAGCAAAGTAAAACTAAATTGACTGTACCGTTGGAAACCTGTGATTTTGAGAAAGTTTTCCCACTTAGAGTGTCTTTCCAAAATAATCTGCATTAAAAGCAGAAAGACAAATAAATAAAAGTCAAATTCTGAGAAATTTTCAAAATTTGCGTTTTAGCTTCTCTTTTACTTATTAAAGCGGCTCAAAAAAGTATTGGTTTGGCATCAGGTCGATAGGAAATTTAACGTTCTTTTAATTTTTTAATCCTCTTCAATACATTTAAAAGATCAACACAGTCATATATGATGGTTGTGGCTGACTTCTTTTATTTGTTTCCTAATTTAATCTATTTTATTTGAATTCTTTATTTATTGATTTATTTATTTTCATCATTTTTTTAAATATACTTTTTATTTAAGTATTTATTTGTTTTTCAAGTTGTAGCAATATATCATTTTAAACTTTGTTTGGCAAACGAGAATGGCGATATGATTGTAACGAAAGAAATCAAAATCAATTCACCATACCAAAATGAAACCAGCTGCATCAATTCTTGTAGTTTAATGTAACGGAAGTAATGAGGAAAACTACCCCTTATTAAAAATCCCCCTACACTTTCTACAGAGAACAAAAATCTGAGATCCTATCGGAAGATCAAAAGTACCCATAACACCTTTTGCCGAATCGACAATTCAATTGTAAAGAACATCGATGCTGAAATTATAATAACTTATCAGTCTAAATTTTTCATCCGATAAAATTAAAATGTATGGTAGAACGATTCAGGAGTGAAAAAAAATTATTGGCAACCAGCCGAATTCAAAATAGGAATCGCTAGAGTGAAACGCTTACCATTTATCTCATTTTGTGGCCCAAGAGTACTGAGACACGAGAGCAGTGTTTTCTACTGCTGTACGCCTTAGACCAGGCATAACCCACACGAGGGCAGACCTTACCCACACCACCAGCCATCTAAATTGATAAAAAGATCAAAAATATTTATTGAAAATCAAAAAGTCGACAGTACACTGTACTGCTTAGCAAATTATACAACATGGAAAAAACAGCAAATAAACGGTGTAATTTGCGGTGTGAAAATGTGCAACTCTGGTTTCTTCTGTTTTGAGTGGGGGGGGGGGGGGGGAGACTTGTATCCACTGACTATTGCTCGTAAATTATAATTTTTTTCATGCACTCTTTCTAAGGCACTTGTGGTCGAGCATGCTGACAGTTTTCTGGCTGTAATGTAAATTAGAGTGTAGGAGTGAATTTCAGATTTACAATCGTCAAGCAGAGTTTTGGAATCCGCACACCGTAAGTTTTATGAGTGAATGAGACTGGACCTGGTATTTGAGTACTCGGTCCAGCCATGCTGTAGCTTCTTCAACATCATACCACTAGGAAAGCCCGTACAAATATCCCAAATATCCTCAAATTACCCTTCCAAATATTCGAATGTTAGGGGGTAATACAGGGCGTGTCCGAATGGGCTGGAGGCCGGTTCAAATATCTGTAACCCCTCAGTTAAATGAGCCCATGGATATTGGAACAGCTACTAAGAAGCACCACAGATGCAGCCATCACAATCAAGATCGATATTAACACCTTGCTTAAGCTCAGAAAACCGTTTTATTTTAAATTATCATGAAGCAGGTCAGGCCTTCGTGAGTTCGATAATAGTAGGGGGATAATCATTAAATAGTAGGTTATTGAAGTTATGTTAAAATATGTTAACGAATATAAAAATATCAATATTTTTACCAACGAACGGTGACCGAAAATCAATTCATGCTGTATCATCACATCCCAATACTGCTAATCAAACGACCGTAACATCGACGAATATTGAAATGATTCAAATTCAAACACGTTCAATATTCACAGCTGACTGCGACCTGTTCTTCGTATGGGTAGTTAAAGTGCCATGTTGTCATCAGATGTGATGACGTGCACAAGAAGATTATGTACCTACACTTTCGTTATCATGACAGCAGTACAGTCGTTACATACACACACAAATTATTTTAGGAATCGCTCTTGATGTCCTTAGTCAAAAAGCGCCTCTAGAACAGGCTGTTTAACAACACAAGTTTAAAAACAAACACAATGGCCGTTGTTGCACACATCATTATTCTCCAGGTAAGCACATGGTTCTCATCTAAGCAGTACATCTTGCGCATAAACTCTCGTGATAAGAGTTGGTCTTCCGGGGGGGGGGGGGGGGGGGGGGGGTAGAGCAGTCTGGGTGCATCATCGTCGAGGTTGGAACAGTTTTATATGGAATGGAGGTAGGGGTCTGACGGTTGGAGTGTGGTACAACTGGACGGGTGGTCTCACTCTCACTCACTCACTGATCGGGGTTTCCATAGGAAAAGAGTTTCAGGCACCATAATCGGCTTATACTCTCCCTCAAGAGGAGGCTCCTTTTAATTTAAAAGAGGATCCACCGGTTACCCTGAGTTGGAGTCGTCACAAGCAAATCTTTTGCTTAAATTAGCAATTGTTTGATTCTTTTCCACTCAGTATCTCTGGGGGAAGCTCGTTCAATTATATGATGCCCAAATGCCTCCGTTCTGGATCTCCTATACCGGTCGCATCTGCAAAGAAAGTGATCTGCGGAATCCTCCTCGAGTACGCAAGGGCATGTAAATGAGATGTTGTTATCTATAATACTTAGCATCCTGCGGAAATCACAATGTCCGGTAAGGATTCCAATCATAGTTCTAATTGAATTTCTACTTTTACTTAGAAGCCAATATGCTCGTTTGGGATCAGAAGACGTAACAAGCATTCTGGTTTGTCTATATTTAGCTGTTTCTCTACTCCAGAGAATGTTGAGGTCCTGTGTGACCCATATTTTAATTTTTAGTTTTACAGGCATTTTTGGAAATGCAGATGGCAGAAGAAGGATCCAGAAACTGCTGTCCTGAACCTGCTCGCGCCAAACCATCCGCATTAACATTGCCTTCGTGATTCTCATGACCAGGAATCCATTTTATGGTTATTTTATTGTTGTTAAGAAACAAATTGTTCGGATGTTTCTTTGTTTCCCAGACCAATCTTGAGGTCGTGAGGGGGTTCAGGAGCGTTTTAATGCTGGCCTGACTATCGGTAAAAATGTGAATGTTATTGTTATAAGTATTGTGGTTTTGTAAGGTGACCAGGCACTTGTTTATAGCATAGATTTCTGATTGAAATACAGTTGCGGTAAGTGGGGCAGCACGGGCCAAGATGGTGGAAGGTGGGAGACGCAGGGTGGCCAACATGGAGGAGCAAATAATACGTTTTTTAAATTATTTCTTTCTGTAACACAGTGTCTATACGAGAGCTGCATCAGTAAGCGACGACTTTATTATAATAAAAGACTTTATTATAATAAAATTGTAATTTAAGGTTGTAACTACAATTACATTCTAAAGTAATTGTAATTGCTCCACTGTAATTGTGATTGTCAACATTCAATTACAAATGACATGTAATTGCTCTGTAATTGTAATTGCATTTTGCCCAACACTAATCTTCTCTTCTACGCAGAACAACTGTCTCTAATAAATTATAAAACGAATCATTAGGTAGGTATCTAAATATATCTGCATAGGAGTAGACACCTACTGAAGAGAGATTCATCAAATTAAGTAACACACTCTACACTTTCCTTGCAAGTATTCAAAACGAGCTGATGCCTACTGGCGCATTGGTGCTCGTATGCAGCGAGCCCGACAGTATCTAGCACTCATTTATGAAACTTGGCGGTTCAGTCACAAATCCATAGGGTCACTGCTCCTTTATCCATTCTAGAGGGCAAATGGATTAATATGCTTAATGTACTACAGCTTTCCAGATTATTGCATTCGATTCATTGGGATTATATATACAGGGTGATTCCCTCGCAGACGCAAAAAAATTTTAGGTGAAACTACATCAAAAATGGAGTAAAATGCCGCCAACTGCATATTTTTATCTCAATCCGTTCTCGAGATATGATTTTTTAAAGGTTTTTTTCAGGAAAACCGTGTTTTTTTCCTTTTAAACTCAAATTTCTCCACTTTACTTCATTCAATTTTAACTTTTGACCACATTTTCGGAATCAGCATTAAATTTACTATAAGAATAGTGTACTTGGGTTCTTAAAAAGTACCATCCAAAGGCCCTCACATCAGCTCAAACATTGACGATTTTGAAAAAATAATATTTCTGAAAATCTTTAAAACTTTACTGCTCTTCCAAAACGAATCCTGGAAACTGGCAAATCTCAAGAAAACTGCTTCGTCTAATACTCTTTCCAACGGTATTATCAATTTTACTTTTATTTTGTTATTTAGTGGAGAAAATTATACTTTAATGTTAGAAAATGTGGGCTTTTTCAATGAAATTGTTGGTTTTCTCGAAAGATGACCCTCCATGAACCTACGAGTATGGGGTCGGTTTCTATGTATTTTTTCACGCTGTATCGAATGGTAACATTTGTAGATCTCTCTAACTCCGTTATAACCGAGTTTTACACTTAAAATCGCAAATGTTTAGTTTGTTTGTTACGATTAAATGTATGTGTGTTATGGGGTAAAACTAGTTAATTAAAGTGTAAAACTCGATTATAACGTAGTTGAGAGATCTGCAAGAGTTTCTATTTGATCCAGCGAGAAAAAATACATAGAAACCGACCCCATACTCGTTGGTTCATGGAGGGTCATCTTCCGAGAAAACCAACAATTTCATTGAAAAACCCACATTTTTTAACATTAAAACATTATTTTCTCCCCTAAATAACAAAATAAAAGTAAAATTGATAATACCGTTGGAAAGAATATTAGATGAAGCAGTTTTCATGAGATTTGCCAGTTTCCAGGATTCTTTTTAAAAGAGTAGTAAAGTTTTAAAGATTTTCAGAAATATTATTTTTTTCAAAACCGTCAATGTTTGAGCTGATGTGAGGGTCTTCGGATGGTACTTTTTAAGAACCCAAGTACACTATTCTTATAGGAAATTTAATGCTGATACCGAAAATGAGGTTGAAAGTTTAAATTAGATGAGGCAAAGTGGAGAAATCTGAGTTTAAAATGAAAAAACACGGTATTCCTGAAAAAACCTTAAAAAATCATATCTTGAGTACGGATTGAGATAAAAATATGCGGTTGGCGGCATTTTACTCCATTTTTGATTTGGTTTCACCCATTTTTTTTATTTTAATTTTTTTTTTTTTTTTTGCATCTGCGAGGGAATTACCCTGTATAAATGACAAACAAAAAATATTACAGTAACCTTGAAATTTTTCGATATCTCGATTTATTGATACTTCAGCCCTCAAGTTTATCCTTTAGGGTTGAGCAAAATTGACGCCGTTGTTACTGGCACATCCTCGGCCGATGTTTGATTTATGAGCCAAATTTCATAATGTTCGGTCTAGTAGTTTTGAAGAAAAGCAGCAGACAGCGGACAAACGGTTTTTTGTCGATTTATTTACTTTTTTAATTTGATTCTTGGATTCTAAACATCTTAAAACGTAAACCAACAAATTTTGAGGCGGGGTTGAAAATTGTTTATCTTGGTCGATTATTAAAGAATATAATATTATTATCATTATTACTTATATTATATTATTACAATACTATTGAAAATGATAAACCAAAATCAGTTCCAATTAAGTTTTTTACTTATAAATTACACCACATTTTCATGAAGAATGTAAAAAGGTGGCAAGTGAAGGTCAAGTCCCTGTTGTTTTGTACATGCTTAAATCATTAAATATATATAAAATAAGGTACCTACTCTTGATGCATAGAAAACAATAGAATGAGGAGGATAGGCTATAAATATATTTAGGTGTTTGAGGGTAGAGAATTTTTCATAGGCTTCTCAAATAATGTGGTTTATTTGTTAGCTGAGCGCTTTGGCCGTCATAGGATAAGGAATTTATTTTATCATTCTTGGAGGCACAAAAAGCATACTATAAATTAAAGTTATTTCTCCAATACAGACGCAATGAGTTGTTGTTAACAGTCGACTGTTGTCAGGGGATGAAAATGTTTCCTATGGAGTGGAGTAAATGATGCTATTGCTTTACGTTAAGAATATTGTAACCGGCTTATTAAAATTGTTTATGGTCCAATCAACTTAGTTTAGGAATGTAGCCAGGTACGTAAGGAGGGGGAAATTGGTAGCTTGAGATGTGAACATTTATCACATAAATCAAGCGCTTTCCAACGAGTGGCGAACGATTTTTGTGCGATGAAAACTGCGGAAGTTCCATTCCTCTAGCAACGGCTGGGAAGAATTTATTTTATCATTCTTGGAGGCACAAAAAGCATACTATAAATTAAAGTTATTTCTCCAATACAGGCGCAATGAGTTGTTGTTGTTAACAGTCGACTGATGTCAGGGGATGAAAATGTTTCCTATGGAGTGGAGTAAATGATGCGATTGCTTTACGTTAAGAATATTGTAACCGGCTTATTAAAATTGTTTATAGTCCAATCAACTTAGTTTAGGAATGTAGCCAGGTACGTAAGGAGGGGGAAATTGGTAGCTTGAGATGTGAACATTTATCACATAAATCAAGCGCTTTCCAACGAGTGGCGAACGATTTTTGTGCGATGAAAACTGCGGAAGTTCCATTCCCCTACTAGCAACGGCTGGGTTGTACGTGAAAAACACTGAAATTGTGACATCAATTTTGCGTGACGGAAATTTTTTTTTGACCCCCCAGAGCAAAGACATATCCATGTCAACATTATCTAATCATGCATGTCACTAAACACAACCAACAATCAACTAAGAAGTTGAAGAGGACCTAAAAAGCTTATATTTAAACATGAACCAATCAATAATTAGGTAAATATGTATACTAAAACTTAAATCATCAACAAGTACCTATTAGATTAGCTATGACTAAGTTGTATAAGCATGTAAAATAATTGCAGCTCTGACAGCTAACGAATAAACCACATTATTTGAGAAGCCTATGAAAAATTCTCTACCCTCAAACACCTAAACCTACGAAGGACAAGGCAAAAATCCATAACTGGGTCATTCTCATTTCATTTGCCGCTTTCATGTCCCCGACGACGAATTCTCACAATTCTTGACCAAAACTAGTGATTTTGGGGGGAAAAAAGGTAGTATAAGTTGTTAGATCAGCGAAGTAATAATTTGACTGCCCAAAATCCCCTTTAACCAATACACAGTGATGACGAATGAAACCTGAAATCCTGGAAACTCATGAGTGTTACTGTCCCCTCCTACCTAACACCTAAGTAGAAGTTAGGTAGTTACGAAACAATGACAATCTAGAACTGGCCAGGGTTACTAGCTGCAGTAAGTTGGTTCTTCTTTATTTAGAGTAAGGATTTACATTTTTAAGATTTTTCCCAACCCATGAAAAACTAGTTTCTGTCAGTCAGTCCCCTATATCTCTCCTCAATGGGACCTCAGGAGTGTTATCATTTTTGCGATCAAGAAAGCTGATGGAAAATGGCGGGAAACAGTCAGATGTGAAGGTTATATTGTCCAGTTGAAGATGTGAGACTGTAGTGGAGGGCTTGGAGTTGCAGCAGTTTTTACAGCGAAAGAAGCCTAAAAACATGTTGAGTATTTTTATTTTCAATCATGAGTGTTACACAAATTACGAGTGTTGTTGGTGCTTAAACAAAATAATCCTATATCAACAACCATACTGCTTGGTGACAGGTTTCAAACAGTAGCCAACCCCGAGTTTTGTCACTTCATCATCCTGTGTGACGCCATTTTTATCGGAAATTCTCATGAGCGTTACCTCTCAGGAGTGTGACCAAGGATGGGTAACACTCCTGATATTACAGTAACACTCATAGGGTAACACTCCTGAGATTTAAGCTCAATTAGACTGCCTTCAACATGAATTCCGTGAAATCTGAATATTACGTTTGAACGTGATTCATTTGGACTTACTTGAGCCCCAACAACAATGTTGCCAAATCATCCATTTTACAGAAATCAATTTTTGAAATCTGGTAACACTCATGAGTTGGATATCCTGTTTTTAAATACAAAAAACATATCAAATACATCAATGAAAAACTCACTGTTCATCTATGGGACACAAATCTGCAATGTTCAATGAGTAGTATTTGCTGATCTAACCTCATTTTCGAGCACTTTCATATTTCACGTCACTGAGGTTCTCAAACGCCCTAAAGCGACAAATGAAATGAGAATGACCCATCTGCATCAAATATATGTTTTGTTTAATTTTGGAGATATCTATACAACCTACTGAAAAAGATTCAAACACACAGTAAAAAGTTCAAAGTAACTACAGATGAACTTACCTGCAGATGTCTCCACGGAAAACGACATGGCTGTAGTGCTTCAAATAATCAGTGAACATAACATTAAGGAAAATACAAGTGCTGAACTACAATATAATAGAAGAAAAACTAGCAACATCAAAAGTAATAAGTATTGCGATCAGTAATCAGTGCCACTGTATATCATTATTCAACCATTAGCCGAAATGAACCATGCACAGTCAAGGACCCCAAGATGTTAACTAGTAATGTAACGGCCCAAAAATATTTGCTACCTCGACAGGAGTTCGAACTCGCGTCGTCACAACTACGAGAAATTATTATTAATTTCCCGGAGTTGTGACGACGCGAGTTCGAACTCCTGTCGAGGTAGCAAATATTTTTGGGCCGTTACAGTGGCACAGTCGAAATAGGACCCGAAATCATACGAAACAATAATTAATTAAATCCCTCTCGAGCCAAAAGACTGTAAACATCACATTTCATTTCCTCACTCACTTGAGTCAAAACATATCGTGACAATGACCTCGCTCGACTGCTGACTTGTTCCAGCGAGCATCTGCTGAGCCAGCGGCCTGCAGTTTCACTTAGTCATTCGTCCGACCCTAAACCAGCCGAGACGGCTGGTATTTGACTCCGGGGAAATGTTACGCTCCAGGAAAATAACTCTCACAGTCGAAGAGGTTTGGTCACCCTGGCCTCTTAGCTCTGGTCGTTAGAGCGTTGCAACTCCGGGAAATTAATAATAATTTCTCGTAGTTGTGACGACGCGAGTTCGAACTCCTGTCGAGGTATCAAATATTTTTAGCCCGTTACAGTAAGTATCCAACATGTATCAAGCCACAAGGTTATGTGGAATAATTTCAATTAAACCCAAGATAGTAGTCAGAAAGACTCTAACACTATGGTCGTAGATCACCGAGGTGATTCTGTACCTTATGAGTGAATCATCGTGTAACATATTTTTCCCACTATCTACTTGTGTATTTATCTTCTTTTCTCTACATAGTGCGGCTGCTATAGTTAGAATGAGCTCTGTGTGAAACAGACAACAATATCCCCCCCTCGTGATTGGGTAGTATGAAGTTTCTAGTTGCCATCTATAGGTACTTCCATCGTCCATCAAATTTTACAGAAAAGTTCATATTATTCCAATTACTATTTTACTCATTCGTTTCAACGAACTTACTAATTCGGAATTCCATAATTATAAAACATGAAGTTAGTTTTAATCACAGGTACATTGTCGTGGTAATCCAAGGTTTGGGTAAAACACGACAAGTACATAGAGATCCTAGGAAAACGAACTGGAAGAACTACAAGGAGGAAGTAGAGGGCAGGTTGAGAGAAATTCGGACCAAAATACACAATAACAATGATATCGAGGCCCTGGCAGAAGAGCTGGAAAGCGCGCTACTCGCCTCATACAACAATCACACCCTGACAACAACTGGGCCCTCGCCAATCCAGGTTTCCTGGTGGAATACGGAACTAGAAGCTGTCAAACGTGAAACTGGCAAACTGTATAACAGAGCCAAAAAGACCGGCTATTGGGATGATTATAAGACCAAATTAGCTGAATATAGGAAACTTATCAGAATAGCAAAAAGGGAAGCATGGAGGAGGTTCTGTGAAGAGGTAGAAAGTGCCTCTGAATGTGCCAGACTCCAGCGAATCCTTGCTAAAGATCCTATCAATCCAATTGGAACACTCGTGAAACCAAATGGAGAATATACCTCAACAGCTGGGGACACCCTGGCACTCATGCTGGAGACCCACTTCCCTGGCTGCTTAGTAATGAATGCTCCAGGTACAGACTCTGACCCACCAGTCCGCACTAATGGCGGGAAATCCTCTCCCTTAGACTGGGAAGTGGCAAAGAGTGTAGTCACCAAAGAGCGAGTGATGTGGGCCATCAACTCATTTGACCCCTATAAATCACCTGGCCCGGACGGCATCATCCCGAAACTTCTACAAGAGGGGAGGGACAATGTCGTTAGGATACTAGGTGCTCTCTTTAGGGCGAGCCTGGCAACAGGCACGATCCCCAGAAGATGGTGTCAAGCAAGGGTCATATTCTTGCCAAAGCCAGGGAAACCTTGGTACAACCAGGCAAAAGCATTTAGACCCATCTGTCTGACATCCTTCAATTTGAAGGCGTTGGAAAAACTTGTAGATAGACACTTGAGGGAAACCTCCTTAACAGAGAGGCCCATTCACCCAACCAATTTGCCTATCAACAAGGCAAATCCTGTGAAGCCGCATTGCACCACCTAGTCACCAGGGTGGAAACTGTGCTGGCTGACAAGGAATTTGCAATAGGAATATTTTTGGACATAGAGGGGGCATTTGATTCAACCTCAGTAACCTCCATTATAAGGGCTACTCACAGGCATAACATAAACAACACCATATGTAGGTGGATAAAAACTATGCTTACGAGTAGAACGGTAAATGCTGAGCTCCTTGGGGAATCAGTAGAGGTGTCTGTGGCGAGGGGCTGCCCGCAGGGGGGGGGGGGGGGGGTACTATCCCCACTGTTGTGGAACCTCGTTGTGGACTCTTTACTTGAACGACTCAACACACTCGGCTTTTATGCTCAAGGCTATGCCGACGATGTGGTCATCCTGATTAGGGGACCATTCGTTGGAGTAGTCTCAGATCTGGCTCAGTCAGCTCTGAAAGTGGTGGAAGACTGGTGTGGCACTGAGGGCCTAAATGTAAACCCCAGCAAAACCACACTTGTAACCTTTACCAGGAAAAGAAATTTGAGGGGCCTTTCAGAACCTCTTCTCTTTAATTCAAGGGTGCCCTTTCAACGTGAGGTCAAATATCTGGGTGTATACCTGGATACAAAACTCACCTGGAATAAACACCTAGGATACATTGCAAACAGATGCAAAGGAGCCCTCATGTGCGCTAAGCGTACATGTGGGAAAGTATGGGGGCTACAACCGCGGATGGTCCTGTGGATTTACACCGCCATTGTTAGACCCATAATAACGTACTGTTGCGTTGTATGGTGGCACAAGGCAGGTCAGGTGGGAGCTCGACAAACTCTCACCAGCATCCAGCGACTGGCCTGTCTAACCATCACTGGAGCAATGCATGGTACACCCACAGCAACCATGGAGGTTCTACTGGGTCTACCCCCAGTGGATATCTTCGTAAAAGGTGAAGCCATGATGGCCTCCCTGAGGCTGAAATGGAATGGCTCTTGGCGGATAACTCCTCACCGAGGTCATACCAACATATTGGAACTGATACAAGAACCACTACTCGACATGGTGGTCGATATCATGCCCAAAACTCTCTCCTAACCCCCTCTCTCTCCCTACACGTCAATCATCACAAGAGAGGGGCTATGGGAGATCAAATGCTGCTCCAATGATATCATCTGTTTCACAGATGGGTCAAAAATGGAAGCAGGACCTGGCGCAGAGGAATACATGGGGCCAAACCCAGGTGGAACACTTCGTTTCCACTTGGGCAACACACCTCTGTATTCCAGGCAGAAATTGTGGCAATCGAGGCAGCAGCTGCGGAGAGTCTTAGGAGGGGGCATAAAAATGCCCACGTCCGCATCCTCTCTGACAGTCAAGTGTCGATAAAAGCACTAACGGCTCCAACCATCTCGTCCCGAGTGGTATGGTGCTGCATGCAAACCCTCAACAACCTAGCCAAACACAACCGGGTTCGCCTGGAGTGGGTGCCGGGGCATAGAGGCATTATTGGCAACGAAAAGGCTGACGAGCTCGCGAGAAGGGGCTCCCAAACCCCATTCGTAGGGCCTGAGCCAGCAGTCAGTTTACCAAAAACCACCTTCAGAAAAACCATCAACACGTGGGTCAACCAACAAACCGCTAAAAGATGGGTCAATATTGAAGGACACACCCACAGTAAACTCATGGTGGCTGAACTCAACACCAAAATTACTGAGGGGCTACTTAGGAAAAACCGTAGGGAACTAAAAACACTGGTTAGCCTCATAACCGGTTTTGCACCCCTACAATTTGACCTACATCGCATAGGGGTCACCCAAAACTCAACCCTGTGCAGACTATGTGAGGAGACTGACGAAACGGCACCCCACATAATCTTCGAGTGCCCTGCACTCACCCATCGCAGAATTGAGCTCTTTGGGGCCCAAACCCCGATGAGCTCCATTCCGAGCGAACAATTAATCAAGAGCCTACCACCCCTTATCAGGGGGCTGAGTCTCTTTGATTAAACAAAAAACTCTCAGGAAAGTACAATAAGCCAACAGGCTTCCGTGCTGGGGGCTCAAAACCCCCGCCCTGAGAGTTTTTCTCTACATCTACATCTACATCTACAATACCCGAAATGAACCATGCACAGTCAAGGACCCCAAGATGTTAACTAGTAATGTAACGGCCCAAAAATATTTGCTACCTCGACAGGAGTTCGAACTCGCGTCGTCACAACTACGAGAAATTATTATTAATTTCCCGGAGTTGAGACGACGTGAGTTCGAACTCCTGTCGAGGTATCAAATATTTTTGGGCTGTTACAGTGGCACAGTCGAAATAGGACCCGAAATCATACGAAACAATAATTAATAAAATCCCTCTCGAGCCAAAAGACTGTAAACATCACATTTCCTGTTGTTATGCCTTTCATTTCCTCACTCACTTGAGTCAAAACACACCGTGACAATGACCTCGCTCGACTGCTGACTTGTTCCAGCGAGCATCTGCTGAGCCAGTGGCCTGCGTCATTCGTCCGACCCCAAACCAGCCGAGACGGCTGGTATTTGACTCCGGGGAAATGTTACGCTCCAGGAAAATAACTCTCACAGTCGAAGAGGTTTGGTCACCCTGACCTCTTAGCTCTGGTCGTTAGAGCGTTGCAACTCGGGAAATTAATAATAATTTCTCGTAGTTGTGATGACACGAGTTCGAACTCCTGTCGAGGTATCAAATATTTTTGGGCCGTTACAGTAACTACCAACATGTATCAAGCCACAGAGTTATGTGGAATAATTTCAATTAAACCCAAGATAGTAGTCAGAAAGACTCTAACACAAGGGTCGTAGATCACCTGGCAGAGGTGATTCTGTACCTTATGAGTGAATCATCGTGTAACATATTTTTCCCACTACCTACTTGTATATTTATCTTCTTTTCTCAACATAGTGCGGCTGCTATAGTTAGAATGAGCTCTGTGTGAAACAGACAACCAACAATATCCCCCCCTCGTGATTGGGTAGTATGAAGTTTCTAGTTGCCATCTATAGGTACTTCCATCGTCCATCAAATTTTACAGAAAAGTTCAATGCATATTATTCCAAAAATTACTATTTTACTCATTCGTTTCAACGAACTTACTACTTCGGAATTCCATAATTATAAAACATGAAGTCAGTTTTAATCATATCAGTAAAACACCAACCGTCCATGTTAGCATGGAACATGGTTTAGCCATTAACCCCCCCACTCGATGTTATGGAGCTGTAACTTGCTCATTTTCCACTCCACAAAACTCGTTCACCACTCGTTGGAAAGGTCTAAATTTATTATACATCACACACAAGTCGTACATTTTTAAGTCAATATCATTTCACAAAGATTTATTATTTCTGTATTAGAAATAATGCATATTATTATTCTGTATTAGAAATAATGCATATTATCCCTATGCATATCATTCGTCAATAATTATTATTAGGCCCTGTATATAGTAAATGATCAAAACTTGGCGCATCGAGTCTCTCAAAAGGGTTCACATCTTTACAGCCCTAGGGTCCCACAAAACTCCGGTTTATAGTAGATATCGAAATTTTAATAAAATGTCGAAACAACTACAACAACAAACGGCAGGTCGAAAAGGAAAGAAATTAGCCTCATCAGAGGCCCCTCAGCCGATCAGTGCGCCTCCGTACCTCGTAAGTCGATTAAGAAAGAAATTAGCCTCAAAAGTTCAGAGACTGATTGGAGTCCCTCCATACTTTGTAATTGTATTATAGATGTCCAAACGGAGCTACATTTCAGGTTTCAGCATCACATGTAGATTAAGAAACAATTAGGCTCAGAGGCGCCTCAGCTGATCATAGAACACTGTGTAACAGCCCAAAAATATTTGATACCTCGACAGGAGTTCGAACTTGCGTCGTCACAACTACGAGAAATTATTAATAATTTCCCGCAGTTGCGACACTCTAACGACCAGAGCTAAGAGGCCAGGGTGACCAAACCTCTTCGACTGTGAGAGTTATTTTCCTGGAGCGTAACATTTCCCCAGAGTCAAATACCAGCCGTCTCGGCTGGTTTGGGGTCGAACGAATGACAAAGTGTGTGAGGCCGCTGGCTCAGCAGATGCTCGCTGGAACAAGTCAGCAGTCGAGCGAGGTCATTGTCACGGTGTGTTTTGACTCAAGTGAGTGAGGAAATGAAAGGCATAACAACAGGAAATGTGATGTTTACAGTCTTTTGGCTCGAGAGGGATTTAATTAATTATTGTTTCGTATGATTTTCGGGTCCTATTTCGACTGCGCCACTGTAACAGCCGAAAAATATTTGATACCTCGACAAGAGTTCGAACTCGCGTCGTCACAACTACGAGAAATTATTATTAATTTCCTGGAGTTGCAACACTCTAACGATCAGAGCCATGAGGCCAGGGTGACCAAACCTCTTCGACTGTGAGAGTTATTTTCCTGGAGCGTAACAACTGATATTGAATTCTACATAACTACAAAGGAGCTCCATTTCAAATTGCAGATCCGTAGGTTGTCATCAATATGCTTGCGTAGATACAGGCAACCGTAGAGGGAAAATTAACGCAATAAATTAAAGCATCTACACTTTACTCGCACCCCTGATCCAAATATACCTATCAACTGAAAATAACATGAATGGACATAGATCACTGAAATGGTTTAAATAACCATAAAAAACACCACTGCGGAATATAGTAAATAAAGATGTAGGTAACGTAAAACGTCGAAATCAGTCAATTAGGAAACGGGGAAATTATGCTTTAAGTACCCGATTTACGTTAGCGCAGTTGAGAAAAATGAAATTGGTAGGGGACAATCTACAGCCTAACCCGCACGTAGCAGAAATTTTCATTAAAGTTGGATGAAAACTAGAAATTATGCTTGATCTTGAGATTACTCTCGCGCATGCCCAGGAGCTACTAATTATGCAATTATGTTGAAATTGATATGAAATATTCAAATCGTCGTCCCCCAACTATCCACTAAATTTGAATGGGATCGGACACCCAGACATAGATGTATAGACAGACACGGAATTAAACTTGTTCAGAATAGTCTAAAACGCAAATTGCGAGTGGTAATTTCGATTTCGGAGACAAAAAATTTTGCATGTCCCACAAGAGAAAACAACGCTTCCACTACCTATAATAAACCCGGTTGCGTGAAGCAAAAATTCCATTGGAATTATATCAGCTGATTACAGCGTCGTAGTTACATGGCAATTTTCGCTATATTCCACCAGTTATTATTTGCTCCCATGTATTTATCCCCCTGCCAAAGTTTTAGCCCAGATGGAAAGCAGATGGGTGAACTTACAAAAAAGATACTATTGCCTAGAAAGTTTTTGAGATCTCGATTTCACAATATTTCAGCCCTTAATTACTCCCTCTAGGGTTGATCTAAACTGATGCCGATGTTGCCGGTACATCCTCGGACCATGTATGATTTTTGAGCCAAATTTCGTAAAACTTTGGTCCAGTTGTTTTGGAGTAAATCTCTGGACGGCGTATGGCATATGTCGGACTGCGTACGGCGGAAGACGTTTTGGATTCTAAGCATCTTGAAACGTAAACCAACAAATTTTGAAGGGGGTACAATTTTTTTTTTTTTGTCTATTAAAAAGGTTCATTATTAAAAATAATAAACCAAAAAACACAGGAAGAAAACAATCATTAAAGAATCTGATTCCATTTAAAATTGTGAAATATATGAGTAGGTCGGTATCCTTCATTCATCTATAGATTTCTAATATTTGTAACGGCCCAAAGATATTTGATACCTCGACAGGAGTTCGAACTCGCGTCGACACAACTACGGAAAAATTCCCGTAGTTGCAACACTCCAACGATTTGAGCTAAGAGGCCAGGGCGATTAAACCTCTTTGACTGTGAGAGTTATTTTCCAGGAGCGTAACATTTCCCCGGAGTCAAATACCAGCCATCTCAGCTGATTTGGGGTCGACGAATGAAAACTGCAGGCCGCTGGCTCAGCAGATGCTCGTTGGAACAAGCCAGCAGTAGAGCGAGGTCATTGTCACACACTGTGTTTTGACTCAAGTTAGTGAGGAAGTAAAAAGTGCTACAACGGGGAATGTGATGTTTACAGTCTTTTGGCTCGAGAGGGATATAATTAATTATTGCTTCGTATTATTTCGAGTTCCATATCGACTGCGCCATTTTAACGGCCCAAAAATATTTGATACCTCGACAGGAGTTCGAACTCGCGTCGTTACAACTATGGGAAATTTCCCGAAGTTGCAACACTCTAACGATCACAGCTATGAGGCCAGAGTTACCAAACCTCTTCGGCCTCTTGTTATTTTCCTGGAGCGTAACATATTCAAGGCTGATAGAACATAGAAAAGTTTCATTTCCTCTGGTTGTACAACATACAACAAAAAAGTAATTTGATAGGCTGCTCATTAGGGACATGAGAATAAACTGTGTTGTAGAGAAGAATAACAAACTGTATTCTGGGGTGGCAGGTTCGGTAGGTACACGGAGGTACTTAACACTGAACTCCCATTCATATTTTCAAGATGAGAGATCTACCAACGTTTGCTAATAGTTTCTCGGAGTTAAACATAATATCATTGCGTTTCCTTGAAGACCCAACTTCTTCTAGATCAACTCCTACCAAGTGAACCAGCGAGCTAAATAAGCATGAACTTGAAGAAAAAAAAAATCACTTTGGATTATGGCTTATTCTTAATCAGAATTTTTGATTTGTCCAATTATGCTATTTAAAACCTTGGCAGGAAGCTAAATGAAGGGCTGAAGTGAAATTTTATCCGTAAGATACCTATTCAAAGAAACGCTTGCATACGAGTCTGCACCACATTGGAACATTTTATGTCTTTAGTTGCAGACTCGAATGCAAGCTCTAGGAGCCACTCAGCTGATCCGGACCCTGTGCATCGTCAAGTAAATGTCCTAAAGAGGCTACATACGAAATTACAGCTTCCTAGAGTGTAAAGCATAGAAATTAGCTTTAAGAGCCACTCATCTGATCCGGACCCTGGGAATCGTCAAGTAAATGTCCCAAAGAGGCTACATACAAAATTACAGATTCCTGGAGTGTAAAGTACATAAATTACCTATTAAAATGATTTAACCACCTTTAACCACCGCTTCACAAAACAAACCGTTCTCGCAATATTCGGATCACCTGCTATGAATCAAATCCTCTAAACACCAGCTCAATGAAATCATCAGAAATTAACAAGCGGTTGCAATCAAGTTCACAATATCAATTATTGAGAATGATCACCTGAGTGTACACAATTATTCAAATAACCATACTTATAACTCAACTTGTTGGCCACGCACTTCGCAGTAATTAACATAGTATGGTTGGATAAATCGAGAGCTTTCGAAGGAATGGTCAACGAATTTTGTGGGATGAAAAACGATGAAGTACCATTTCCCTAGCAATGACTCAGTTGTAAGCGGAAATCATCAGAAAACCAACCGTAACGCTTTTTTTACGCTTTTTGTTAACGCTTTTTTCATTCATGTGCCAAAGTAAAGACATAAAATGTCAAAAACGCCGTTTCGCAGTCTTTTAGTTTTAGGGAAAGTTATTATAGCATTTGAGTCCTAAGACAATAGGTACGACAAATTATGAATGAAATTATGCCTAGGCAGATTATTTGGTTCCTAGGTATTTCTGCACCATTTGACCTAATTGTTGCTCAACCATCAAAAACTACTCTACTATACCACTTCTTGGAGCATTTAGGTCCGATTTGCCTTTGAAATCAAGGATACACTTTGATCCTTTTGTTGAGAATTTTCCCATGTGGTGAAGACGGGATTCGATATAACCGTATATATTCACAGCCTTAGAATCCAGAAGAAACCTGATGCGAAGCTCCACAGCTCCCCAACATTTATTAAATTTTCGAAACAACCAGGGACAACCTTTTCTCAGCTGCAATTTTACCGTCAGTTTACCGAACAACTCAAATTTAATCCAAGTGACCCAGTTACAATGTTCGCCCAAAACAACACATATGATTAACCATAATCTATCACTGATCAACGAGACGTTCACGAACAATCAAGTTGGGACACGAGACTTTAGACCCTGACTTGCTCTTCAGTTCGACTACCCACTGCACGACATTCCCAGTGCTCCAATCTCCATGAGATTTTACACAGATCAGTTTTCTGCTTAGATTATTGGTCTGGATCCTAGCTACGCTCGCATCTCAAAACTACATAACATCAAGTAGTCAATCCTTTAGTAAGAATTTAGATTAGTTGGTCAGGGTCTAGAGTCTCGTGTCTCAAATTGATTGTTTGCGAACGTCTCGTTCACTGATCACAGTAATAAATGATTCTATTATAGCTGTAGAATCTCTATCAATCTATCATTTCTTATCTTGCTCCATTGAAAATAATTTTAAAAAAGGAATCAACTAGATTTCACGGTAGTTGTATTAATTTTGGGAGGTGCAGGATAATTCGAGATGTAGTCAATTTTGTGGAAAAAGGATATTATAGGCCCCAAGGCGGATGTCCTCCATTTAAGTAGAGCACGTAAGTGAATCCATCTTTTGATTTTCCTTTGATTGAATAGTAATATGGCAGGAAACTGTGCAATCTGAAATGGAAATAACACATTAAAGAGGTAAAACTAATAGCTTTAGCCAGATAAGAGAATAACTTCTTCAGATTGAATGCCTTTCCAACATCCTTAGTTCAGCACATTACCACATAATGATTATAATTAACGAAAGTTTCATCAAAACCGTTGGTGGCGTTTGGAAGAAAAGTAGGTATCAAAAAACTAAAAACAGAATTTTTCACCTATTTTCGTTTTTTCTGCAACTAACTAGGAAACTTAAGATCTGCCACTTCGATCTTGGCTGTTTAGGTTTTTCAGTGCGAATAAACTTCCCAACTCAAAATGGCCATTTTCGACCAACGAAATAATCCAACATTTTATCACATTTTTACTAACGCAGTTTTATCGACTTTTTCAAAAAAAAAAAGGGTGAGTGGTAGGGAGATTATAGGCTTCGAGATTATGTTTTCATTGGGAAGATATTTATAAATAGACCAAGTCTATCAGCCAAGCGTCGACTTTCAAGTGGTTTATAACCTACATACCTCGTGAGCGACCTTAATGCACACTACACCACCTTTCTGTAACTACACTAAACTTGTTTTCCTCTTGATTTATCATTTTAATTATAAGTAGAAAATACTTATTTTGGTTTGGAAAAATGTTTGCTTTGACTTGGAAAAGTTAAAAAACCCAACCCTGAAACAGATATTTATACAAATCCGTTCTAGATCCAGATGATTGAAATGCTCTTCACTAGTAACAGAACAAGTTACAGACAGACAATTTATTTACACTGAGCAACTTATGTGTTTCGTAAATTCTCCATTCCTATTTTTGATCTAACAATCGGATTCTGCGTCCTTGAAAACTCCAGAGTGCAAATTTTCAACTCAAAACTCTAAACAGTTTGGGCAAAAACCGATGGAAAGAAAATTTACACAGCTTTCTTTACACAGCTGTTTTGCACACTTCCAATCATCTAATACCCTTCATCATTCTAATTCCAGCAGCATCAGAGTAACATACCTCTTTGAAAGCTTACTGACCTGAAGTTTCTGTGTTCATAGAACCGAATGGCGGGTTTGTTCGTAGTGAGAACATGTAGAAAGAGAGCTTTACAGTCTCTGTTCTCAGGAGCGGTTAAATGTGACACGAGGTTATCTAGGAGAAGTGATGCGATTCCATTTTGCCTGTGTCTCTCCGACACACCGAGTGACAACATGTATGCCACTGAAGTCGACTTACCGAAACATGACGACAGGATATTTTTATCCTGAAAACAAAAAACAAAAATTGAAACAAGATCTTTTACTGTCTGGGGCAGGTTAGAAGAATATATGAAGGCATACTAAATTTTGTATTTTATGTATTAAAAATAGTCAACTCATAATATTTGTGACATGCATATCTGGCTTACTTGCAGACTTTGCACGTGGCATGTTCACACATTTACACTTACTTCTTTGTTCAGTTTTGTATATGGCTTTATTTCAGCTACTATAAGACCTACAATGACCCCTTCGTATACAGCGGCCAGCGAGTAGAACCTGGGGTCTGAGGTGATGTCCTCATACCAAGTGTATGGATAGTCTATTGGAAACCAGTCTCTGCAAAGGGCACGCACCTGAAATATAATGATGTTGACATTAACACTTGATATTCAAATATTTTTAGCTTGACCACTCTTGTCAGCAGATCTGCAACGATGGAAACATCAGGCATGCTCATAGGTAATTCAGGTATTCATTGAGTACCAAGACGCAACTTGGTACCTACATAATTATTTAAACCTGCTCCATGTCTTATTCACAAACCACTTGAACAAGTTATCGAATTAGAAGCCTTGAATTTCTTCTACTACTCACCTGTGTTGGCGAAATTAGAGTCTTAAAAATACTTAATCCCCCCCCAAACGTGAAATCTGGCAAACCAAACAGTTCGATTACAAAATGAGAAAACAATTATCAAGTTAAAACCAACTTTTTGATTGTAGAATGAGTGTCTTGATTCAAAGCAATATATCAAAATACTCATACATTATTTTCAGTATAGGTGTATATATAAATTTTGAAAGAGAGTAATGAAGGCATCACAATGCACGTAAGTCTCTAAAAGCCTGTTCGCTGAATCAGACTGGGTTCAATTATGCAGCTCGTTGCGACTTTTAACGCAGCACAGCAATAGATGTGTACCTACAAAACCCAAATTTCAATCCAAAATCTTCACAGATAATAAAAAAGTGGGAGCCTGATATGGTCGGGAGGACCAATTTCGTCTTAACCTGACAAGGTCCATGTCCTGTCTCCACTTGGAATTCCTTAGCATACCATCTGTTATATATATCTAATATTTATGTTTATCTTATCTAAATTTTCAAACGGATAATAAAACAATACTATTTACGAATAACCTGACAAACTACTAACCTCCTCCAAATCTGAAGGGCAAAGAAACCGCAACTGTAGATAATTCAAGTTACAAAGGGGAACAGATTTGTAACCATTTTTCTTCAAGTCGTCATCAACTGAGTACCTGGTAAAATTGGAGAAAACATAAAACCAACCTCAATTATTAGCAATAGCTTTAAGGTTATAATGATTGCTCTATCATCAATCCATAAGGGCAGTATATGATTTCAGCTTCTAACTGTTTAATTCTTAAAACAACAAAAAGCTCCAATAAGCATGAAATGGGGAATATTCATGGTTATTTTTATTTAGTCAATAGAAAGATCTGAGAGAGAGCTTTCCAAAAAATGCTACATTAAGGGTATCTGACTAGTAATAGGCTCTAAATTCATTTGCACGATGACGTTATGGCCCCTGCCCGCCTGGGGGGAAACTATGCCACGCGTGATCTTCCTACTCGTTTATTAGCTAAACGGTCTTTTGAGTTGAAAATTGGTACAAGGATGTTTTCAAGTCCGCTGAATCCGAATCTGAGGTCAAATGTGTGAAATTCCAACACATGAAAGTTCCCCATTACAAGTAAGTACCTAAATAAATTTCTCAGCAAACTCCTTCAGTTAAGCAGTTCAGTTACTAATTGAAGAGCACAGAGATCAAAGGAAAATGTAATTTTTTCTCTTATCATGTAAAATGTATTTTTTCTTTTTATTCCAATTTATTTCATTTTTTTACGTCAAATGTAACAATGATGTGTTTTCATAAAATTCAGCCAAAAAGGTAAGTACCTATACGGATTAGCAGAACAAACCCACATCGAAACGGAAATGAAGATTGAAAAACAATCCGGTGTGAGGCTTCAGAATACAATCACAGTGTGCAAAATTTGCGAAACTGAAAATCACTTCAATTTTATTCATAATATTTAAATTTATTTGTAATTTTATTACTTTTGTATTTATTTTAAATTACGTTATTAATTTATTTCATTTTGTACCCACATAGTTATGCATACCCTTATTTCATGTATTCATATATTTGTAGCCACTTCTTGTTTCTCTTAATTTGAACCCTTTTCACTGCTGACAGAAAGGAAGTGTCTGACAAACTCATGTTTCGGAGAGTTTCACAAAAACAGTTCAGGTGGATTACATATTGAAAGTGAATAAAGGTAGAACAATGGTGCAAGAGGACAGATGAATGTTACATTCCATTTTCTTTCCCTGAGCTCTTCAAACAAAAGCCAGAAGAAGCAGATTTGCAGAAGTTGATCAAAATGCACTCAATGTATTCATTCTGTGTGAAAAAGTATTCAACTCTGGAGACAATCCAACAACGACAGGCTGTCAAGTGAGTATCATGCTGTGATGCGTAGGTGATCATCACTTAAGCTTACATTCAGTTAAGCTTGCTATTTGCTAACCTGTGTACTCCACTTTTATTTATTTTTTTCAATATTTTTCCAACATAACATATCATACGTTTTAAGCCAAACGTTTTAACAAAATATAACCAGGCGTAGGTATAGCTAGGTGGCATGGATCACAGCAAAGCTAACTCAATCTTTTTTTAGTAAACTGTAGATTAGTTAACAGGTAGATCAGAATTTGGGAATTCAATTCAATCACAATTACGAATTACTCGAAAAAAGGAAAAAGACCGATTCAAACCGTATGTAGTGACTGATTTTATGACATACTACTAGCCGGTTACCCGTGTGTTGCACGGACCCACATCTGCGGGTTATTTTTACCGGGTCATTTTACCCAGCAGTCCCAAAAAGGCTTCCCTAAAAGTTTGACCTATTACCAAATAAGTTAAAAAATGATAATAAAATAAAAATTTAAAATAATTAATTAATTTAAAAAATACAAAATGAGAGGTATGGTGGAACGAAAGGTAAGGTGCCGTCACTATCTTGTCCCTCCTAGTCTGCTTACATTTTTCCCAATCGAAGAAGCGAAAAAAAATACGACCAGTGTTCCTCGGATGTTTACTTTCCTGATCCTCCCCAGTGTGCAAGAAGCCTACTGCTTTCTCCAAGTATGCAGTAGATCTTGTTTTACATTACAAAGTTAAATGGGCTGGTGATGTCACTGCAACCCTCCCGTCTGTGTGGGACTCTCACGTCCAAATTAACGTCAGAGTGCACCAAACTTAGTAAAATCATAAATCGAGAACTCATTTTTTTGAAAAAAAAGCAGTGGGTGTCAAAATACTAAGGTTGGAATGCAGTTTGACTTGGGAATAAAATCTGAACCAGAGGGCAATGTCCTTATACTTTTTGTCCTAGAACCAAGCAAAACACTTAATACAGGTTTATGTACTATACTTGGTTTCTTAACATATTGCCTTCAACCAACAGTTTTTGCAGGCTAATCCTTTACCCCCCTTTAATGCCCTGAATTTTTCTTCCGACCAAGGAAGCTCTTTGCAGTGAAGCAAAGTTTTCGTACCTAGATATTTATTTTCCTGTTGGCAACTACTATATTACTATGCATTTCTTCTTATTAACTTCATTAGAAAAGAAGCAAAGCTAGCACAGCATAGCTGTAAATAATTTCAAAATACTATAAGCGTGTGTGCAATGACAGAGCCAATGCTAAAGTAAATAATGAAATCTAGGGGTTCAACAGTAGATATAGATACCTAACTGAATTTGATTTCCTCAATACTTCCAAAGGTTCCAAGACACATTTTGATATGCTGCTGTCTTGAAGTGGTCCAAAACCAGCACGAGTTGCCTCTTTGAAATGAGTGGGTAAGAAAGTAGATTTCCTGATGGGCAAGATCGGATCATGTTCTATTTTTGATAGGGGTTTTCTTCCAAGCTTCATGTCTTTGTGCTTGTGATCACATCTTGTCATGTTATTGCTGCTGATTGTATTGGATTTACTATTTATTGAGATCAACATCTTTCCATCCACCCCTCAGCTTGATTTTACAGCTGAGAGCCTGCCAATAAAGAATGGTAACAACCAATTTGGATTGGTAAGTATGATGTATCTTAACCTACCTACCAATTATTATAATGACTATTAAATGAGATATAACTTCCGCTCAGCCCAACAAAGTGTCAGGCCGAGTGGGATTATATTAAGGGTAGAGAGAGATGTCACAAATGTGTAGATGCTTCTTCACGTGTCTACTTAACCGCGTGTTAAATAATCCAGTTTCAAAAAATAGAGATCGGACGACTAGGACGTGAGAAAATTATGCATGGTAGAATTTACGTTTGCGCATGCGCAGAGTGATGTATTGAGTCAAGAACGTTGAAACTGATAGGGGACCGTCTGCCCCCTAGCCCGCACATCCCCTGAAAATTTCTTCCAAATCGGATGAAAACTGTGGAAAATAAGCTTGTTACAAGGATTTGCGGACACACGACTGACACACACACAGACAGACACGGAACCAAAGTTGTTCAAAATGGTCTGAAACGTAAAATGCGAGTGAAAATTTTGATTTTGGAGACCAAAAATCCCCCCCCCCCCCCCCCCGAAAGTGAAAACAATGCTTCCGCTACCTTTGGGTAAACTCCGAAGCGAAAAAAAAAAATATATATATATATATAGGTATATATATATATATAATTATATATATATATATATATATATATATATATATATATATATATATATATATATATATATATATTGCTTTGATTAATATTCTCAATCTAAGGAGTAAATAAAATAAATTACTGTGGGATTTCAATTTTATCCCCTCAATTTCTCTATTCATTAAAACATGGGTTGAAGAATTAATAAAATCAGTATTATTTTATTTGGTTTGAAATATACACAACCTTCTTCAGATATATGAGTTACTTCCTCTTGATGGGATTTCCTGTCATTTATTTTCAAACCCCACTTTGAAAACCTTGGAAGAATTTACTTATTTTGCCATCAGACAAGGCCTCCTTTCACTTTGGCAAGCAGTTTTATATACTATCTGAAAGTTTACCTACTTACATAAATAAACTTAACGTTGAAACTTGAGGTTTCCACAAATAAAATATTATACACAACATCATGTTATCGTAGGTACTCACGTACTGCATTTCTCAACAGCAGATTTTATAGAATGTTCACTAAAAAAAAAGTGTAAGTTGATATCGCGTCACTCAGGAAATGAATGGGGGGGTGGCAACCGAGAAGTTATGTAAGGAACTGGAGCAGGATTCCTTCAGTAATTATCGGTTAACGGGAGGCCACTCATTTAATAAATGAAAATTAATGTATAGTTTGGTGATCTGGATGCTCGCATCTCAAAAATTAAATAAAAAATCATAAATAAATCCTTTTAGTTAGCTATAGATAAGTAGGACGAATAGATCAGAATGATGTGTACAGTTTGGTGGAGTGGGTGAGTGGCCTCCCGATAGCCAATAAGTACCTACCATTACTTCCTTGATAAACCTAAATTTAAATATCTCCTTCACATCGAATCCAGCATAATACTAGAAATTCTAAATCAGGCAGATACTGTCAACCTGTGGGCATAATTTCCCACCAGCCACACTTTCTACTCTACCCTGATCTAATTCATGAAGATACTCAGCTAGCTGCAATTAAAATAATCGAATCAAATTATGCACGTACCTAAATCTTGAAAACGCGGAACATATTACTACCGTCTCAAGGGGGTGGAGCCTCCTGCACCCCCCAACTTCATCAATGTACGTTACCTATGGGTGCGAAAAAGGAATTCTAACCATTTTTAATTGGAAGGAGATTCCATCTTAAGAACTTTGGCATCAACCACACTCACCTAGCATGAGTAGTTTTCTTTCTATGATTTTTCAGTTTCTCACACTGGTGACATCAAAGCACCCCTCCGCCTGTGTGGGACGTGGGACCCCCCTGCCTACCAGCGCAAACTTTGAGAAGCATAGAAAGAAAACTACTCAACGTGCGGATGATATCAAATTTCTTAGAATGGAATCTACTTTCATTTAAAAATATAAAAGAATACGTGGGTAACGCTCATTCTTGTGTTTTACTCAGTAAAACATAAGCAACTCATATCCTACATATCCAGTACCTGCCTACGAATTGGAAACATGATGGGAGGATAGAGAGGTGCCTCACGCTAGAAGTTTATTAAAGCTATACTGATCTAAAGTTTTGTAGAGGTTCCCCTCAATTTCGTTGAATGTGTTTCGTATAATGTACTTAAGAATATAGTAAGGTATTCCTGTTTACAGTCCGAACCCAAGCATTGGTGGAGTTTCAATATGATTGGGGTATTGGGAAAGTAAGGCAGGAGGTACTTCCACAGGTACATACTCCAGTTATACGTATGTATCTAAGTAGAAGGTGCGGAAAAACTAGACATAAGGCTACCTTCCTGGCAGAACAAACTTACAAGCACTTCAAAATCAAATGCACACGTATGTAATTGATTATGCCAAACTAATAAAAAAGACAGATAACTTCCAGACAATTTACAGCGTGAATGAACATGTTGACAAAGTACTGAGTTCTGTACTAGATGCTTTCCTTATCATGCTATAACTCACCAACTGAACGTGTCCATTGACTACACAGCTACTTGTCAGCGCATAATTCTGGTGAAAACTCCCATTTGCCTAATCCGGTCTTAAAAAACATCATAATTTAAATAAAAATCTTAAAAATGGAAATCCCTAGAAAGATTTTTGTTAACTTATTATTTGAATGAAATGAAACCAAAACGTAACCTTTTGCTATGGCAAATCAGATGATTTGATCAAATTTTACGAAATCAGTTCACTATGGAACATGAAAGAAGAGCATGGAAAAGACAAGGACAAAGGTGGTTCGGATACTTGAATGAGCGCCTTCGGTTGAAGAGGTTGGCAACTTTCCATGCATGTGTCCAACTGAGGAAGCAACTTGTGAAGGTGCCTCCCGTCTGGGCCTAAGAAAAAAAAAGTTCCAGTCATGCAGCATGATCGTATGAACGAATTTTAGTAAATATCGTATTGTATAACGTTAAATTGTTTTAAAATTTGAGCTTTTTGAATGCAAGGAAATTGTTAACTATTAATTTTATGGCAAGCAACGCAGGTATTCTAAATAATAATGTCCTATGGGTGATATTCTCGAGACTTGGACACTAGCGCATCCTTACATCGAGGCAAGACGAAGTCGAAGTTATTTCACCTTGTTGTCACGGTGACGAGTAAACTATGTGAAAATGCGCCATTTGTAGCCACAGCTGGACAACTGCATAACATAGTCTTACCTAGTTCCTAGTCAATATTTTCATTATTTGTAATATGCAAGGTGATAAATTGTATGCAAATTAGATTAAGTTATTATCAGGTGATGACCTCAAATGCTACGAACACAAGATTTAATCTGTGAAATGTGTGTTGGGGAGTTGACATACAAGTGTTTTAGATGATCCAGACATCAGCCTCGAAGATGTTGTGGATTACCTATCTAGTTTTAGAACTGTTCTTTGAATCAATTGAAACTAAAAATGTTTAGAGTCTGTGAAAGTGGTCTTGTGAAAGGATGTGTTATGAGAGCTCTGTTAGGCGGGAATAGTAAGTATCACATGTGGAAAGGTAAGTACCTAGAGGGAAGGTATGCTTACATACTTTTCGTATATTATTACTTGTTCATGTAGGTACTGTAGTGGATTTATATACATTTTACTTGGTGTAGGTAGACCAAGTGGGGTGTTATGAAAAGTACCCATGTCTTGTTTATGAGGGTTAAACCCTAGGTGGTTTCCAGACGGGAAATAAGCAGCATTGTCAAGGTCAACGGGGTTGATCTTGGAATTATAAGGCTCGTTCATTGTTGAGCCGTGAGGAGCGCTAGGCTCGGCTCGAACCGCTTGGGGGTGTCGAGCTGGGTATTGTTTTCCCGTGTAATAATCGGGTTTTTGGTAGATATTTGCCTGCGGAGCCGAGTTGGCTTGATCGGAGTACTGAAAAGTACCGTTTCGATCGTGTGATTTATGCATGACGGGAGTGTATAAGGCACTCGTGTCGGCGGAGTAACCGTGCGTTGAATATCGCGGATATTCATGCTTGAAGGTAGAATTTCTTTCCGAGAGGGTCTGGAAAGTATCCTCGACCTGTTGTACAGGTGAATGCGTAATCACCAAGTCTGTCGCAGAGTTGGTAGGCAACACGTCGATCCCATCACTGAAATTAGCTGTGGATCGTTGTTGGAATGCGGGTGGATCGAGTGTCTCGGGGGATTTGCCGCCCGCTCCGAGATCCTCCGCCCCGGCTCCTGTGAGGAGAGAGGGACCTCTCTCCATCGTACGAACGAAATATAAAATTTGTTCGAGAATACCTTTTTGGCTCTGAAAAAGGGTTTTTGAAGAGGAGGGACTCGCTTAACAGATCTTTCTCCCAGATCGATGTTAGGGTCCTCTCCGAGTCCTGAGAAGGACTTCCGTAGACAGTTAATCGGATCGTATGAGAAGTGCGATTAACTGGCGTGTCCCTGCGGGCGACCAAGAGCTTAGGGCTACGAGGTCCGGGTGGCACGACTAGGTTCACCCCAGCGGGCGTGCAAGTGAGATGGAAATCTTAGCTTGCACCGGGCGGTGACCTGACTGAAGAGAACTTCGTTGGATAGTGAGTGGAGGAGTCCGCACTCGAAGCTATCAAGAAGTCGTTGAGAAGGTGAAGGTTGAAAATCTGGCTCGATGCGTGTAGTCACTTCGTCGGAGAGGAGAGATGACATCAGCGGAGAGGTTGAGATTCGAATGAACACGCTGAGCTCCGTGCGTGGTATTTATAGGGGGGTGGCCGCCTCCGAGGGGGTGGCCACTTTATGGTTAGTATGCAAATTAGTTTCTCAATTTCTCAGCTCATCCGGGCTGTCTCCTGGTTGGTCCGCTTAATTTCATTAGCTCACCAGGTGTTTCTTTATTGGCTCGCATAGTTTCTCTCACAATCTGTGCATAAGATTGTCGAGTTGGTTTGCCAGCCTCGCCCTTGAGCTCCGTAGAGGTCAATTGATCACTTCCTCGGGCTGTTGTTCTCAAGGCAACTTTTGTGTGTTGTCTTGACGCGCCTCTCTCCTGCAGTGGGTGTTTGGCTTGTTGGTTTTGTGCGGATATTTCGTCCGTGAGAGAGTTTTTCGTGAAAACTCTCGGGCGAAATACTTTGTTTTGCGTGGGCTTAACCCGACGTCTTAAGTGTGTAATTCTCCCTTGAGAATTTAAATTTGGTAGTCCTGAAAAGGGCTGGTGAAAGTTGGTGGTTAATTCACCACAGGTACTTCATTGATAAAAACGAAAGTAGGTACCTAATTACCTTTTTTGTCCCTAAAATTTGCGTAACTGCAAAACTCGCGCAATAACTGCACTGCCAATGCCGTCTTTATGAAATCTTACCTTCAGATGAACAAATTTCAAGGTTTTTTCCTTGCAGCTGGTTTTTAATTCATGTTGCATATTCCCTGATTCGATATTTGACAAACTTGCTAATCAGCGGTTGTATTCTGCGGCAAAGCAACGACCCACCTACTTTGTTTAGGCACTTCAACCCAACACCAACAGGTACCTACCTAAGTAGTTTCGTTTCTTGGTGTAGCAACAACCTTCCTTGTTTACTTTGACAAACTATCAAATCTCTCCTTTTATTCATTCAATATAACAAGTAAAGCTTCCTCAGTTAAGCATAGTACTATGAATTTATAATAAAACGCTGAAGTTACCTGAGCAATGGCTAGGTACCTACACAGCAGTACAGACACCTGAGGATTTTTCAATCATATTTTGTTTACTATTTTTCAGGTTAATAGTTGATCAGATCAAAGTTGAATAGATCAAAGCCTAAACGAATGAAGTTCTTTAGTTTTCTGACACTGATTAACTACAATAGTTAGTTGGCTCCTAGTCCAAATAAAAACTCGATCATGTTAGATTGGTATCGTTGACAGCAATATACAATCAATTATTGCGCTGGCAGTTATAACATTTAGTCGAATTGAAACTTTGTATTGCTACAATATTATACTTTTTCAAAACAAAACTATGGAAAAATGGCCTTATAAACCACGAATTATGTTGACGTGAGACGGCAAACTTCTTGTGAGAAATAGGTTGGTTGAGTAGCGATTCATTGACGTAGGGCAGTCATGGCCGACTTTGGCAGAAAAGCGAACCTACTCCAGGCGTGACGTCACGAGAATATGGGCCATTCAAATAAAGGTTTTGAATTTTCAGCTTGTTTTGCAGTTTTTAACAACTTTTAATTAATTTAAAGTACATTTTTGAGCATAACTTTGTGCATAAACTTTTGACTGTTCTATTTTATATTTAATAAACTTATTAGAGCAATATTCTGCCAAAAATATAAATTTAACGATTTTTAGCCATTTTTAAAGATTTTTTAGTACATTTTTTGAAATTTGACCAATTTAATGTAGGTACTCAAAAAGTACTGGCCAACAAACTCATCCTTTTGTTTGATAAGCTTGATTTTTTTTTTGGCGCAAGAACATAATTTTTATCTCAATCCTAAGGAGAGTTATCGTCTGGAATGATATATATATATATATATATATATATATATATATATATATATATAGGTATATTAAATCCTCATTAGCCTTCAAAATGGCTCATTCGACATCATTTGTGATGTCGTTATAGGAGCTCCTCATTCGACATCATTCGCCCAAATCTCTCAGTTTACTCATTCGACATCACTCATTCTCATCCCCAAATACTCAAAACGCTGAGGTAATTTTTTTATTCCACGGTTGTCTTACCTGCAGCTCCTCAGTCGACCTCATCCCAGCGACTGCCTTCCTATCTTTCCCAAACTGAGAGGGAAAGTGGAAGGTATTGTACACTTCACAAGCACATCACAGGCGAGAATTCATACAGCTAGTGGTTGGATTTTTATGGTAGTTTTTGTAGCATGTTCTTTACCCCGTAAATAAGCGAAATTCTAATGACCGGTCTGATTGAAAGTCAAGGTGTTGGACGGGGGGGGGGTTAAATCACAGATTCAGTAACTCCTTAGTGCTAAGTGGTTGGACATATTTTGATGGATGTTTTTGCAACGTGTTCCTTACCCCATAAATAAGCGAAATACTAATGACCAGTATGATTAAAAGAGTGATTCACGGAGGGGGGGAGGGGGGGGGGAATCACTGATTCAGTCACTCCTAAAAGGTTGAACGGATTTTTATAGTTTTTATAACGTGTTCATTACCCTGTAAATTAGCGAAATTCTAGTGACCGGTCTGATTAAAAGGATGGATGATGATGGTGGAGGGGGAGGGGAGGGGGTAAATCACCGATTCAGTAACTCCTAAGTGGTTGGACAGATTTTTATGGAAATTTTTGCAACGTGTTCATTATCCCATAAATCAGGGAAATCCTAATAACCTGTCTGTTTAAAGGACAGGAGAGGGGGTAAATCACCGATTCAGTAACTCCTAGGTAGTTGGTCAGATTTTGATGGAAATTTTTGCAACGTGTTCATTACCCCATAAATAAGGGGAATTCGAATGATCGTTCTGATTGAAAGACAGGGTCTTGTAGGTAGGAAGGGTGGGGGGGGGGGGGGGGGGCTAGCTCACCGGTTCAGTAACTCCTGAATTGTTGGACGAATTTTGATGATTGTTTTTACAACGTGTTATTTACCCCATAAATAAGTGAAATTCTAATAACCGATCTGATTAAAATACAGGGTGTTGATGGGGGGGGGGGGGGGGGGGGGTAAATCACCGATTCAGTAACGCCTAAGTGGTTGGACCAAGTTTAATGGATGTTTTTGTAATGTGTTCTCTACCCCGTAAATAAGCGAGATTCTAATGACCGGTCTGATTAAGAGGATGGGTTTGAGTGTGGTGAGGGGGGGGGGGGGGGCGTAAATCACCGATTCAGTGACTCCTAACTGGTTGGACGGATTTAGATGGAAATTTTCGCAACGTTTTCACTACCCCATAAATTAGCGAAATTCGAATGACCGTTCTGACTAAAAGACAGCATGTTGGAGGAGGGAGGGGGGGTTACATCAACGATTCAGTAATTCCTAAGTGGTTGGACAGATTTTGATGGAAATTTTCACAACGTGTTCATTATCCCATAAATTAGCGAAATTCGAATGACCGTTCTGACTAAAAGACAGAGGGTTGGTGGTGGTTAAAGGAGGGGGGGGGGGGGGTTAAATCACCGATTCAGTAACTCCCAAGTGGTTGGATGGATTTTGATGGAAGTTTTTGCAACGTCATCCTTACCTCATAAGTAAGCGAAATTTGAATGACCGTTCTGATTAAAAGACAGAATGTTGGTTGGGGGGGGGGGGGGGGGGGGGCTAAATCACCGATTCAGTAACTCCTAAGTTGTTGGACGAATTTTGATGGTTGTTTTTGCAACGTGTTATTTACTCCATAAATAAGTGAAATTCTAATGACCGGTCTGATTAAAATACAGTGTGAAGGTGGTGGGGAGGGGGTAAATCACCGATTCAGTAACTCCTAAGTGGTTGGACCAATTTTGATGGATGTTTTTGTAACGTGTTCTCTTCCCCGTAAATAAGCGAAATTCTGATGACGTGTATGATTAAAAGGATGGATTATAGGGGGGGGGGGGGGGGGTAAATTCACCGATTCAGTGACTACTAAGTGGTTGGACAGATTTAGATGGAAATTTTCGCAACGTGTTCATTACCCCATAAATAAGCGAAATCCTAATGACCAGTCTGATTAAAAGGCTGGGAGTTTATGGTGGGGAGGGGGTAAATCACCGATTCAGTAAATCCTTAGTGGTTGTACTGATTTTGATGGTAGATTTTGCAACGTGTTCCCTACCCCATATATAAGCGAAAACCTAATGACCTGTCTGATTAAACGTCACGACGATGGCGGCGGGAGGGGGTAAATCACCGATTCAGTAACTCCTAAGTGGTTGGTCTGTAGGGGGGGGGGGGGGGGGGTTAAATCACTGATTCAGCCACTTCTAAGTTGTTGGACGAATTTAGATGATTGATTTTGCAAAGTGTTATTTACCCCATAGATAAGTGAAATTCTAATGACCGGTCTGATTAAAATACAAGGTGAATGTGGTGGGGAAGGGGTAATTCACCGATTCAGTAACTCCTAAGTGGTTGCACCAATTTTGATGGATGTTTTTGTAACGTGTTCTCTACCCCGTAAATAAGCGAGATTCTTATGACCGGTGTGATTAAAAGGATGGGTTTGGGGGGGGGGGGGGGGGGGGGGGGGGTAAATCACCGATTCAGTGTCTCCTAAGTGGTTGGACTGATTTAGATGGACATTTTCGTAACGTGTTCACTACCCCATGAATAAGCGAAATTCGAACCACCGGTCTGATTAAAAGACAGGGTGTCGTTAGGCGGGGGGGGGGGTAAATCACCGATTCAGTAACTGCTAAGTGGTTGGACGGATTTTGATGGAATTTTTTGCAACGTGTTCATTACTCCATAAATAAGCGAAATCCTAGTGACCGGTCTGATTAAAGGAGTGGTTCATGGTGGGGGAGGGGGAAAACCACCGATTCAGTAATTCCTAAGTTGTCGGACGGATTTTTATGGAAATCTTGGCAACGTGTTCTTTACCCCACATATAAGGGAAATCCTAATGACCGGTCTGATTAAAAGAGTGTTTCATTGCGGGGGGGGGGGGGGGGGGGGGGAAAATCACCGATTCAGTAACTCCTAAGTGGTCGGATGGATTTTGATGGAAGTTTTTGCTACAAGTTCATCACCCCATAAATAAGCGAAATTCGAATGACCGTTCTGATTAAAAGACAGGGTGTTGGAGGGGGGGTCAATCACCGATTCAGTGACCCCTAAGTGGTTGGACAGATTTAGATGGAAATTTTCGCAACGTGTTCACTACCTCAAAAATAAGCGAAATTTGAACGACCGGTGGGGGGGGGGGGGGGGGGTGGTAAATCATCGATTCAGTAACTGCTTAGTGGTTGGACTGATTTTGATGGATTTTTTTGTAACGTGTTCTTTACCCCGTGAATAAGCGAAATTATAAAGACCGGTCTGATTAAAAGGCATGTTGGGGGGGTTAAATCACAGATTCAGTTACTCCTAAGTTGTTTGACGGATTTTGTTGGAAGTTTTTGCAACGTGTTCTTTACGCCATAAATTAGTGAAATTCTAGTGACCGGTCTCATTAAAAGAGCGTGTGATGGCGGTGGGGGGGGGGGGGGGGGGGGGGGGTTAAATCACCGATTCAGTAACTCCTAAGTGGTTGGACGGATTTTAATGGAAGTTTTTGTAACTTGTTCTTTACCCCGTAAATAAGCGAAATTTTAATAATCGGTATTACTCATTACTATAATAATTTTATTATTATTGTTATTATATTTCACACGGTGGTCCGCTGACTGATTCAAAGGCCGTCTGAAATGCCGACGAAAACTGACTACAAGGCGGTGTTCTGGAACCTTGTACGAGTAGAAATTGACCCCCCGGGAAATCCGGGCTGATCGTTTACTCGTTCAAGACGCAAATCAAAAATTCAGTTTTCGGGGTGTTGTAACAACCTAAATTATGGGCTCAGTAAAAAAATTGGGTAAAACTAGACCCCAAATGGGGTTAGAATGCCACCAATCGCACTTTTTTATCTCAACCCGTTGCCGAGATATGTTTTTTAAAGTTTTTTTCGACAAAAAACACGTTTTAGACCATAAAAACCTCATTTTCTCCACTATCGATACACTTTTTTCAATTTTTGACCACATATCTGAAATCAGCGTTAAATTTCGTATAATAATATTGTTCTCTGGATCTTCAGAAGTTCAATCCTTAAACCATAATCCTTGTTCAAACGTGAGAAAATTATAAAAACCAAGTTTCCCGAAAATCTTCGAAGCTGTACTGTCTCCCAATCATACTCTTTAGAAAAAATAAACCTCACAAATGTGTTCTTTTGTAAAGAGCTCTCGGTCGATAGTGACGCTTTTGATATTTCCTTTCAAATTAGTGCAGTGATTTAACCTGGATGATGAAAAAACGTGTTAGTGATGTTTATAGATCTTGATGGACGGGCTAGTTGGTCGTACAAATAAAAACACGGCGGCTGTTAAAAAACGACGAAGACTTCCTAATCTCAATAGTTGAACTCTGATTCATCAACGCGTTATAATCTTTTGACTGAAGAAAATGAGTTAGTTCGTCCATTCACTCTGGACGCTCCGTCGCCTCGCCAAAGGGCAAGAGCCATCCGTAGTCGAGGGAGCCACCCGGTTACACAAAATTGTGAGTTGCATTTAGCAATACTGTAAATGTAAACGTAAATTTGTTTTCTCTTTATTGAGTAATTTTCATTAGAATTGCGTGTTTGCGTTGTCGCGTTTTTAATCCCAGCCCGTCCATCAACCAAACAAGCGTCATTGTTTACTATTCATTTACATATTCATGCTCATAACTGCACCAGGTTGAATGGAAATTTCCGACGCATCGTTTCACAGCTAGTTAATGAAGAGTAATTTTGTGGTTGGATAAGTCTCAGATTAGCTATTGGGAGACAGTAATGGTTCGACGATTTCTGTGCGACTTGGTTTGCGGAAGTTCTCATTTAAACTACCATTACGGTTTAAGGATTGTACTTCTGAAAATCATAAGAAAATATTCTTTTACGAAATTTAACGCGGTTGCAGATATGTGGTCAAAAATTGAAAAACAGTGTATCAATTATTGAGAAAATGAGGTTTTCATCTGTGTTTTTGTCGAAAACAACTTGATAAAATCATATCTCGGCAACCATGCTGAGATAAAACAGTCAGGTTGATGGCATTCTACGCACTTCGCAGTAGTTTAACATATTTATGGTTGAGTCCATAAATCAGGAGCTTTCAAACACCCGAATGGTGAACGTTTGATTTGCGTCTTGTGCGATTAAACGATCAGCTCGGATTTCCCGGAAGTTCCATTTCTACTCTACAAGGTTCCGGAACACCGCCTTGTAGTCAGGTTGCATTTCAGACGGCCTTGAATCAGTCATCACCGTGTTCACCTACTCACCTACCGTCATACTCTTTAGAAAAAATAAACCCATGTGTTTTTTGTAGTCTCGGTCGTAGTGATGATATTTTTTTATTAGTGATGATAATATGATGATGATATTTAGTGATGATATAGATCGAGCGGTTAGTTGGTCGTACAGAAAAAAAAAAAAAAATCACATTCTTGTAAACCTTTGAAAAAAAGATAACTAATTTTAAACATTTCAACCTCTAAATGTCATCCTCAGACCACATAAATATGACATTTGTGCAAAATTTCCCAATCATTGGTCCTCTAGTTTTGAGAAAATAGTAGGTGCTGTCAGATTTTTTTTATTTTAATTTATTCAATTTTTTGAAATTTATGTACTTTGAAATTGAGAAAGTTTAACTTTGAAAGTACTTTATTGTTTTTAATTTTCCAATATATGAGTAGAACAAAAACAAATCTTTAGATTATATCACTCCACTTTCGATTTTCCTTATTTTGGCCAGGTTTTTCCGACCCCCTCCGGCCGCCCACACACTCACACACACACAGACACGCACACACTCACACACACACACACACGCGCGCGCGCGCGCGCTCAGACGCACACACACACTTTGCGCAATCAGGATTCTATGCTCCTTGAAACGTAATGTGGCTCTTTACCTCTATTCAGGGGGAAATGGGGTAAATAATTGATTCAAAAACAGTTTAAGAATGATTAAAATATCTTTTTTTTTAACCAGCACAAAAATACCACAAAATAAAACACCTACATTGTTTTTGAGGTCAATTAAATGTTATTCTCCCGAAGTCGTTTTGCATGATTGTGAATGAAAGTCTTCATTTTTTTGGGTGTATATCCTTCCAATTCTGGGAAAGTCTGTCGCAAATTTTGTATCACACGACGACAGCGATCGGCTGTAGGTAGCCACCCTTCTTTCATTTCATGTTTGAAAGCTTCAAAAATCTTTTGTTTAAGTTCTGGACAGAATCGCCTTCTCGTTCGTGTGGCAACACTCTCTGTAAAAGGCTGATGCTTTTGACCCGATATTGCAGTTGTGAATAATTGTCTCCTAGTTGAGCTTACGACTGCCGGGTTTCTTGGGGGAGGCTCTTCAAAATCGCTACTGTCTGACGACGTAGACGAGACTCGAGTTCGTTTTCTTGTCCGGGGAATAATTTGCATTTCGTTGATTGGTGATGAGCTGGTTGAAGATTGTGTTGTGATTGAACCTTCTCGGTTGGGAGTATGAGACGCAGGTGTGTTAGACCTGGAATGAGGGTCTACAGAAGAATGCAGCATATCTGTAGAACAAGATGGTTGAGCCTGAAGGAAGTGTTCTTCAGGTGTTTGTTGCTCTAAACTACTCTCAAGCTCTCCATATTCATCCTGTGGTAGGAAGGTGTTGATTTGGGGGTCAATCTGATCGAGGGGCATTCCTCTATAATTTGCCATGTCACCTTGGTCGAGAGCAGTCAGTAGTTTACTGACCCGTCCTAAGTGCATAGCTGGAATGGGCTGCCGATAAAATTTTAGATGTGTTTCAGTTGTGTGGCCCAAGGTTTCAGCGACTTGAATTAGGTCTTCACGGGTTAAGTTCAAGTATTGCAAAGATACCGCGAGGTGTTTCCTCAAAAATGTTCCTCTGAGAGCCTCTGGTATCTTTGCACAACATTTATTGGCATATTCTCTCATTACTGCCGTCCCTTCAATATATGTTTTTTTTGTCGCGAACAGATACTTGTTTTCATCTGAAATCTCTGCTTCTTTTCGGTATCGAGTTATCAATTCAAAAAGACGTTCGTCACTTTTTAAAAGTAGCAGTGAGACAGGTCTCCCAAGCTTCCCCTTCACTGTTACCCGTGAAAAACTAGTCGCAAATAATCTCTCTGATGGGAGAAGAAGCCTATAAGCATCACTGTTTTCATTGATGATTATTCTGGCATTCCAGTCGGTCAACTTAATGTGTTGAATTTCTCCTACTCTTTTCCTATTGAAGACCCATACCCTTATCATTAAAAGTTTGGTCAGTTCTAAATGTGCTTCTTTAGTGAATTGAGTCTCCAATTTTTCAGCGGTGATGTGTATCCTGTTTCGAATGAATTCATTTAATTTTGCAACATCCTCCATAAGGGGAACTGTTTGCCTTTTCAAATAAGTTTGGCGGTCCGCTTGTTTCTGTGAAACACTACCTAGCATTTCCGCAAACGCTCTATCAAAGTGGAGCATCCATTGATTGATGGAGTTTGCCACCTCGTCTTTTTCTTTCCCATGGTAGCGGGCCCAAACAATTTTAGCCAACTTTCTGAAAACCCTTCCATATTGGTTAACGATTGAAGGATTTGCAAACGTCTCATCTTCTCCCTTTTCGAAGCCAGCCATGTCCCTAAGCGCCCTTACAAATAATTTGAAATGTGATCGTTTCAAACAAGTCAAGAACCCGCTGATATGCTCAGCCCCCTCTTTTTGTAAGCTTCGCATTCTGAGTACAATGTTCGCTACGGTTCTCAGGTTACTTGTAATAGTTTTTAATTGATCCTCCCCGCTAAATTTTCTAATTAGTATTTTCCCGCAGTATAGTATGTCACTGTCGTTGAATATAAGTTTTTTAACAGGGCCTTCTCTGAACGGCCATTGCTTCAATTTTTCTTCAATTTTTAGGTTGACAACTTCGGGGGGTAGGTTTGAAAGATGTTTTACCTCAGTGGGATTGTGTGAGGGGTGTTTTTTGGAGACATGTCGTCGAAAATTATGGGTAGAGATCATCAATTTACATACTGTGCATTGCATTCTACGGCATTGTCCCCCTGTTTTGGATCTCTTAAGTACAAGAGGGTTTTCTGGATGTAGCTGATTATAAGTGCTGTCTCCTTCGCTGATGATTTGTAACAGCAACTCCACTTTTTTATTCTTATCAGCAGACATGTATTTCACGACTTGAGGTTCACTTGCATGTTGGTTTGCAATGTGCCTGCCGAAGTTTGAACGCAGTTTGTAACAAAAAATGCAGAAGTGTTTAACCGGAGGCTGCTTACGTCCAGTTCGTTGATTTTCTGGAATAAAGAAGGAATAAATAGTTATTGTAATACATTTTTAGCATTGTGAATGCATAATTTTTAACATGGAAATTAATTTATTACATTGGGAAAACATTGCCAATCATCCCGCAAAGGTTCTCCATTTATATGTAAAAAATTGGCCAAACAAGGGATTGGTACCGAAACAGGAAATCCTGCCAAAAGGATGTATGCGTTCAAATTTGAAGGATTATTTAAAAATTTTGAAATTTCATACTGTCAATAAAACATCAATACATTGAGATATTATGTTCACCATCCAAGACCGCTAAGGTCCATTGGTAACTTAAAACCACTTTTAACATGTATCATGTTTTACCTCTGGATTTATTGCTCAAAATTCAGAGCGAGCCGACACATTTTATGTTGATTTTCACGTACAATCGATTCTTTGCTAAGGAGTGTAACTCCCTTAGTTCTCATATCAGGAAAATCGTTCGCAACTTTTTGGAATGCTCTCTCTTTTCACAATATCTCATGAACCCTAATCCGCTGTGGTGTGAAGTAAAGCTTATTTATCATGCTACGTAATAAATGTATATTGCTAAGTAACCATAATAAACTAATAATGCGAAAAGAAGGCACTATATGGTAGGTAGGTACTATTGAGTAGTAGGTAGATACTTGTAAGCAGTAGGTACTGGACGATGCATAGACCTGTGACCAGCTGATTGGCTCATAAAGCTGATTTCTATAGTATTAATTCTCTGAAGCTGAAATTTGAAACAGGGCCCGATGAAACAGGTAGAATAGAATTTCAACGTGCGGGATCACCATAATATGCCGAATGAGCTCGTAAGCTAATTTCTATGTTTTTTAATCTATGAAGCTGAAATTTGAAATAGAGCCTTTATGAGACAAGTAAAATAGAATTAGTGAGGGAGCACCCAGATCAGCTGAGTGAGCTCAAGAGCTCAATCCTCTCCTAATAGACCAAGGAGACTGAACTTTGGTGTGTAGCCTCTATAGGCCTGCTGAGTACGATTCACAACGTGAGAACCCAAACAGATCAGCTGAGTGAGCACGTGAGCTCAATTCTCTCCTACTAGACCAAGGAGACTGCAATTTGGTGTGAAGCCTCTATGGGCCTGCTGTGTACGATTGACAAAGTTAGGACCCATCCAGATCAGCTGAGTGAGCGTGGTAGCTCATAACTCTCCTAATAGTCCTAGGAGACTGAAATTTGGTATGGGGCCTCTATAAGCCTGCTGTGTATGATTGACAAATTGAGGAACCACCCAAATCTGGTTAACTGCACTTTCAAGCACTAATATTGTATTTAGACTCCTTAGGAATTTTACCTGACGGTGCATAGGCCCCCGAACAGCGGAGAGACTTGTACAACTAATTTATACGCTATTTACACTCCAAACTGGTGTATGCGGCGCTCACGCGAGTGCGTTCACTCAATGGACTGTTCATCACGAATGGTGATCGAGATTGCATCTTCCATCATTGGAATGGTACGCCGAAAATCGAAATGTTGAAGGAGTTCAAACGTCTAGACAACCATAGGTTCATGATCATTTGCGACGAGATGAAGGATCGTTTCACTATTTGCGGTGATGACAAATCGAAGCTTTGTTCCTTCAACGACCAATCGCTCAACGCTCATCGCGAGTAACTTTCCTCAGATTATGTCATATCGAAGTGCGATATGCTGATGCCAGAAACGTGGGTGGATGAGGACAAAGCGAAGGTTGACGGATTCAGACTGATTGCTCCATCCAAGCGCTCAGAGAAACGAGCCAGTGGTGTGGCCATTTTTCAAACCAATGACAAGTTGAGTTCGGCCAGACACGAATTGCGCCAGATACACGACGAGAGCAAAAATAGGGATCGCACATATGATTTAGGTGACATTTATGCGAGACATCTCATCAACGACGTCAAAGCCTTGCTCGTTGGCGTCTACATAAGTCCTGGTGCATCTCTCACAGAAGAGTCCTTACTGTACGTTTTGTCATTTACAGTACGACAGTGTTCGTTTCTGATTACGATCCTATTTACACAAACTGTCGACTGTCATAGCTGGAGATTTCAATATCGATTTGAATACCTACATCCGGCGTGACTTCGAAAATTTCATGAATGGTCTTTGGGACTTGAAATTGATAAACGATTCCACAATCGGGACTGCAAGAAACAACACTTGTATCGATGGACTGTTCTGTCGTAGTCTCAACAAATAATCATTGTCAACTCATCGTTTCGTATCTTTCTTCTCGTATTACAGACCAATCATCGCACTAGCAAGTACAACGGCTGATGACAGGATACATAGACAACACAACGACGATGAAGCGGTTCCTCGACATTCAAATAAAATTGATGGGAAAAACAAAAGATCATGGATATGTCTAGTACCTACCTACTGCTTACCAGTAGGTACCTACTACTCAATTGTATACCAACCATGTAGTGCCTTCTTTTCACAAGATTATTCCATTATGGTTACAAAACAATATTAGTTTATAACTTAGAGTAATAAATCACCATTCCTTGACACTCCAATGGCTTAGAGGTGATGAGAGGTTGTGATAAAATGAGAGCATTCCAAAAAGTGGCGAACGATTTTCCTACTAAGAAAACTATGGGAGTTACTCTTCCCTAGTAACTCATTGGTTGTACGTGAAAAATCAATAGAAATTCTACCTAGCCTCACTTTTCGAGTGAATGATAATCTAAAGTGCCGGAGCGTTGGATTTTGTGTGGAGAAAATTTATAACTTAGCGTAATAAATCAGCTTTCCTTGACCCAACAATGGCTTAGGGATCATGAGATGTTATGATAAAGTTAGAGCAAAAAGTGGCAAACGATTTTCCTGCTATGAAAACTAAGGGAGTTAAATTTCGCTAGTAACGCATTGGTTGTACGTAAAAATCAATGGAAAAAGTGCCGGAGCGTTCCATATTGTGTGGTGAAAAAAAGTGTCTGTCGGGAAAAAAAAGTGTCGCGAAAAATTTCTTGACCCCCAGCCAAAAGACATATCTATGTCAAAAATTGTCAAGCACTTGAACGCAATTTTTCACTGGAAAATTCTGCCAAACCCTTTTCTGTGTGAATGACTCATATATAAATTTCTCCCTTGAGGGGAAAAACAATAGATCATGGATATGTCAAAGTGTAGACATTACTTTACACTCTGTTGGGATGTTGGGAAAGTAAAAATGGACATTACTTTCCACTCTGTTGGGATGTTGGGAAACTAAAAGTGGACATTACTTTCCACTCTGTTGGGATGTTGGGAACGTAAAAATGGACATTACTTTCCACTCTGTTGGGATGTTGAGAAAAAAATACATTGCGGTAGTACCTCATTGATTTCTACCTAGCCTTCACTTTTCGAGTCAATAATAATCTAAAGTGCCGGAGCTTTGCATTTTGTGTGGAGAAAAAGCGTAATAAATCAGCTTTCCTTGACCCAACAATGGCTTAGGGATCATGAGATGTTATGATAAAATTAGAGCATTCCAAAAAGTGGCGAATTATTTTTCTGCTATGAAAACTAAGGGAGTTACATTTCGCTAGTAGGTAACGCATTGGTTGTACGTAAAAATCCATTTAAAAAACGTGCCGGAGCGTTGCATTTTGTGTGGAGAAAAAAAGTGCCGGTCGGGAAAAAAAAGTGTCGCGAAAAATTCCTTGACCCCCAGCCAAAAGACATATCCATGTCAATAAAGATCGTAAAAAAAAAAAAAAAAAAAAAATAATAATAAATAAAATTAAATAAAATTAATAATTAAATACGTAAAATCAATACCGGCACACATAGGAAAGAAGAAGAAATGGTTTAAGGTAAATCAGCAAGACCAGGGAAGACGATGATGGGTGTTGCGCAAAACATGGAAACGTCTCCTGGTGTGGCAGATTTATCGGCGAGCTGTTTCGAAGCTTTAGCCCTTATATTACAGACAGCGAATGGATGTATTCATTTTTATTTATTTATTTACTATCATGATGGTTTAACTATTCTCGTCAGATTTTTTTTAAAAATTATTAATTCAGCCTAGTTTTGGTAAATATGTCAGTAGTTTCAAATTTCATACTGGAAATTTTATAATGGAAATCTATGATGGTTCTCCTGCTTTCGTGAAGGAAGCGTCAGCAAAGTCTTCAAACCCACTCCAAAAAAGTTGTACAAGGAATACATAACAAGCCTCCAGCCCCAAAAAATCAAAGGATACGGAAAATGATATCAGGTGTACATACTTTAGTCCTGCCTCCTATTTCCTAAACAAGACCTAATTTATTCCACTTTACTACCCCGTTTTGTAATTGAAAAAAAAAAAAAAAGGAATTATTAGATCTCCCTTTTCTCCATAGTTAACACTTGAAGCGTCCTAAAAATATTTGACATTGGGTACTAAATAAGTGTGGTTTGAAAAGTGTGGGATGCAGCACTAAAGTTATTGTCTACTCAAGTACTTTATTCCCCCCTCCCCCTATCCAATTAGAGATTAAAAAAAAAAAACAAGAAACAATATTACATGTAATGTATGACTGATGACATATATAATCGCTTTGATCGAAAGTTGAGGGGTTCAGCGCAATAACATTGCAATAAGTAATCGATTAAGTATGGGTTATTACACTTGTCCCGGTCGAGCTATAAAATTTATTTTATTCATTTGGTGAAATTTAAACTTATTTCTGTTCTAGAACCAAAAATTTCAACCATGTATCATGTTTTCTCCTCGATATTGATTCGAAATTCTATGAAAACATCAGAAATTAACAAGCGGTTGCAATCATGTTCACAATATCAATTATTGAGAATGATCACCTGTGTGTAAACAATTATTTATATAACCATGCTCATAACTCAGTTTGTTGGACACGCACTTCGCCGTAGTTAACATAATATTGTTGGATAAATCGAGAGCTTTCGAACGAATGGTCAACGAATTTTGTGGGATGAAAAACGACGAAGTACCATTTCCCTAGCAACGACTCGGTTGTAGGCGGAAATCACTGTAACACTTGTAACATATGTGTAACATATGTTTCGTGCGCGGAAAAAAATTGACTCGCAAAAATTGCTAGGACCCCCCAGGGCTAAAACATGATACATGTAAAAAAAAAAAAAAAAAAAAAAAAACTTGCGTACAAGCCCGCAACTCCGGGGGACATTTTCATGTTTTGGTTACCACATTTGGCTTCGTTATTACACCTCGACGCTTGTTTAAAGTTCATTAACAACTTTGCGTGGATAGCTCAGCTCCTATAATTTCCGGAGGATTAAAAAAGGCAAAATACAGATCCGTAACAACGATTTGGTTGTAACCGAGACTCATTAGAAATATTTGTGAGCATTCCTTCCTAACCTGTTTTCGTGAGCAATTTTCAGTTCATGTGCCAGAGCAAAGACGTGATAATGTCGAATCAAAGGGATAGTGCTGACGTGAAATTCACCACGCCACGCCAGTACTACCACCTGTACTATGGATTTAAAGAGAAAATCCTACAAACTACAATGAAAGTAGAAAATGAACAGCAATCCTGACATCTGAGGGCCAAGAACGTCAACAAAATCACATACATAGAGAAAATTAAGAATGAGTTCCTATCAATGTCACTATGAGCTTGCCGCTAGCACAAATTAAAGCAAACTCACCGTCATCATTAATCGTCACTTTTGACGCTCCTCGGGGAGTCTGGGGTGCAACCGTTTCTGGGAATACTTCTTTATCAGGGAGAAAATGTTGTGGTTCAATATGAGAACAAGTGGATACTGGAAAAAAAAAAAATAAAATCTATATATATATATATATATGTTAGTTCGAAATATCAACTCTCATTGATGAAATTATTCGAACATCCGATTTGAAAGAAACATACCCAAACCCGTTCATTACCTTTAGATGTTGGTTCATATGCCAGAGCAAAGACGTGATAATGTCTAATCAAAGGAATAGAGGTGACGTGAAATTCACCTCGTCACGCCAGTACTGTGGATTACAAAGAAACATCCTCCAAAAAACTATTGAGATACAAGGGCCAAGAACGTGAAGCGAAATCAGAATTTTAGAAATTTAAGATTGAGTTCCTGTCAATATCACTGTACTTGCCGCTAGCATAAATTAAAGCAAACTCACCATCATCTTTAATCGTCACTGTTGACGCTCCTCGGGGTGTCTGCGGATCAAGCAATTCCGGGAATACTTTATAGGGGAAAAACTTTTTGGCTTCAATATCAGACCAAGTGGATACTGGAAAAAAAAAAAAAATATATATATATATATATATATATATATATATATATACATAAAGAAGTTAATTCGAAATACCAACTGTCATTGCTTTGAGAGGTACATATCCACACCTCTTCATTACCTTTAGATGTTGGTTCATCCAAATGAGTGGGTCGTTGTCCACTTCCAGAGGGTGTACTTATTCTTTCCGGAGAAACAAGAACCAATGTCGCCTGTGAACCAACATAATTGATAAACATTATTTACTAACATCTTAATAGTCAGGGCATCCAAGAGCCAAAATTATTAGAATTAATTCTCTTAGTCCCTTGTGATGTTAACGATGAACCCGCTCATCAAAAATTATTTTCCAGTTAACCAACCCACTGGGGAGGCAATGGTTTAAAATGAGAGGATTGTCTTATATAACCAACATTGCAAGGACATAGTTAACAAAGACTGTAAACTATGTGCCACAAATTGATTGGCGACCCACTTTGGTAACAATGGGACGTCAGGCATAAGAAGCACAACTAAATAAATTATGTTATATAAACGCTTTAAGCTCACTCCTTCTCTAGAGTACCTAAATGCGCAGTAACTGTGATTAATGTTGAGATCTTTTCGAAGGAGCTGAATTAACTAGAGGTAAACGTGGAAAGAGAAGAATTAGTTACATGATTTGACGACTGATGATGATTGCCAGAATTTGATGATGATTCAAGAGGTAATGGTCCTTGTGAATTCTTATCCAATCCAGGGAAACCCTCAGAGCCTGTGAGGCGGTGGGCAGATGTCACACAATCACCTAGAGATGACACAACATCGATAAACTATTCGTTCAACCTAAGTACCTACCTACTAGATCACAACACCACTGAAAATGAATCAGGGAATGTTTTCAACTCCACTGGTGAAGCAAGAAAGCTCCAAAGCTGACCTGGACAGAAAATGGTTTCATACTTTGAAACTGAAAGGCAATAAGTTGGTGCTTTTGGTATATAGTAGGCTTTCGAATGATCGCCTTTTTTTTCTTTTTTCATGAAAAATAGTTCCCTAGACTGATGCAACAGCGGAATAACCATAAACATACTAACTGTGTAAATTAGGCACTTAGGCTTCCTAACTGCTTCCTTCAATGAAAATTCAGCAAAACCGAACACGTAACTTTTTAGAATCAGCGGGGGGAGGGGCTGCATTTTAAACTGATTTCCTTCTTGTTGGAAACCCTCGAACACATTTTTTTATCTAACCATCAAGTATGAATGACGTATTTTGTAGAACTCTGTACCGGATGGTCGACTAGTTAACGTCTCCTTTCCACTGATCAGAAGCAGAATACCCACACACATTTTTCAACCACAGAACTTAAGGTTTCGGTTGATGGCATCAGGCCGGGAATCGCCATTATCCACTAAAAATAATAGGTACTATCTACCTTGTATTTGCTGACCATCGTCTTCACAGAAGACCTTCTGGCACAGGATCTCTGTGCATTCTTCACAGCCTGAAATGATGAACATGTTAAAAGATGCAGCGCAAAAATTTATTGGGAACCAGCGCTTGCCCGTAAAGAGGGTGGAGCCACTGGGTACATTACCACCGGGCCCAAGCTTTGGCGTGGGGCCCGGAATTTTCATAAAACAGTAAAGAGAAGTAGAGGAGAGAGAGAGAATTTGAAAGAGACATGTGAAAGGGGACAATTATCTATGTACCTACAATTATCTAGTTTTCCGGGATCTCGATTTTTAACATTAATAAATCCTACAATTTTCGCTCCTTCGCTGATCCAAAATACGTTACTTACAGTGATTTTTCCTAGAGAATCATCCGAATTGGACGACTAGGGGGTGAGAAAATTATGCTTGGTAGAATTTATGTTCGCGCATGCGCAGCGAAGTATTCATTTGGCTACAATGAAACTGATAGGGGACCGTTTCTACCCTAGCCCACACATTCCCAAAAAATATAATCCGAATTTGATGAAAACTGTGGGAAATAAGCTTGTTACAAGGATTTGCGGACACAGTCAGACAGACAGACACGGAACCGAAGTTGTTCAGAATGGTCTAAAACGTGTAATGCGAGTGGAAATTTCACTACTGTAAAAAAAGAACAACCTTTTGATTGTTTGGATTTCTATTAATTTCATTTCTCCCAAAAGTGAAAACAATGCTTCCGCTACCTATAGGTTGACACGGAAGCAAAATTGTTTATAGTAATGTTCACCGCAAATTTCAGAAAAAACGTACGGCTTATCATTGGAAAGAGCTTTACATTTCCTATCAGCAGTAGGTAATCTAAACAATTATTAAATGGCTTGAAATCTAATTTGAAAAAATCAATTATAGGTTTCAAAAATTAACAAACATTGTACCGCGCTTAAGCTCGAATATTGATGTTGGGTACTTCAATTCTACTTGCCGAGAACGTAAAACACTTTAACCTTTACCTCAGGTAATTGATATAAATTTATGATAAATTTTACTTTTACTTTGCTAAATGGGGAAGGGGGGGAGGTAATAATTATTTATTTAAGTTATGTAAATACTAGACGTACCTATTGTAATTACAACTTGCTCACTCCACATATGTGTTCTATTTAAGCCAGCCTGCAGGCAGCTCTGCAGTCAGTCTCTCTCCAGATTCCGAACCTTAACATCCGTGTTGTTGTTACGTGTGTGTTCAAATAAAGTGTGTTTTTAAAAACTCGAAACTCGACGACTATTCTTTTACTTTTATGCACAAAAACATGGCTTTCTTCTAATAAATCTTGAAAAATAACCCTTTATGAAACGAAGGGTTTCGGCACAATTTGACGGTAACACTTGCAGATATCTCAGTAACTCTCTGTTATAAGCGAGTTTCGTACGTGAAAATCAAAAGAAAAGAAACGCTTGCATAAGAGTCTGCAACACATTGGGACATTTTATGTCTTTAGTTGCAGACTCGTATGTGTTGCAGACTCGTATGCAAGCTCTAAGGGCCACTCAGCTGATCCGGACCCTGGGCAAAATGATTTAAATGATTTAACCACCTCTTCACAAATCAAACCGTTCTCGTAATATTCGGATCACCTGCTATGAATCAAATCATCGAAACACCAGCTCAATGAAATCATCAGAAATTAACTAGCGGTTCCAATTATGTTCACTATATCAATTATTGAGAATGATCACCTGTGCGTAAACAATTATTCATATAACCATGCTCATAACTCAGCTTGTTGGCCACACACTTCGCAGTAGTTAACAAAATATGGTTGGATAAATCGAGAGCTTTCAAACAAATGGTCAACGAGCTTTGTGGGATGAAAAACGTCGAAGTACCATTTTCCTAGCAACAACTCGGTTGTAAGCGGAAATCATCAGAAAACCAACCGTATCGCTTTTATTTAACGCTTTTTTAAACGCTTTTGACATGGATATGTCTTTGCTCTGGGGGGTCAACCAAAAATTTCCGTGACGCAAAATTTGTGTCACAATTTCAGTGTTTTTCACGTACAACCCATCCGTTGCTAGGGGAATGGAACTTCCGCAGTTTTCATCGCACAAAAACCGTTCGCCACTCATTGGAAAGGGCTTGATTTATGTGATGAATGTTCACATCTCAAGCTACCAATTTCCCCCTCCTTACGTACCTGGCTACATTCCAAAACTAAGGTGATTGGGCTATAAACAATTTTAATAAGCCGGTTACAATAGCATCATTTACTCCACTCCATAGGAAACATTTTCATCCTCTTGACAACAGTCGAGGACAACTCGAGGACAACCGTTATGAAATCCCCTATCAAAGACATATCCATGTATCATGGTATCTGCTTGAAAAGCAGATAGTGGAACTCGTTTACGATTTTCATAATCATCCTTCAAAATATGCCGTACGAATGCTGGATATAAGTACATTTTTTCGAATGGGAACCCGCTTTTTTATTGCAGATTTGGATTCTACGCAGAAATTCATGAATTTACGTCCCCTCACTCTATTTTTTTCCGCGCGCAAACTGTTCCGCGAGCGCGCATAGTTGCCTAACTACCAAATTTGCGCAAAACATGGATTCTGGTAAACCCCAAGTGCGGTACATAAATTTTCATTATTTTTCAACGCCCATTCATATAGCCGAAAAAAACCGACGCGCGTGTTCGTGTATCCGTTCCTTAATTCGACTCCATTTTAGCGGAATAATGGCCGTAATTCGGTTATTTTTTGCAAAAAAATAACCCAAAACGCGTTCCATTCCAATTCCCTCCTCCTTTCTCAACCGGGCTGGGGTCCGGATTCGGCGGTGTTAAAATTAAATAAAAACGAATCTTTCCTTAAAAAAAAAAAAAAAAAAAAAAAAAAAAAAAAAAAAAAAAAAAAAAAAACCACTAGCTGGTGGGAGAAAAACTCGAAAAGAAGGACTTCAAACGGGAATTTTTAGCAACAGCTTTGAAGTCCTTCTTTTATGTTTTTCTCCACCAAATGGCATTTATAATTATTTTTTCAAGGAAGTGTTTGTTTTTATTTGTTTTTTAACTCCACCACGTCCGGTCCCCAGCCCGGTAGAGAACGGAGGAAGGAAAGGAAGTTTAAAATAATGAAATTTCATGTGCAAACACACGCCTAAAAAGATGATTTTTTCATGCAAAATAACTGAATTTCGGACATTATCCCGCTAAAATAGAATCAAACCAAGAAACGGAAAGCGCCATATGAATCAGCGTTTGAAAGCAATGAATTTGATGTACCGCACTTGGGGTTTACCAGAATCGATGTTTTACGGATTTTTGGGAGTTAGGCAACGCTGCGCGCTGGCGGAGCGGGTTGCGCGCGGTCAAAAAAATCGAGTGAGGAGTCGTAAATTCATGAAATTTTGCGTAGAATCAAAATCTGCAGTGAAAAATGGGGGTTCCCGTTTGACAAAAACAAAGTTTATGTCATTTGCGCCACTTCTAGCGCAAGTGGCGCTCACGAAAATATTTTTCTTGAGATCTACGTAACGAATTATGAAGAATGACGTTGCTCCCAATTTTTTAAGCTGAGTTCAGGGGAAATGAAGGAGGGTCTAACCTTTCCGTGAGACACTCTGTATATACCTATATAGGGTGTATACTCACGAGTTTTTAGTTTATTTGTTATGCTCAATTTTATGTGTTTTCAAGGGTAAAAGTAGTTACTTAGTGTTAGTGTCAAAGTCGGTTATAACGGAGTTGAGGAGATCCGCAAGTGTTACCATTCGATTCGGCGTGATAAAAATACGTAGAAACCGGCCACAAAACATGATGAATAGAAATATAGATTTTTTTCTCTCGATATAAGTATTGAAAAATTATTGTCAATGACCAATAACTATCGACCAATTAACATCATAATTAGAATATCAATAATCGGTGGTAAAATATCGATACTTCCGAAACATCAATAATTGGCAGTGAAATTTATATTGTTGAAATATCGATAATCGATTCCCGTCTCTAGTCCCGTCCCAAACTCTCCACTCGATCGTCTGTTCTCCACCCACGCAAGCGACGCCGTTCATCTGCCCCCCTCCCCCAACACTTACCTCATCTTTCCCCATCTTTCCCGCAAAGCCTATTTCCCCATAAAATACTTCGTAGGCCAGGGAAAATAAAGTCAATTTATTTACATCACTTATTTAAAATTGACCTAAGCATCCGATTCCAAATCTGAAAAATTCATTGAGTTTACGGTCAATTTACGTGGTGAGCAATAAGCCAAGAACCAAGAAGAAATATGGACAATAGCAAATCCGCTCTCAATCTTGGAAAATTGAAAGAAAAAAAAAAATTCTAAGCACAAAAATGTGAAAAATTATTGGTATCTAAATTTAGCCTTAATGTATAACAGGTAGGTAGGTGCAGATACTTACTGGCTTCCACGATCTTCTCTACCTCGACTCTTCGGCCATGGCTGTGAAGGAAATACCGAGGACCCTCTGCGCCTAAGCTGCCAGGGATTAACCTTTTTCGCGGAACAACTAGCATCTTTCCGTTTTCCACAATTCGAACGACAGCGTACTGCGGAAGCGCAAACATTATTGGTTTTTCCTCAACAACACTTAAAGAAGCGGATACAAAAGAAAATTTGGTACAGAAAAAGTAGGTACAGCACTCGATAGCTCGATGGTGAATGGTCACCACTGTTCGTTAATATCAAGATACGACCGTTAACAAAACACAAACGCAGATTCAACTTGAGGTAAACAGAAAGCAGGCGGAGGTGGGGATGTATCGCTTGTCTCTTGTTTCGTCCCATTAATTTGTCTTGTAAGGTGATTTTTTTTTTTCGATCAACGGTAGTGGTTATTGGCGCCAGACATTATTGGTCGGCACATTATTGCAGTTTCTAAGTACTTACCTTTGCAAAAATACAATAACTTTTTTAAATTCCGTTGAACCTTTCTTCTACTGTTCAAAATCTGGCGGGGGATTTGAAATTGCAGTAAAACTTTTTCCAGTAGGTAAATCAAAATTTTGAGCGTAAATAGGTTCCAAGTAATCAATTTTAGTGTCCCTAGAAGAAATCGCCGGAAAGAGCCCAATAAATTCCCTATTTACTTAATAAACTACACATTCGCATTGATCCCTCTCAGAAAATTATAAATACAAATTTTAATTACTTCATCCAGATTTCCAAGAAAAATAATTTTTACTAACTTCCCAATAAAGTTATATGTTTCGATAGAATAAAATACAATCTTCAAATCATTCTTAATGATGAAATCTTCATCGTAGTTCCTAATTTCTTATTTTGGTTTAGATTATCGGGGGCTCAGCGTTCCACCACCTATTTTTGACGTAGAAATAGGAAACTATTTAAAACCTATTTTGATCATCTTTGATGGGTTGGGGCTACATTACAGCCAATTTAGACAGAGATTGTATTTAAAAATTATGGTCAACTGAAAATTGTGTACTATATTTTTCTGGTCTCATGTAAAATTTGGAAAGGTTCTGACTTGCCGTTTTCCATGTTTAATTACACTCAACAAGATATTATTACAAAGTTTGAGATACTTCAATTTTCTGTCAAACTTTTACAGGATTTTTATCCTCAAAATATTTACCAGCTGATTTTCGAAGATCATTACGGAGATAAGCAAATCACAAGCTTTTCACCTACTTTTGAAGATTTATGTATTTCCTTTTCTTTGTTTAACTTTTTTATTTCATACATTTTTAATAACATTTTCCTAACTGAAATGATTAAGTTTATTTAGACATTCCTAATCACTTCAATTCAATTGTCAATCAATTCAATTGTACGATTCACAAGCATCTCAGGGGAGAATTCATACAGCTTAGACACATTACGTCAATTAGCACCATCGGTGAAATGGAGATATTCATATTATGTCTTTTTAAAGATTTTTACTTTCCGAACAGAGAGGTGAAGTGGAAAGTATTGTACAATTCACAAGCATCTCAGGCGAGAATTCATACAGCTTAGACAAATTTAGTCAATTAGCACCATCGGTGAAATGAAGGTATATACATACATTTTTTTCCAAATATTTTTACTTTCCAAACAGAGATGGAAAGTGGAAAGTATTGTACGCATCACAAGAGTCTCAGGTAACAATTTTAATTGCTTAGATACATAGAGCCGATTAGCACCGCAGGACAAATGTGTATTTATTAATCTTTATAGCCAATTGTACTTTCCCAACAGTTTGGAAAGGTGGAAAATATTGTTTGCTTGTCAGGTGAATATTGGTTCGGACTAAGCAGATTGAGGCCTCTACATCATCAGATCGAATCTATGAATATTTCTTAACCCTATGGCTATATATACCCAGGGTTGGAAGGTGGAAAGTATTGTACGCTTCACGAAAATCATCGGTCAATTTATTATTATTTAGAAAAATTGAGTAGATTAGCGCCACAAGTCAAATGTGCATTTTCCCAACCTTTTGGCCACTTTCATTTTCCAAACAGAGAGGAAAAATGGAAAGTATTCTACATTTCACAAAAATCATCGGAAAAAATTATTGGTTTTTAGAAACATTGAGTACATGAGCGCCATAGGCCAAATGTGTATTTTTAGGACGTACCTCAGAAGCTATGTCTTACAGGCAAGGCTTCTTTTACAAGAGGGGGGCCAATTGGAATTTATCCAGAGGGTGGGGGACAACCAGACACAAAGTAACTGCAAACAAATCCGTTTCAGATCATTCTAAGACCGAATCCGTGAAAAAACCGTAGGTGCATGTGTGAGTGTATGTGCGTGTGCGAGTGTGTGTGTGTCAATTTTTGACGACGCTACCCAAGCCACAATTCTTAACGGATTTTCGGGATTCTCTCTTTGTTCGAGCCCAATTTTAGTCTGATTGTGTACAAACCCCGGAAATTTTGAGTACCATGATGGAAGTGGGGGAATGGAGGGGGTAAAGCCGAAAAAAACATTTTTTTTTCCGACAGATTTTTATTTGGTTTGATTCCAATTTTAGTCTAGATATGCGACAAATGTGGGGGATTTCGGATTTGCTGTCGTGGTGGGGGATGGAGGGAATAATTACCGATTCTTTCAAGCGTTACCGAAGCTAAAAATCGACCGATTTTTGTATTCTTATTTTGTTCCTTCGCGAATTTGATATACTTTTGGAACGTATGTCAGGAATTTCGAATTTAAAAATGGGAAGGAGTGAATTGAGGGGGTAATACTGGTGTTTTAATGATTCTCGTCCAATATTCGTGATTTTCTTTTTTGTTCAATTAAGAATTCGATGTAGTTTTGGATCGCATATCAGGAGTTTCAAATTCTATTGTTGATGGGGGTGAATGGAGGGGGTAATAATAATAAAGCTTGATGTCTAATCTAATCTAATCAGATTTTCGTGATTCTTTTTTGTTCAACTATCATTTCGGTCTAGTTTCGGAAGTTATATCAGGAGATTCAATTTCATTATGGAAGGAGGTGAATGTGGAGGGTAATAGTAATAAATCATGCTGTTTAAACCTTTCTCGTCAAATTTTCGTAATCATTTTTATTTGTTCAATTATGAATTTCTTCTAGAATTGGAATGTATATCGATAGTTTCAAATTGCATATGGAAGGGAGTGATTGGGGGAGGGGGGGGGGGGGGAGTGATAACTTGTAATATTTTTACAATATTCTTCTGATTTTCTTAACAGTTTTTATTATTTATTCGATCTCGATTTTAGTACAGTTATGCAACCCTTTAAGGTTCAAATTTATTTCGTTGGAGAAGGGAGATGGGGTTAATTCCCTGAAATCATGATTTTTATTTTCTCTTTTTTCTATTCTCACCAAAGTTATATTCAATCCATTCAAAGGGACGTCCCTGTAATGCATGCATTACTTACCCATATATGTCTTAACCTTTTGGGAATTTTTACTTTCCAAACAGAGAGGAGACTTGGAAAGTATTGGACGTTTCACAAGAATCTCAGGAAGATTGGATCGATAACCGCTTCAAACCAAACGAATGTATTCATAAAATTTTTGCCACATTACTTTCCAAATACGGTGGAAAGTTGGAAAGTATTGTACGCTTCACAAGAATCTCAGTCATCAACTCTTAATGCTTTGAAACTTATAGTCGTCAAGCGCTGCAGTTCAAATGTGTATATTTCTTAATCTTTTGACCATTTTTACATTCCCTATTCAGAGGGAAAGTGAAAAGTATTGTACTTTTCACAAGTATCTCGGGTGAAAATTGGTTCGGATTACGAAGCGTGAGGCCACAGCCGCAGATCCAATGTATATATTCTTATGTTTTTGGCCAATTCTACTTTCCAAACAGGTTGGAAAGATGAAAAGTATTGTTCGCTTCACTCGTCTCAGGTGAAGATTGGTACGGGTAAAGCAGATTGAGGCCTACACATTCACAGATCAAATATATATATATTTCTTAACCATATGGCTATATTTACTTTCAAACGGGGTTGGAATGTGGAAAGTATTGTACGCATCACGAAAATGGGCATGGAAAGTGGAGAGCATTGTGCATTTCTGCTGAGTAAGATGAATTATCTTCTGTTCACCCAAGTAATTTGACGTTTGATAGGAATGCTCTCTGGGACAACAAGATTCGAATGAAATGATGGGCTCCATCCTAATCTGCTGTGTGAACTAGGTGCTCTTCTGTTTACTCTAGGAAGTTGTAATTTTATTCGGAGCCTTCCTAGGACAACTATAGACGGGTTTGAAATGTCGGGCTCAATATTAGCAGACAGGTAGAATATTGATTTAAGTATATAAATTAAATTTGTTTGTTTGAAAATATGTTTGATATTTATACATAAAAAATATTTTTGATTTGTTTATTATCATTGTGGTTGTTACCTATTGTATATAATACAAAACCAGATTTTATAAATTCAGATTTAGAGCATTAAACGAGGGTATAACATATCACAATAAGTCTGCTCGATCAAAGAATGTATTGAAAACTAAGGTAACATTATAAATGGCACTTGTGTCATATTAAGAACCCATGGTGGGTCATGTTGAGCACCCCTTTCCGAAAAACAAGAACAATAAATAATTTTACAAAAATGATTACTTTTTCAACCAGCTTCAACTTTTGAGCACTTTTAGCCAAGATACTGGTAGAGTTGATGAATGACTGATCTATTAGGCACGAACATTTTGGACCAGTGAGTGTTGTCCAAAACCTGATCCCCCCCTCCCCCCCCAAATAATAATAATAAAAAAAAAATAAATAAATAAAAGCTGAGCAGTAAACTGGTGAGATGTACACAAACTTTTTGGCTATTCATACTTTCCAATCATGGTGGAAAGGTGGAAAATATTGTACACTTCACAAACACCTATAACTTCGTTTCAATGAGACGTCTTTATCGTGTTGTGCATATTTTTTAACTTTATATTCAACAAAGTTGACGTTAACCAACTTTTTTCTGGGTATGGATGACGTCAAGAAAGCACAAACGGTTTACGAAGAGAAAGAACTGGACACCTCAAAAAATTTTCCACCTTTAAAGGTGTGCTTTTCAGAAATTTTCCTGAAAAATGGTTATTTTCCCCCACAGTGTGGCTCAAATAATTCTGAAAACCCCCTCCTTTCTAGGAAATTCAACGATGGTCACAGATATGTAATAAACAAGGCCTAAAGTTCTTCTTTCCATGAAAATTCGTTAAGGAATGGTGTTTTTCGTAATTTTCTTTGTAGGTAAATTAAAGCCGGGCGATTTCAAAAAATGCGCTATAATAGGTAAATAAACGGCCACTCTGTCAAACCTTGCACTATACAGAGTGGAACCGGATAAGTGACGACATTTTTTTGTATTAGTTTGCATAAAAAATGTAGTAAAATGCTGCCAACCGCATATTTTTATCTCAATCCTTACCTACTTGAGATAATATATGATTTTTAAAGGTTACTTTCCAGGAAAACCGAGTTTTTCCTTTTGAACTCAAATTTTTCCACTTTGCCTCATTTAATTTTAACTTTTAACCTCATTTTCGGAATCAGCATTGAAATTCCTACAAGAATAGTGTACTTTGGTTCTTAAAAAGTGCCATCCAAAGACCAAACAGCTCAAACATTGACGACTTTGAAGAATTAAAATTTCTGAAAATCCTTCAAACTTTACTTCTCTTCCAAAAAAGATCCTGGAAACTGGCAAATCTCATGAAAACTGCTTCATCTAATATTCTTTTCAACGGTATAGTCTATTTTACTTTTACTTTGTTATTTGGAAGAGAAAATTATGTTATAATGTTGAAAAATGTGGGTTTTTCTATGATATCGCTGGCGTTCTCGAAACCTAATATGAAACCCTCTACGAACCTACGAGTATGGGGTCGGTTTCTAAGTATTTCTTTACGATGGATCGAATGGTAACGCTTGCAAATCGCTCCAACTTCGATTCAGCTTGAAAAAATACGTAGAAAACGACCTCATACTCGTAGTCTAATGAAGAGTCATTTTTCGAGAAAACCGTCGATTTGATGGAAAAACCCACATTCTTCAATATTAAAACATAATTTTCTCCCCTAAATAACAAAGTAAGCATAAAATTGACTATACCATTGGGAAGAGTATTAGACGAAGCAATTTTCATGTGATTTGCCAGTTTTCAGGATTTTTTTAGAAGAGCAGTGAAGTTTTAAAGTTTTTCAGAAATTTTATTTTTTCAAAATCGTCTATGATTGAGCTGATATAAAAGTCTTTGGATGGTACGGTTTAAGAACCTAACTACTCAATTCTTATAGGAAATTCGACGCTAATTCCGAAAATGAGGTCAAAAGTTAAAATTGAATGAGGCAAAGTGGAGAAATTTGACTTCAGAAGGAAAAAACACGGTTTTCCTAAAAAAAAAAAAACCTTTAAAAAATATATCCCAAGTAAGGATTGAGATACAAATTTGCGGTTGGCGGCATTTCACTACACTCTTGATGCAGACTAACACAAAAACATTTGACCCCGTTGACCACGGTGTTCTCCTACTCCGATTCACTTCAAATTTAAATCAAAGACGAAAAATAGTGAAACGAACAATCTGACAAACTTACAACCCTCTACCCCAACTACCTTACGAGCAATAAGCGTAAAAACTGCTTTGACCAGGTTTGACCTCATGTTGACTACGGTGTTCTCCTTCTCCGATTCGCTTCAAATTATAACACAACGTTAGAAAAGGGTAAGATGAAGTTTCAACTCCCCAACCACTCCTTCCAATGAGCAACGACCGAAAAAATGGTTTGAGAAAGAAACATTTCACTTTCCTATGATGGAGATCGTCACATATTCTTGCATAAACCTGATGTTATTTGCTTTATTTTTTGTAATGAATAGGTATAGAAATATCATGCTACGAAACGAAATGAAAAGAAGAATTCTGCAATACATTGCTCAAGTGAATGTGTAGGTAACTAGAAGGTAGGTAGGTAGTAGGTAGGTAGTAGGTAGGTACCTACCAGTTGCCTACCAACTACATACCTACCTACTACTTACGTACCTTTATACAACATACTAGGACATTACTACTGTTACCCACATACCCAATACATCCTACCTACATACAACATACTTACCCACCAACCTTCTCAAGGGTGCCTGCGGTTCTAGACGCTAATTTACTGTTGAAGTCCAATTAATAGCAGATAGAATCGCATGTACCTGAAAAACTGACTGCCTTTGACCATGGTGTTCCCTTACTCCGATTCACATCAAATTTTACCCAAAGTCAGAAAAGGACGAAACGAACAATTTGACGAAGTTTCAACCCCCCACCACTACCCCCCTATGAGCAAGAAGCGTAAAACTGACCACATTTGACCCCGTTGACCACGGTGTTCACCTACTCCGATTCAATTCAAATTTAAATCAAAGATTTTGATTTGGAATTCGTGCTAATATTATAGATAGTTTAGTGTTGTGAATCATTGACCAAATATATTGACTTAAAAAAGAAAAAAACTATTCTAGCTGCCTAGTTTCATGTTGGCATGATGCGTAACATATTTTTTTTAATGAATAAAATATTTTTCAGAACAATCATGGTGTTTGATTTTTTAATAAGGGCAGAACCCCTACGGTGGGTAAGTATGAAGTATGTAGGTAGTATGTATTAAGTTAGTATTTGGGTTAAATTAGGTATGTACTAGTATGTAGTATATAGTTAGGTATGTAGTAGGTAACTAGTAGGTTGGTATTACCTATTATCTATTATAGTAATAGGTATTACCTATTACCTACAGAATCACTTGAGCATCATATTGCAGAATTTTCTTTTCATTTCGTTTTGTACAGTGATATTCATAATCCAAAATGAAATTTTTCATGATAAAGAAGCTATTAATCTCACCCATTCATGTCAAAATGTCTCAAATAAATTACCTCAGTCAGCTGATCAGAAAAGACCCAATCAATTCCCTATGTTAGTGTCTCAGAGAGTCTCCCTATCAAATCTCAACTTTCTAGGATGAACAGGAAACAATAAATTTAGCTCACTTTACTGTATAGGAATGAGCCAATCATTTCAATCGTCTCATAATTTCAGCTTCAGAGATTAAATACATATAAATCATCAGCTTTAGGAGCTCATCATCTGATCACAGGTCCATGCATCGTCTATGCATATTATCTACTGCTAACAAGTACCTACTACTACTACTCAATAGTATTCCTACCATGTACCTAGTGCCTTCTTTTCACATGATTAATTCATTATGGTTACTTAGCAATATTACTTTATAACTTAGAGTAATAAATCAGTTTTCCTTGACACTACAATGGCTTAGGGATCATGATATGTGATAAAATGAGAGCATTCCAAAAAGTGGCGAACGGTTTTCCTGCTATGAAAAGTAATGGAGTTAAAATTCGCTGTTAACGCGTTGGTTGTAGGTTAAAATCAATAGAAAAAGAAATAACTATTGCATTTTTCTATCATAATATTCGTACTCACATAGGATATACATAGACATATCCAATGTCGAAAAACTAGCAAGACATATCCATGTCCAAAAACAAATTTAAAAAGTTGCCATTTATTACCCAAACATTTCTTATTTCTGTATTTGTAAATCCAATTGTTGGTTTATAATAACTAACCCCATACATTTATCATCGAAACTTTGGGGCTTCGAGTCTCGCAAATGGGTTCACTACATTGCAGTACCTAACAGGGCTCCATTATTCCGGAGATAAACAACAAAAGGTGACTGCAATTACGGGATTCTTGATTTGCTTGATTATCAGCTGATACGAGCCCGTTATTTCAATGGCCTTTTGATGGCTCAGGGAGGCATCGAATCAAAATAATTTCGTCATCCTAGGATCTAGGATGGACAGCAAAGAATTTAGCTCACTCTGAATGAACTAAATTGTCTCCTGTCTCCTTCCTGTTGTCTTCCTGTCCAGTAATGCAGCATGATCGTATGTGCGAATTTTTGTAAAATATCGTACTTTATTGAGTGAATTATTTAGAAATATCAGCACTATACTCGTAAGTATAAGAGATTTTTAACAACTGACCAATTTTATGGCAAAAAACTCGTTCTAAATAATATTCGGCATTCTAAAACAGACTTTAAAGTTATTAAATTTTTGCAGTTTTTGTCTATTAATAATTGGCAAAATTTATTAAGTTCAAGTACATTTGTCAGCATAAATTACAGCATAGAATTTTTTATGTTCTATAAAAAGCACTTACGAAAATTCCGCTGAAAAAAAATTCAAATTGCTTCACAAAGTTGTGGTCAACAAACTGATCCTTTCGATTGCAAAGTTAGATGTTTTTGGCGGAAGAACGGGATTTTATCCCAATAGTGATGGTAGGGGAGTGGGGATGGAGGGTCGAAATTTTGACACATTGATCGTCCTGTTTTTTTTTTTTTTTTTTTTTTTTTTTTTATTGATTGAAATTTGAAGTGAATCGGAGTAGGGGAACACCGTGGTCAACGGGGGTCAAATCTGGTCAGTTTTACGCTTATTGCTCGTAGGAAGGTGGAGGTGGAGGGTTGAGATTTTGACAGATTGTTCGTTTTGCTCTTTTTCGTCTTTGGTCAAAATTTGAACGGAATTGGAGTACGAGAACACCTTGGTCAACTGGGGTCAAATGTGGTGGGTTTTACGCTTACTGCTCCTAGGAGGTGGAGGGTTGAAAATCAGATCGTTCGTTTTGCTCTTTTTCAACTTTGATCAAAATTTGAATGGAATCGGCGTACGAAAACACAGTGGTCAATGGGCGTCAAATGTGGTCAAAATAGTTCAACGCTTATTGCTCGTTGAGGAGTGGGGGTAGAGAGTAGATAGTTTGTTTCACTATTTTTCGTCTTTAATCCAAATTTGAAGTGAATCGGAGTAGGAAAACATCGTGGTCAACGGGGGATCAGTTTCACGCTTCTTGCTCAAAGGGGGGTGGTGGTGGGGTGTTGAAACTTCGTCAGATTGTTCTTTCCGTCCTTTTCTGGCTTTGGGTAAAATTTGATGTGAATCGTAGTAAGGGAACACCGTGGTCAAAGGCAGTCAGTTTTTTAGGTACATGCGATTCTACTATCTGCTATTAATAAATTGTCCTTCAACAGTAAATTAGCATCTAGAACCGCACGCACCCTTGAGAAGGTTGGTGGGTAAGTATGTTGTACGTAGGTAGGATGTATTGGGTATGTGGGTTTAAGTAGTAATGTCCTAGTATTTGTTATAAAGGTAGGTTAGTAGTTGGTAGGTATGTAGTAGGTAGGCAACTGATAGGTACCTACCTACTACCTACCTACCAGTTACCTACACATTCACTTGAGCAATATATTGCAGAATTCTTCTTTTCATTTCGTTCCGTAGTATGATATTTCTATTCCGGAGTGAAAGTATTCATTACAAAAAAATAAAGCTATTTACATCAGGTTTATGGAAGAATATGTGACGATTTTCATCATAGGGAATTGAAATGTTTCTTTCTCAAACCAGTTTTTCGCTCGTTGCTCATTGAAGGAGTGGTTGGGGAGTTGAAACTTTGACTGATTGTTCACCTTACCCTTTTCTAACGTTGCGTTATAATTTGAAGCTAATCGGAGAAGGAGAACACCGTAGTCAACAGGGGTAAAATCTGGTCAAAATAGTATAACGCTTATTGCTCGTTGGGGAGTGGGGGAAGAGAGTTGAAAATTTGATAGATTGTTTGTTTTGCTATTTTTCGTTTTCGATTCAAATTTGAATTTGGGTCAAATCTGGTCAGTTTTACGCTCATAGCTCGTAGTGGGGTGGGGGTGAGGGGTTGAAACTTCGTCGATTGTTCGGTTCATCTTTTTCTGACTTTGGATAAAATTTGATGTGAATCGGAGTAGGGGAACTCCGTGGTCAACGGGGGTTAAATCTGGTCAGTTTTACGCCTATTGCTCGTAGGGGAGTGGGGGTGGAGGGTTGAAATTCTGACAGATTGTTCATCTTCCCTTTTCCCGTCTTTTCTGAAAATTTGAAGCGTATCGGAGTAGATCACCGTGGTCAACGACGGTCAATGCTGGACAAAGCAGTTTTACCCTTACAGCTCGTAGTGGTGTGGTGGTGGGGGGTTGAAAATTTTCAGATCGTTCGTCTTGCCCATTCGTGACTTTGGTTAAAATTTGATGTTAATCGGGGTGTGGGAACACCGTGGTCAACGGCGGTCAAAGCTGGTCAAAGCAGTAAAGAACACGTGGCAAAAACTTCCATAAAAATCCGTCCAACCACATAGGAGTTACAGAATTGGTGATTTACCCCGTCTTTTAATCAGAACGGTCATTAGAATTTTGCCCATTTTTGGCGTAAAGAGCACGTTGCAAAAACTACCATCTAAATCCGTCCAGCCACTTAGGCGTTACAGAATTGGTGATGTACCCCCTCCCCCCACCATCACCCTGTCTTTCAATCAGACCGGTCATTAGAATTTTGCTTACTTACGGCGTTAAGAACACGTGGCAAAAACTTCCATCAAAATCCGTCCAACCACTTAGGAGTTACTGATATGGTGATTCCATCCCCCCCCCCCCCCCCAACACCCTATCTTTAATTCAGAACGGTCATTAGAATTTTGCTCATTTACGGCATTAACAACACGTTACTAAAAGTAACATCAAAATCCGTTTAACCACTTAGGAGTTACAGAATTGGTGATTTACCCCCTCCCCCCTCCACCAGACTGTTTTTTAATCACACCGGTCATTAGAATTTCGCATATTTACGGCTTATAGAACACGTGGAAAAAACATCCATCAAAATCCGTCTAACCACTTAGGAGTTACAGAATTGGCGATTTACCCCCTCCCCCCGCCACCGCCCTTTTTTTTAAATCACACCGGTCATTAGAATTTCGTTTATTCCGGGTAAATCACACGTTGCAAAAACTACCATCAAAATCCGTCCAACCACTTAGGAGTTACAGAATTGGTGATTTACCCCCCCCCCCCCCCCCCACCATCGCCCTGTCTTTCAATCAGACCGGTCATTAGAATTTTGCTTATTTACGGCGTAAAGAACACGTGGCAAAAACTTCCATAAAAATCCGTCCAACCACTTAGGAGTTACAGAATTGGTGATTTACCCCCTCCACCCTGTTTTTTAATCACACCGGTCATTAGAATTTCGTCTATTTACGGCGTATAGAACACGTGGAAAAAACTTCCATCAAAATCCGTCTAACCACTTAGAAGTTACAGAATTGGTATTTACCCCCTGCCCCCTCCACCACCCTTTTTTTTAATCACACTGGTCATTAGAATTTCGCTTATTTACCGGGTAAAGAACACGTTGCAAAAACTTCTATCAAAATCCGTCCAACCACATAGAAGTTACAGAATTGGTGATTTACCTTCTGTAAAATTTCTGGGGAATACCTCAAGGGAAATTTCCTAAGATCCTCATTCGACCTCACGCTGATTCCTTGATAGGGAAATTTCTCTATCAGGAAATTACCCACGTCAGGTACCACTGTGATGTCGAATGAGGATGAGGTCGAATGAGCGTGATGTCGAATGAGGATTTTAGGTATTTGAATGATGCCGAAAGAGGATGAGGTCGAATGAGCGTGATGTCGAATGAGGATATTAGGTATCTATATATATATATATATATATATATATATATATATATATATATATATATATATATATATAGCCATTCTGTTTTGATCACTCAGCATATAAAGTCTTGTTGTGATTTTTGAGGGTTGGTCAAATGATAAACCATTAATCTAGGTCGAGGTTTCGTCGAATTTATTGAACATCTTCAGGGCTTAGTTAGTGTTATCTTTAGTGTCTTCCTCTCCTCCATCACTATCCACAATTGTCACAATAGTGAATTATTGACAAGGATGTGTCACTAAGCAGCCGATAGGATCGTTGCCACTGTTAAATGACAGGCTTCCACCAGTGAATTGATTGGTAATAGATGATGTGCATGAGCATTGGAACTCCTTGAAAATCTAGTTTTGGCACTTCAATGTCGAACCTACTGGACCATGAATACAGTTCAAGGATTTCAAATGGTGCCCCGAACCACTGAAACTTGCCCAACCTAGCCGTTATCTTCTGAAAATCGATCCTCGTCATCAAATCAGCAACAACATGACGCACGTTTTGGAGGGGTCACTGCGCGTCCTCACCTGTTCGATTCACAAGACCATAGCTATTGGTAACGAAGGACTTAAACTCAAGAGTGGAATCACCTAATCTTCGGCCTAAAACTCCAGGGCAGAAATGGGTATATTTACAACCGTGAATGCGAATATATTCTCAAAAAACCTATTCTGTGAATATAACTGTATTCACACGACTGAATACGAATTATACTTTTATTCGTATATGTGAGTATTTGACTATCAGACTGAATATGAATCACACTTGTATTCGTATTTGTGAGCTTTGTCAGTCAGACGGAATACGAATACATTTGTATTCTTCACAGAATACGTTTTCTGTGAATATATTCGTTCTTACAGTTACGCTCCAGGGAAGCAGCTTGTTTGTGGAAATATGTACTGTTTCCCGGCCTTCACTCGACATTACTGTTTCCAAATAAGAGGTCTACATCCACATTTTTGAAAATCGACCCAACGCACATTGTCGACAAGTCTATTTCATAATATTACCCATGTATTTTAACGTCAAAAGATTTTTAAAAAATTCTCTTTCCTTATTTCCTTCTTGACTCCCTTTTTTTTTGTTACTCAATTGAGGCAATCATTAATCATTTACCATTGTATTTCTACTTTGTTATACCTTCTCGTCATGTTACTTGTTTCATTGAATGGCTCTCTAAAAGGCATGTTTACAATGTACGTGTTGAGCTAGTTTTGTATCATTTTGTGAAATCAGTGAAGTTTTCACTGTTTTAAAATATACGAAAAGACAAAAAAATGCATTCTACAAAATCAACACAAATATAAGAAAATTATATATTCCTTAAGCGACACGATACATTTTTACAATCAGAAATATAATGAAGTAGGTACCTACATACTATGTACAAAATTTAGATTTTTCATGGCGTGCAACACATACAGTCAATAAGTGCACTTATACCTGAACGAGATCTTTTACTTACTTTATTAGGTACCTGCAAATTCTCTCACGGTACCACTACTCGCATCTTCTTCAGTCAATTCACTTACAAACATATTATAAACCGAGACGCATATCATAATTAACACGTATTACTATGAAAGAAAATGGCTTGAAAATTTCGCTATCAACACTGATAATAAATCATACAGAAAATTAATAAAACTAAAAAAAAATACAGCTTGGTATTTCGAAAACTATTTTCAACGCTCAAGAATTTCAATAACGAAATCCAAATAACTTTGAGACCTTTCTAGGACGAAGTAAGAATGGAATGAAAGATTCCAGATGATACAAACGCACCAAGACTAGAATCTAATGTGTTCCATTAGTAATAAGTAAACAAAAAAGACCGAATTCTTCGAATGAAGTAGGAACAAAACAATTTCAAAAATAAATTGGTAAGTTGGTTATGTATAAGTTTAAATTACAAAACATTTTGCAAATCTATTCCTATATAACCTATACAATTTATACAATTAAAAAATTGATATATGTTAACAATCAATTGTAAGAAAATTAATAAAAAATACAATGCGGTTCCACTAAGGTATCGTTTTAGGTTACGATTAAAATTAAAATCAATCTGTAGATATTTAAGACTTTTTTGAATATTTACACGCAAAATTATGAACATTAAGGTTATATACAAAAGGTAAATAGAAACCAACACAATTTTGAACACATGTGTGTGGTTGTCTACACACTGTAACTAAACTCTTCCAACAGACTGAAACGTACACTCACCTCTAACCACTCATTTATGCAAGTTCTGCCAGTGAGGGTAATGTTTTACAAAGGCTTAGTCAGGGTGAGCAGAATTCACGTGCCACAAAAGCTGTACTTCGTCAGGAGAAGAAAAGTCACACTGAGGACAAGGCTTCATCACTTCTGGATGAATGACAGAATGGTCCAGGCTACCTTGAAGCGTGCAGAAAACCGCTGGGCAGTATGTGCAGGTGTAGACTCGATCATGATTGGCAGCTTGGGAAGTGGAGGCCATGCATGGCCTGGGTTCTTTTTCAGAGTAAAGCTCTTCTTCTGGCTCTTCTTTGATGTATATATCGGTCTCCTCATGATCGGAGGTCTCTGGCTGGGCAGGGGTGGACAATAGATCTGAAAAACATTTGATAGTAGTATATAACTGATCTTCAAGACCGTCATTCTCAGTGGAGGCTACATACCTAATGGATAGCTAGCTGAAATCTCTTAAAAAGTCAAAAAACATTGTAAAAATATCCAACAACCTACTAACATTTTTGGGCTTGCGTTTTGATCACATGGGGTTGGAGAAAACACAATGAAATGGCATGAATGGTGAATTTTAAAGTTTTACCTTTTACAATTATCTAGAGACCAGTTCTCAACTACCCTAGAAGTTTAAGTAAATCCCAAACCATGAAACTGATTCATGAAATCCATGTTTGTGCACACACACAAATTCTTATAGGCACCATGGTAATGAAACATAAACGGGATTTTCTAGGGGATAACTCCTACAATCTCTGAAGGTTTAATAAAAATCGGATTGTAGTTTCGTATAGGTTTGTGTTCGAATTCTACTGAAGTATCTTTATTTTTCAGCAAGCTCAGCAGGTTTACATTCCCTGATACAGCTATTTATTTACATAAAGATTCCCAGTACAGAATATTATAGAGAAGGTGTTTTTGATCCACAAAATTGGTACCTAGTTAATTGTCAGTGTACACTAATTGCGAAATTCATGCTTCATGACTGGGACTTTTAATTATTAATGACTCAACACACCAGAATTCACATTTGGTGATAATATCGTTAGAGGTAATGATTGCACTCACCATCGGTATTCGTTACAATATCGACATTCACAGGAAGATCGTCAGCGTCGTCATCACTATAAGAGCATATCGGTATAAGAGGATTGATTTCATTTGGTTCTTGAATGTCGACTTGTGGGAAATCGAATGGATTAGTTTCATTAAATCCGGAATCATTGCACTCATCATTGGTGGGATCCTCCTCATCCTCTTCAGATTGGTCACTGTCCTCAGGGGGCTCATCAGTCATCTCATAAATGGCTGGATCACCTGGCAGTCTCAGTTCTTTGACTGTTCAATTGAAGAAAAACATTAGAAACCATGTTAGAGATCAATGAAATTTAGAAATATTGCCGTCAAAATGTTGGTGAAAACATAATTGCAATAATAAATGTTTATTAGAGCAAATATTGTATCACGGATCGACCTGATGATAATCATGCAACAGAAATGGATTCATTACTAATGGTCATCAACACATTATTGTGAAGGACTTCTATCACTTGAGTGACTATGTTCCTAAGGCAGTAAGGATCAGCACAATGTTGTCAATGTGAGGTACCAAGTCAATGGGAGGGCAGATGATCTGAATTTCCCTCACCTAAATAGAAAACATGGTGTCAGGGTCGCGGAACACTGAACTTATTATTATATCTAAAGACAGTAGAGGGTGTTTTAACAATGTATTGGCCCCCAGCCACGCGTGGGACAGAGCTGGTTTCAAAGGAATTCAAAAAAATAGTGGAATGTGCGCAAGCAAGGAGGTCGGACCAACCAACATTTGGCCTGGCCATGTTGACAGCACTGTCCGTGGCCATCTGCATTCTCACTTGTTTCTCAGCTCGTATTGCAATCAGAGCTCTGAGGCTTTCTTTCCATTTCAAATTTCTATACATTTTTCATTAACCCCCCAAGTTAGTTAGTTAGTTTTCCCTGCAAGTATTGGGATTTTCCATGGGCGCTGTAGTTAGGAAAATTTGCCGTAGTTCATTGGTTTTTTTATGCGATATGTTTTGGGTCCTGGGAGATACCCCCGTGATTTGGGTACCTGTTACTGACGGGACATTTTCAAGGAGGAATCCCGTGAGAAACACTTCTTACATGGACTGGGAGAGGTGCGTTTTCTTGCATCCGCCTGGACGGGAGGTTCGTTGGTCATCCGGGCGATTGCGGGGAAGCCTTCCTAGGGTTTGCCCAGATGGAGATTTGAGGCAGTTGGCGTCGCATTGCATGTTGCTCAGGCTAAACAAGCCTGGGTTTATTTTCCTGTTGATGACCTTCTGGGAGAGTATTTTTCCGGTTCTGGGTTGTTGGATGATCGAACTGAGTTTTTTTTTGTCCGACCAATCCATGAAATTTGAATGGGGACATCAGGGATATTTACCCCCACATCCCGACTTGACAACTGGCCTTATTGGGCAAATCCTACAGTTATGCGGTTTTTGACCCCGCCGAAGGTGATCCGGATGAGAATTTGGACCTGGCATTGGGGAATAACCCCCTCCGGCTCTTCACCCGAGATAACAACCTCAGGTAATTTCCGGCCGTTTAAGATGGTTTATACATTCCTAGCATGGAATTACAGATAAGACAGATTATCTTGACTTGGTTGGAGGGGGTTCCCCTAACCTAATTTGTTGCCACATTCCCGGGATCCCAATTTCATTAGCCAAATGTCATTAATAAGCTTGTATCCGACCAGGTAGTGTGTCTTTGTCCCACAAGGGAGGCTCAAGTCGTTTCTTCGATTTTTCTTGTAACCAAGTGTTTCTGGAGGGGAAACGTTTTATTTTAAATTTTAAATAATTAAATTCTTTTATTACGCCCCACATTTTAAAATGGAAGACTATCCTACTACATGTCAATTGATTTCCAAAAAAGTGTTATGGGGCTAAGGTTGACATCACGGATGTGTATTATATGGTTCCGACTAGAAAATTTTCTTTAAATACAAATTTCACCTTGCCCCCTACGTCCACCAGGACCTTAACGTTTTAAGGACGGAACTTTTCTAGCGGCAGAGCGTTCCCCTGCCTGTGTAAGTCTGGACCCGTGCAACCCCCTGTCTGAATTGTTATGGCCTTCTGCCAGCTGAAAATACTGCTTTCACTAAACTGCATATTACTCTGGTTCTACTCGTCCTAATTCCTTCAAATTTTGACACTGGATTTTGAAGACATTGTTTAGGTTTTTTCAATAAAATTAGTCAAGGCTAATTATGTATTGGGATAGTGATATTTTTATTGTAATTCATTTTTGTAAAGAATTGGGAATAATTCAGTTAATTTTTTTTTCAGGTACATATTACAAGAACTAAACTGTAACCATATTTGAAGTATAATATAGTTGGTCCGAAAAGAGAATGCCTAATTATCATCACATCCCTAGAAGACAGACTGGAGCTGCAAATGCCCCCTCCACTACCCCCGCATGGCCCTTTGCCCCACCTTTCTACTCATCTGACCGATTTTAAGGATTAAGAAGAAAAATTGCAGTAGGATAATATTTATCAAGAGCATGGGGAGAACAGCTTTTGGAAATCAATCAGGTGAGCAGGCTTTGGAACATGATTGGAGAAGGTGGGCGGTGCAGGGGCAGTGGTGGGGGCAATTTCAGCTCCATTCTGTTATTGGAGGACGCTTTGGTGATTAGGCATTCTCTTTTCGGTATTTATGATAAACCAACTTATTCAATAACTCGTTCGAGTATGGTATATACGGAAACAAGGATCTACGCACAAAACGGTAATGCACTCCTCACATACCATCTGTAAAAGGTTTTGTTGTTTATCAAAGCATCGAGCGTCTTCTGTAAGATCTTGCAAAAAGTTTTGGGTAATTTTAGTTACCGCTATTGTGCCTAGGAGTGCAGAAAACGGGGATGATCGAGCTTAGAACACAGGACGAGTACACTCGTCATACTTCCTGTAAGACAAATCCAGGATGAGTATACTCGTCATTCGTCTTTTTTGCATATAGGTTAAAGATGAGTATACTCGTCATCCGTCCTTAAAAGGTTAATAGGCGGGATGATAATGTTTTTTCTATAAGAAAAAGATTACAGAATGACGATTTTTCTGTCACAATCGAAACAGAGGCCTGACTGTCAGGGTCGGGGGCGTGGTGTGACGCATGTACAGTCAGTGGATGGTAGTCCCCGGATAAAAAAGCAGCCATATCAGGAAAGAAACTCATCCAAAATTTGGAGAATTCGGGAAACTTAAGTCGCCTCGCAGCTTGCCTCGGCCAAAACAAGCCTGCCTTCAAGGGCCATCAGGGGCCTGCTTACAGGAAGAGTAAACACCTTTGCAAGTAACCAAGGTAAGTCATGCTGGACACCTAGTTTTTTTTTTTTTTTTTTTTTTTTTTTTTTTTGTGCTAATGAATGGTCAAAAACTCCGGCCTCACAGCAAGTATTATCTTGGGTTAGAGGGTAGGTACCGAATACCTTTTGTACGGAACCCACCCTTACCAGATGGTAGCAATATGGGATCTCGGGAGCCTCAGATCCCCTCCCCTGATATAGCATCCAAAATCGAAGAGTTACGGTGTCTAGGTGCTATTTCTCCCATATTCCTGGTTCCTAAACAGAACGGCACATCACGCTTTAAACTTTAAAAAGTTGAAAACCTTTTGGAAACTGAGCATTTTAAACTCAAAGACTACCATATGGTACTTGCAACATTGGACAAAAATATGTTCCCTATCTCCATTCACCTCATAGATGCGTATTACTCTCGGTTGCATTCAAAGATCATAAATATTTAGTTTTTAAGTTTGACAATGGGTTTTACTGGATGAACGCTTTACCTATGGGGCTCAGTACCACTCAGTTGGACAAAAATATGTTTGCTATCTCCATTGATATCAAAGATGCATATTACTTATTTTCGGTTGTGTTCAAAGATCATAAATATTTAGCTTTTAGGTTTGAGTATAAGTTGTACTGGATGAACGCTTTACCTATCGGGCTCAGTACCGCTCCATTTGTTTTTCATAGGCTTCTCAAGCCAGTTCTAACTATACTACGCAAAGTACACACATTGCATACATAATAACAGAGTACACATTGGGCACCACCTATCACATACATTACGTACCTCGACGACTGCTTGCTTCTGGCTCCTACTTTTGAGGAATGACAATGTGCCCTAGAGAGCACATCTATTCGAGAGTATAGGGTTAGTGTTTGATCCTGAAAAGACCATCCACATCCTTTGTGTTCTTGGGTTTTGAATTTGATTCTGTGCATATGACCTTCCAACCAAAAAAAGACATAGTGTCAAAACGATGGTACAGGCCCTCCTTGAGCGCCCATTCTGCACCATAAGAAAGCTAGCACAATCAATCGGAATTATGGAATATGTTTTTACCAACCGTAAGTTATGGCAAGCTATATATTTGTGCTTTAGAGAGAGATAAGTATGTTCCTGGCACTTATTGGTAACAATGATAGGTACAATGCAACTTGTTCAATTTCGAATTTATCATGTTCAGATTTTTGGTGGTGTATTACGGTGATTGATCAACCACCATCAAACATTCGTTCAGACTCCTATCATCAAGTCATTTATTCTGATGTATCTTTATACTGAATATGGTGCATTTTGTGAGCCTCAGCGACCGTGTGGCTGGTGGGCAGAATTGGAAAGGCAGTCCCACATTAATTAGAAGAAATTGAAAGTGGTTTTACATTCCTTACATACGTTTGCTGAAAACTGGAGAAACATATCTATTCTTTTTTAGGGTCGATAACGTCACAGCGATTGCGGTAATTAATAAATTCGGAAGCGTTAAGAATCCCCATCTACATAAAATTGCACGTGAAATTTGGCAATTTTGTGAAGCTAGAAACTTGAAGTTATTTGTCTCATATATGAACACAGCTAATAATGTCATTGCAGACATGGAGTCAAGAAGTGACGTCCCAGATACCGAATGGGGTTTGAAATTGAATTACTTTAGGCAGATTATGCAACAGTGTTCCAGACATATATTTATTTGCGTCATCGCACCAAATTGATGCATTGTGAGCGGTGTTATTCGTGGAACCCCCAGCCTCATGCCAAAGGGGTTGATGCGTATACCTTTGATTGGAAAGAGTACTTCTTTTATGCTTTCCCCCCTTTATCATTCTTCCTCGGGTTTTGAGGAAAATAAGAGATGACGAGGCTAGGAGTATTGCGATAGCACCAGTGTGGCCCACACAGTGTTGGTTCACACAATTTATGGAACTTGCATCTTATCCTCTATTATATTTTGTCCCAAATAGTGATCTATTGTTTTGTCCCTACAGTTCACAAGCACATCCAGCTGCAGGGTCCCTCATATTAATGGCAGCAATCTTGTCAAAGAAAGCCTCTCTCGGCAGGGACATTAAGAGACGTTGGTAACAACACTTTGCCAATCCCTTTCGACTTCGACGTTTAACCAGGATGTACCTTCATACAATGCATGGTTAAAATTTTGTAATAACAATACATGGGATTCTTTAGACATCTCAATTGATGAGGTACTCCATTTTTTTCAACATTTATTGGACACGACGTCTCAGGGTTATATTTCTTTCAACACCCATCGATCGAGGGCAGAATAAGCTTATTAAACGATTTATGAGAGCAATTTTCCGTCTTCGACTCCCCTCAGCAAAATATGAGAAGGCATGGGATCCCCATGTGGTCCTCCAATATTGAGACGCTAATAACGATAATTCCCAAGCTTTTCTATCGAAGAAATTAGTGGTACTTCTTTTGCTTGCATCCGGACAACACCTGCAAACTGTGCTGGCTATAAATAGGGAAAAGATTGAATTTCCATCGACAGGGGCTAACATTTATATATCTTAGTTGTTGAAAACATCAAGGCCGGGTGTAACAGCCCCAACACTAACTTTCCCTTTCCTGCCGTCCAATCCTGCTCTTTGTGTTCCATCAATCTTACGAACCTATTTAGATCGTACTAGGAAATCCGCTTCTGAAACCAGAAGATTAATCTTGAAATTGAAGCCTCCTTATAAGGTGGTGTCAAGTATAACCTTCACTAGGTGGGTAAAAGATATTCTAAAATCAGCTGGAATAGACGTAACTAAATTCACTGCATACTCTACTCGCCATGCGTCAGTCTCCTCTGTGGCCCTCCAGGGGGTGCCATTATACAGTATTTTTGCTGCAGCTGGTCGGATTAAAAATTCTGCAATGTTCCGACAAGTATGCAACCATCCTTTATGTTCACAGGAGGAGTTTGCTACAGAAATTTGCCACAGCCCCCCACCTTTACCTGCCTGTATGTTTTTTTCACTTTACTATTAAAATCGAGAGGAGTTCTCCACATCATTATTTTCACATGTCGTCAGTAGGTGTTTTTTACTTTTATTTTATGGCCATAGAAAGCAACATGTGATTGATACTTCAATACCCACGTATTAAAGGAAAAAACCCTCTCTTCTTTCTCTTACCTTACATTTACTATGGTCAGAACTGCTACATAATTTTTACGTGCCTCCATGGTTTTTGTTTCAAATACAAGTTTACATGATGTGTCTCTTATGCCAATTACTGCTTTTTTCTTTTGCACTCATGTCATCTTTCAAACTAGGAAGCTTAGCAGAGCTACTTTTTCACTACCATATGCACCTACGTCAGACCTTAGTCATATTAGTGACAAAAACAGGGACTTTCACAAGCTGGTGGATCACTTCTAAATAGCTGCCACAATCCACATTTCCCTTCAATTACCTAAATGTAACTTAAATCGATCATCCCTGTTATGTAAAAATAATAAAATAGGTATTTTCACTTTGATACTCACTAAATGAATAGTAGACATGGCAGCCTATTCGGTCACTTCTGAAGATCTTGGATGTTGAGAGCATGGTTCGGAGATTGTGTTTCCACCACCTTGAAGTGATATTTTGATAGAAAGGAAAATGTTTCACCATAAAATCGAATACGTCCCCAGCTCTGGCAGACTTGAGAGGGTCGGCTTCAATAGCCATGGCTGCTAGTGTCTGGTACGAAAAGGGTGGTCGTCCATCCCTGTGGAAAAAATACCAAATTTCTTCAATATCAAGAAAACATATAATATTTTTGTTAAAATAGGCACTGACCATAATATTTTAATCTACTTCAAAACCCCGTAGATAGATTGTAACATTAGAGCGTTAATTAATTTATTTTGTTACTAATTAATTAATTCAAACACATTTTGTCAGGCACAAAGTAAAACAATCACGTTAATGGTACAGGTACAAACTTTTTTCTGAATAATATTCTTATACAACGATAAATTCTACGGTTATAGCTTTTTGTGTTCCTTGATGATGTGGCTCCACACCACCTGAGGGAGCATCCTGAACAAGCTGCATAATGGTGGGACCCCGAGGTACAAGGATTGAATGGTAGAGAAGGTACATGTGAGAAGACACTCAGTAAATTTACTAATTCTGCATTAATTAATTGAAGTAAACTGTTCCAAAAAGAACTATGCATTTTTTGCAATGCAATGTGGAATTCAAAGGTAGGATTTGAGTATCCTAATGGCCTAAATTGGGTTGAAAATATTCATAAATACTCAAGTCTTGAAAAAGTTTCAGAGTAAAAATGAATTTTAAACTTCAATAAAGTAGCTTAGGATGAGCTCCTAAGTTTAAAATATCGATATAAAAACTCGATGAGAAAACTCCGATTTTCTGAATTATACGTTCCTACAAACACCTTTTCAGGTTGGCCTCAATCTGAAATTTTAAATTTCTCCGACCACAAAGTTAATGAATAAAAGACCTTAACAATCCATGGAAATGAAATAATTGTATGTACACTAAACGTTGTTGGGTGGGAATAATACCTTCTGCACTTTTTATCAAATGGAATAATGTTAGGAGATTGAAAGTAATACTTTGTTGTTGGTTTGTGACTCGGTCAATGTTCAGTTTTATTTGGGTTGAATGACCCAAGACTGGTGTGGACATTCAACCCAAATAAAATTGAAAGTAATATTTGAACGAATAATTCACTGCTTTGCATACCCAATAACGTATCTATGTATAAATGTATAAATGTTTTCCAGGTGGGGGCAGCCCTAACACTTATGGAGAAATTTACATTTACTAACATGCAAATTAGGAACCCTACTAGAAATTTAATTCATCAATACTATATACACTATGGTGTGAGAAAAAAATTATAAGCGTAAATCAAAGTAAACTTACTTTCTCAGGACATAAGGCACAGCGTCGGTGGGCAATTTAAGTCTATGCCTAACAAGAACATCTAACCGAGCGATTTCTGGAGGGGGGAGGTAAGAAGTATTCTTCTCAGTGCTACTGTCATCATGGTCCTTTACATGATCCTTTCTGTCCGAATTTGAAACAACATTGCTACTCTCCCAAATGTTCTCAAGTGGATCTATAGGTGTTTTTTGACTATTAGAAGCTGGTTTTTTCGAAGGTAAACAACCACCAGGTGCATATGGCTTGACAGCAATTTTTGAAATATCAGCAGGATTTGGAGTTGATAAAGGAGCTACGATTCCAGATAAATCATAAGGGTCGGGAGAATGCTGCTTAGAAAATTGCTCATTGATACAAGGTACCGTAACTGTTTTAGGAACTTTCACAGTGATTGGCTTTTGTTTGATTATCAAAGGAAAGTTTTTTGTTATTAACTTCTCAGCAACGTGGTTAACTCGATCTGCTGAGTAGTTTTGTCTCTCAGCCGCAGGGATGTTATCTGGCACTTCAGTATAATTAGCTCTCCCTACAGTGTAATTGGTTTGCTCTCCAACGTTATAGTCCAGTTTTCCGTCAGATATTCTGACATTGTAACGCTTTGAATCAGAAATACAAAGAGCAGCATTATTTGCTGGTTTGTTTTTGCGGCAGTATGCATGTTCATTGTTAATCTGAAGTGATTCTTTTACAGCAATTCCTCGAATCGTAGAGGCTCTAGTTCCAATCGAACCCATCTTACGTGTCCCCTTCAAATTTTCATTAGCCTTTACTGTAGAAATTTTTGGAAAATCAGGCAGTGTATCATTTGCATCAAGTGTTGTCATATCATCCTCGATGACAATAGGAGATGCTGGGCGCAAGCCATTCTCATTCCAGCCTTGAATTTCATCTGCATCAATACTTCCCATTATGGGGGATC